>CM065662.1:14630241-14975241 GCA_033220385.1 Triplophysa yarkandensis | reverse complement strand
ACAATAAAAAATAAAATAAAACAATAAATTCAACCTTTTTACACAATGTTTCTAAATCATATGTTTACTGTCAAGAAAAAAGCTTATTAATGATAAACAAATCTTGTACTGCACACAATAAAATATAATTAATACAATTTATCTTTTAAATCATAATTTTGAAACTATCAAGACAAAAAAAGCTTCTTGATGATTAACTTATCAATTTTCAAAATAAAATAAGTGTAAATACATAATTAATCATATTTTATACTGTCAAGTTAAAAACGTATCTACTACCACAAAATGTTATATAATAAACATAAAAAAATAGTACATATTTTAATCATAGCTTATACTGTTAAGACAAACTGCTTCAATGGGATAAATAAGTCTAATACTATACAAAATAAAATATATTATATATAAAACCTATTCAAATCATTTTCTATGCGTCCTTCGCAAAAGCTTATTGATGATGAATTAATCTACTACTATACAAAGATAATATATAATAAAACAGTTTATATATTTTTTATATTTTATACTGTTAAGAGAAAAAGCTTTTAGATTATGACTTAAACTAGCACTTTTACACAAAATATAATAAATACCAATAGATATTTGAATCATATTCTATGCAGTTGAAGTCTATTAAAAATAAATAAAACAATGTTTAAATGGCTTCAAATTAGATGGTCAGGCATTATACAAATTCCTTTGCCTTTAAAAACAAGTGAAATTATAGAAGAAGCTTAACAGAAAACTTCATAAATGGTAATTTACCACCCTTCAAAGAGTTTATCAACTCCTGGAGAGGGCATCCAAAAGAAACAATCAATCCAGATACACCTCACTTCCTGTTTGAGGGTCAGTACACCCACTTTGATACATCGGTGACTCTCAACACACTGCATGAAACCCTATGGCATGAAGCATTAAGGTTAAAAGACCAAAACACCGTGCCCCTGTTGATTTAAATATAAAAGAGAACACTGTCTGTGATGCAGTGCTTTTAGTACTTTAACTGTGTGACAGGGTCAAGAAAGGCAGAGAGAGAAAGAGAGAAAGCTGTGACCATGAAATCAATTGCAGTTTTGCAGCGTCATCTGCCCATTATTGAAACTGAAAATTAAGACGTGTATTCTGGTTTTACTTTCCGCGGCCACAAGTCCATAGTTCCATTAAATTGAGTTATGGATTCAGTGGCCAAGCCCTCCCCCCTCATTCCCCAGAATTCTCTGTCTGTCCCTTCCTCCTTATAAAGGTTTCAATTACATTGTCCTGTTTCAGCAGGGAAAAGGCAAAACGCTATTTCATATGTGCAATACATCAAAACTGAAACCACACATACACTGCTCAGAGCCATATGCTTGGTGTATGAATTCATCTTTATGTAAAATCATTACAGATGGGTGGGGTGAGTTGCAAACTAAATGAAACATTTCATTATTCATGAAGGTTGAGAAACAGCTTATTCTTTAATTAGACGACAAACTATTTCCAATAATTGTTAGGCATATTAATGAAGAAGCTCCCATTACAATTAGGAATGTTCTTTCTATCAAAATCTGAAAAGTGCATTAGGAAAACAGTATTCATGAGGCATATTTTAAGTTTTGTTTCAACAGTTCCCCTAGAACACTGTAAAAATATTTTATGTGTCTTAGTTATAAACAGTTATAAGTTAACAGTTTAATAACAGTTATTGTTTTTACAATGGGATATTTAAATATATATAATTAAAATAATATATTTTCTCTATAATTTACAAAAAATTTAAGTTTATGTAATGGAAATTTTCAATAAATACATATTTGTAATAAATCACAATGTTTTTTGTCAATATTTGAGTTAATCAGATTTACCTATATTTTGAATAACATATACATGCAACTTATACGGTAGGGTTTTTTAACATTTATAATTTTTTGTACATTGCTTAAAATAAAAACACCAACAGACATTTATTTTGGAGTGTAGGGGCAATATGCCAAAAGCAATGCCAAGTGTTAACGGTTCAGTTTGTGACATATAGCTGTAAAGTTGGCTCAGTCTACCACCAGCAACTCCCTTTCACTATAGAGACTGTCAGAGGACAATGATGTTGTCACAGTTGTCACATCAAGGAGATATGTTTACGAAACATATTCTGTTGAGCAGTTTGTCCATTTGGGCTACTATAGAAACATGAGGGTGAATACATTTAAGAAGACCATGTAGATGTAAAGCTAACTCTACAATGTTAAAACATAACGGTTCCTTACCCAGCATTGAGATTCTCTCAATAAATCCTCCAAAGGGTTACACGTCGCACTTTTAAGGTTTCTTTTCTATCAAATTCTAAGTTTGTATGCACTGATAAGAGCATCTGTGAAGTGTATTCAGCTTTGTTGTTATCAAGGCTATTATTCATTGTCTCTTTATTTTCCCACAATCCTCAGAAGACCAAACAAAAACAGGTGTTTGCCCATGAGGACGATCATAGGCATCAACAGACTAACCTGAAACACAATCTGACAGATGCTCTACAAAATGTTGAGGATGTTCTCGGGACTCTATTAATCGTCTTAAATGTTACTTTTTAACTCAAGCTTACAGACTGACATTTGTGATGTGCAATTTCATTGATGCATATGGAGCTCTCTGTCCAAAGTGATGTCTATTACCCTGTCCCTACCAATCATGTGGCTTCGAAGGCAAGCTTCACGTGTAATTTAAGAATAGATGAATCTTTTTTTACAACCAGCGAAAAAAACCCATCTATAAGTACTGGAACTTAAAGGAATAGTTAAAATTTTTTCTCTAAAACATATGCGCACACCCATACACGCACACACACAAATACGCACTCAAAAACGCGCGCACACACACTGTCCCATGGGTGATAGTGTGGTAGATTCATCGCAAAGATGTATTGTGTGATGCTTTTATGGACTGTTGAGCACAGCAATAAAATTAAACACACACAACAGAATCATTTATCGCTGTGTGTTTGTTCATTCAAATATTACACTATCTACACCTAGTTCTCATCTCATTCATCGAATAAGAATATATTTAGCTGTGCTAAAGATACAGCTCAATATAAAAATTGTGTTTACTTATCCTCTTGACATTTTAATATTACTTTTTCCACAGTAGAAAACAAAAGAAGAATGTTCAAATGGCAGCTATTTTGGTTTTGTCTACAAAAGAAGTGAATGGATCTCAGTTCTGTCCAGTTACCAGCCTTCTTCAAAATATCTTCTTTTGTATTCTGTGGAAGAAAAAAAGACATACTATAAAAATAATTACTCAATTTTCACTTTTGGGTGAACTATCTCTTCAAAAGTGATTGATTCTTGTCTCTAAGCTTTAGAAAACTTTATACTATATATATATATATATATATATATATATATATATATATATATATATATATATATATATATATATATATATTTTGTAACTGTATAGATTTTATTTTACTTGCATATCTTAATACTGCTACTGGTTTTTACACTATTAATGGATAAAATAAACAAATTCAACTGAAAAACTACCAAGAAACATCCAAACATACATTATTGCTTAGACTTTAGACAATGTTCTTAGCCCCATAGTGTGTACAGATTATGAAAAAATAAAATCAATGTGCAGCATTAATGTAGTTGTCTGTACATTTTAAATGAAGTTTTATTAACAAAGTTCGGGAGGAGCACATGCAAATAACTAGCACCTATAAACATAGACAGGCTCTCTAATCTTCATTCTCTTAACCATGTTCTCTTTCTTCATCTTCCCTCCATACCCAACTGTACACTGTCAATGGTTTTCTTTCTGGGTTCACACAAAGACAAGGCTCGGAGCCCTTTCATCAGACAAGACGGAGTGCTCCGAGTTTGGGAAAGAATACCAACCTCAGAGTCATCTCCCTGGACAGCATGCCAAATACCCTTACAATTCTTGCTGCTGCATTTGATTATTGGCTGAGGCGAACTAGGGAAACTGAGTTAAGATAGAATATTATTTACACTTTGAAAAATGCACACTTCACCTAAAACCTGGAGTCAAGTGTGCCACACATAATCAGTACCCTAAGTTCCTCCTTCCATTTAGGTTTTGTTGAAACACATACACTATGTCTTTGTCATGTCTGATTAATGGAACATCTGGCTGTAGCTTTTAGAGCTTGTGATTTCTGAGATAAAGGTGGCTATATTTCTTTAAGAGAAATGGAGGGTGTTTCTGTGTTGATCTGTGTGATTCGGTTTGCATTGTGATGTGTTGAGAAGTCGTATTCCTGCTATTTTCTTCAGAAGTCTGATGCTTTGAGCTGGCAGGCTAACACTTCTGTGTTCACGGGACAAACTGTTGATGTGCTTCTTTCTTTCTTTTTTCTTTCTTCTTCCTTTGTGGTATTGTGATAGAAGCAATTTCAGCCACGGTTTGACATTTGAATGCTGAATACTTTTATATATTTTATTCAAAACTGTTTGTTTGGTTCTCTGCGACTGACACACATTAAACCGTCAGATGACAGAGGGGTGTCTTTTAGGTTATCATTGATGTAGAGAAATGAGCCTGGATAATGTTGGCATTGATCATAATTAAATCACAGTCACTCATTTAAATGTACCCCATGTTTCCCCGTACTGTGTCTGATGCCATCTGCTCTGAAACTGGGATCAGCTGGGGTGGAACATTGTAGTTTCTTTTCTATCAGATTCAATGATGTCCACCAATACAACTGAAATCAGAAAAACTGGAAAAGATTAAAAAATGCTTTATAAATGTGCTTTATAAATGATTTCACAATATGTTTAAAGCCATGTTTTTAATTACAGCTTTTTTCAATTATTACTTGTCACACAATTTCTAAAACCTGATACTCAAACACTAAATCAGCAAAACTATACACTCATTTTGTTAAACACTTTTTGCAAAACAAAACACACTATTTTCATTTTCTTATTTTCAAAATGCCACACTAATTCATCAGTGCCTCAACTCCTCACATGTGCAAACACTTGTTGATTTACTAAACAACTACCAATCATAACTTAGGTAGTGACCTATAAATAGGCCAAAGGTCACATAATAGCTTTTGGACAATGGATGAAAACAATGCAGACAGAGTGAGAGGAGTTAGAGGGAGAGGCAGAGGACGAGGACGAGTTCAACTAAGAGGAGTTGGAAGGGGAGCAAGGGGAGGAATAGGACAAGTCAGAAATGGAGGAGGACAAGGAACAAGAAGAGTGGTCTCAAATTAGATTAGGACTAGAGTAGTCGATCTTGTGATAAACCATGGTTTAACATTAAGAGAGACTGGACTGAGAGACATTAATGCTGGCCCCTTCAAAGGTTGGATACGCCATACAAGAAGGTTCTTTCCATGGTGTCTGGCAAGATTGAACATAGCATGTGACTTGGATAAAGAGTTGTGGCCTGACCCAGCCCGGAGGAGAGATGGAGCCTAAATACACCCAACCATCTCCATATGCAAACACACACATTAGGTTTGGATTTCCACTACATATTTTTAATGTATTTTTTTCCTTTCAAACTGTGTACACTAATACTACATTTACAACTACATAGAACAAAAAAAGAGGAAAACTTTGGAAAATGTGTTTAAGCATTTGAAAAAAACTGTAACCGGAGGTATGTAGCTGTCCATGGTGCTGATCAGCAACAGAACAAAGATAAAATTTTGTTGGCCTTGAAGCACAGTAATTGATTTCTTTAGAAAGCATTTTTCTATATGAAGTAAATTAAACACCCTATTCATTAAACACGAACGGACTGAATTTCTGTGTAAAACATGACATACAATGCCTTAGATTTTAACATACTGTATAGAAAATATATGTGGTGATGGCTCATGCAAAGCTCCTCCGTATTGCTAAGGAATAGTTAGATGACTATTAGAACATTCTAAATGGTTTTTATTTACTAATTTCCTAACAGATCAGTCCTTAACAAAATGGTTAGTCACACATGACATGTTCTCATCAGGGCTCAAAATGAACTTTTTTACATGGAAGCACTGGTGCTCCCAACTTCAAAAACTCTATACCACTAGTGAAAATGTAAGCACAACCAGACAAAAATTAATAATACCATGGTCTGCCTGAAAACCTAAATTAAAAGTAATAACAAATTTATCATAAAAATATTCATGCAATGTCTGCATTGTTTTATATACCAGGACTATGATTTTCCAGATATCAAATTTTTAATCATAAAACCCTACAGGTTACATGCTTGCACGAAACATGTGAGAGGAAAGGGATTGTATCTCATTTCAGGCATGCATTTCTTAACTGACTTTACCCATTTGCTGAAATCCCATCCCAAAGGAAAATCACAAAATGGAGAGATAAAGTTTTTAATTGACAGCAACAATGTAGTATTTATATATAGCATAATCTGTTCATGTGTTTTTCTTTTCTTTATATATTAACATTCATAAACAATTCCAGCATAGATTGGAACTACTTAAATACTGTTTAAAAAGCTCACTACAGATTTACTTTAACTGAAGAAAATGTCTGATAAAATGTCACTTCAAAGGAAAATCATGGTATAAATGGTAGATACTTTAAAGACACTAAACAAAAATATAGCTTTCATTTGTTTGTTTTCTTTTTTCACAACAAAATCATCACATTTGTGGTTGATGTTTTTATGAGTTTTCCATTCTACAATCGTGAAAAACAAGAAATGAATAAGTTATAAATATTTGATTTGATATCTACATTTTTTTCCTCATTGCACAATTAGCTTGCTTACTGCATCTCAAAGCTCTATTTTCAAGCTCAGAGGTCTGTGTTCATCTCTGTGTGCGCATTCCCTGTCCTTGGTAACCTGAGCTATGCAGAGCATCACTATACTACTGCAGATGGACAGCACCATGAGTGACAGCAGCAGTCAAAACAGCCTCTGTGTGCCATTTACACAATAGATCTCTTACTCAAGGCTCTTCTGTAAGTAAAGGAGGGAAAGAAAGCCCAAGACAAAGAGGAAGTAATGTGTCGCTCTAATGGCCCTTTGGTGTAAAGAGTTTGCCATCAGATCAATATGCATTTACTCCCCGAGAGAGCCGCGACACACAAAGAACCTTGACAGGTTGTTGTGTGTGCAGGCATGGTTTAGAACGTAGGCCATTGATGAAGTAAATAGATTGTAGTGTGTAAAGTAAAGGGAGCAGGCACCATGCCTATAACAGTAGATTGAAGTGAAATTAGTTGGCTCCGTGTGGCTCATTCCAGAGCTGCACTCAACATTACTGTCAAGAGTAAATGGCTTGGCGTGCCACGGTAAATTGAAGTTGCAATCTGGTCCGAGTTCCACACAAAACATGACTGAGAAAAGGTAGGCTCGGAACATCAAAAATTAAAGTAGGAGAAATTACAGCAGACACGTCTTTAGGGATATATCGAAGCAAATCGAGTTACACGGCCATTACTCAATCCAGTCGCTTAGGCGTGGAAAAAACTCTTAACACCATATAGCAGGGAGGTCTCACCCTTCAGGAAAGGGTCCAAACTAAGCTGACATTAAGAGAAAATTACTCTCAATAATTCATTCAAAATCATAAAAAAAAACTTTATTAAGCTTTACTGAATTATTAACTGCCTGTCGACTTCTGGCATGTTGCCACAACCTCTTCACAGCCCCAATGCTTATTAACGCTTGGATAGGGCGAAATGACTGCGGTTTATTCTAAACTCCTTTTAAACCAACCGAAGTTCACCTCAATGCAGAGTAAAGCTAAATGGTAAAACCATGTTTACATACAGAACCAATGGATAATCTCCAACCTCTTTTCTTGTGTTGCACCTCGGTTTTCTGATGCATTTTTCATGGCCCACAGAGCAACTACAGGATGGGAGCTGACCCTCAACCCACCACTTCCTGGTGGGCAAATGCAGGAAGTGACTTCATGCAGGCTGGGAACAACAGAACGCATTGAGCCAAGTTGAGATCATGGACCAGAGGAAATAAATTATCAAAAGTCTTTTAACCGAAGCTTACCTGGAATGGTTTGTCTCTGATGACCGATCTTCAACCGACGCAATCCTTTACTTATTTATATGTGCGGGTATTACTTATTCAGAGGCTTTCAGCAAAGGCTCCAGGCAGGGAATGACGTCTATTAACACAAACAGAAGACTGCGCGTGGAGCTGTGAGGCTACTTAAGAAAAGGCAATCACACGTGCCATAAACACACTCTATGGTCCCTATACGCAACAATGCAAACCCTCAATTCAAATCACCTCTCCGGCACAAAGGCCCTTTTATTGCCACCGTGCCACCAGAGTGGCCAGGACCCGTCATCATTATAAGAAATAACACCCCAAGTACACGACTAAATAACCAGTCCACAAACCCATATGCATGTACCTTTGGGACTTTTATTTAGCCAGATATCTCTTGAGTCACAGGGTGACTTTTTTCTGTGCTTTTCTGTCTGAATGTATGTCAAACGGTGGTTAAATGTCCTGGGATATTGAGTAACCACAGGCTAATGAGATAGCTGAACCCCAGAAGCTTGACACAAAATTCAATTAGGCTCTGCTCCCCTTACCTTTCACAGAAGGGAGGAACCTGTGTGAGCAACTTCCTGTGGGAAAAGAAAAGAAAAACACAAGTTAAATAGCACAAATACTAAAGCTATCGAATTTATGTGTGTTATTGAATTTATTGCATTGGTTTGTTTAATCAATTAGAGGATAAAAAATGTCATTATTGCATAAGTGGATTTTTTTAAACATTGGAGCACTTCAGTATTGAAGTACTGTCTGGTTTTGTTGAGTCACTGGACTACAGGCACTTTAATCCAAAATGACTTACAGTGTGTTGAAAATGCATTTTAAAATTTTTTGCTTGTTTTTTTGTAATTCAGAAAAACGCATGATCTTGACATTCATAGGGTCATACTGTACCACTTGAGCGGACATGGTATGCAGAAATGGATTACTCTGTTTTTCCAAACCATACTTACCAAGGACAAGTAGAATAATGCCTTGTGGATTTACACTGCAGACGGGTCAAGATGTGTTTTACTTTGGCCCTAAAAGGACAGTTCACCAACATTTTTTGTCATTATGCAGTCTCCTTTAATCAGACACAAACATGTATTGACTCTTTCTTCTGTGCACAAATGATGATAGGTTGAGAAATGTTTCAGTGATCATATGAAGGAATTCAATGGGGGCTAGTGTTGTTTGCTCGAACATTCTTCAAAATGTCTTCTTTTGTGTCAAAGAGGTCCCAAATGATATGAGAGTTAATATATGATAAAAGATACCTTGATATCACAGAGAAATGACAGTGGCAGAAGTTGTGTCACAAGACCAAAGATCATTGACTAAAGGTATAGGTAAGATAGGTAAGAACACTGTAATGTTGCGAAGTTATCTTCATCTTCCTCAGCAGATGTCAATATGCATTTATTATGACCATTCAATGGAGTAGTTACTTCATCATACAGTGATAAATTTAATCACCAACATGAACAGATTGACCGCCCTACCACGCGGCAGCCCATCTTTATCTGATTTATCACAATACATGTGATAATTCTGGCCGTAGTGCCAAGAACATTGACATGTGATGAATGAATACCGCAGTCACTTAATCCATACATTTCTGACCTGGCAAAGGCATCCAGACACAATGTTGTCATGCTTACGCTGGAGTTCGTAGTAATGGCAGTGACATAACCTTTTTTGGCTCTCCAGAGACGTTTTTGTCAGCGTGTCACTCATGACAAAGCACTGGACTTGTGGGGAAAGTGAGTTTGTGTAGTATCAGCAGTCTCAGATGCTGCTGGCATTTGGTACACTTTGCATCAGCGTGTCTCTCGCAACACAGGGAAACACGACGAAATGGAGACAGATGAGTGCACCTCGACGGCTACCATAAGACAACTTTGTGGTAAGGAGCTGCAGTGAAGAGCTCACCCCGAGCTTTTCTATAGTGTCAGCAGTGTTGGGACGATGATGAGTTATCTTGTCAAAGATCTCCTGCTCTCTTTCTTTCTCTCTTGCAAGTAGGGTGTTATTGTTTACTTGCAGTGTCAATCATGCATTCAGGGATTAATAAAGGAGTTGTTCTAAAGCACTGTAAAAAGCACCGGATGATGTAATTTCTCTGACACTTAATTTCATTTATAAAAATAGAATGGACTTTGATAGTTCGCTTCGCATGCAAAAACAGCATGTTTTTTCATATTCTGGCCTTACAGAAAACGGTATTTATAACCGTAAATCAGCCATGCACTGCTGTGAAAAGATTGTCACAGCATTTCAAGCTTTATGTTTTTTTCTATGTGCATTCCCCAAACGTTGAACCCATGACAATGGCTTTGCTAGTGCTGTATTCATCCATCTCAAAGGAGATGTCACCTAATGAATTCAATGACAAATAAAATTAATAGGAAACTGAAATAAATGGCCTTCATTTAGACACTGGCGGTTTATGACATATTCAGTCCACCAGAATTTTTGAACATACAACACAAACTGCTACGGCCTCTGGATGCCTGACAGAATTCAGCTGCACAACAGAACGAGTGGCAGAAAAACATGACAACTTTCAAAAATTAGTTACACGTGAGTGGCGAGAAAGCCTCTGCTGGAGTTTGTGAACAGCACCATCCAGGGAGAATGGAAGTTAGCACGTCACTCAGAATGCATTAAGACCATGCTTGCAATCCAGTAGCAAAAACGCCTACGCACTCTTGCGTATGCACTGTTATCAACGCTTTCGACATTGAAGAACAAAACAACGTGTTAGGTAACAAGAAAAATGGGAAAAGCGGGTCATTTCTACAAAATGGAATCCAGGGAGAGAAGGCTGTCAATTAATATTAGAGTCAAATGATGCTAGTTGCTGATAATAAAACTGAACATAAACATGTTTTATTTCCTAATGTCTTTAGTTAAAATAGACATTATGAAGAGAGGACGTGTACCTATAGGAATATTTGCCCAGTCTGTAGAAACACAGATAAGGTCATTTTTTGTGACTTACTCAAAATTATACATAATGTACACAAAGAACATATATATATATATATTTTATGTCTTTAAAATTGACTGAGTAAGATTGAAATAGTAATGTAATGTACAACGTGTAATGTTTGTTTTGTTTGTTTACTGTATTTGTTGAATTAGATTTAGATTTGTTTAAAAAAAATTATTTATAGAGTCAAGCAGTATGCAAAAATAAAAGAAAGGAGGGATAGAGATCGTTGTTGTCATCCCGAAAGCTTTGATGTTCAAATTAGCAGTTTTCAGTAAACTGGAGTAAAACTATCAAATATGTGTGTTGTCAAGTTTGACAAGCATGTATTAATACTTTTTATTGGCTGCCCTTATGAAAAAATAAGTTTGTTAAAGTGTCCTATTAGTATACTCATATAAACTTAAAATAGGAAAGTATACTTTTATAAACTAGAAACTGGGCCAATTTAGTCCAAATTGCTATTAGTCGGCTATAAAGTTACTCTATTAGTACAACGATAATAAGTATACTTACTAATTAAAGTATACACTTACATATACTTGACCTTTCCTTAAGTACACTAATCAAAACTAACTGTAAGTATGCTGTAGTTTTTTTTAATAATGGCAGATTTGGGTATAAAAGGTTTTGTAAGGACAACAGCGATATATAGGATATAAAGTAATGAGGATGCATGGTAAGTCATACATGGTTTTCTACAGAAAGCATGGTTCTTAAAGTGTTTAAAATTATATTTAAAATTGTTTATTCTGTTATTAAAATAATTTAAGCTCTAGAATAAGCTAAAACATTTTAAAATTAAGGTTGGTATTCATTTTTTGTTATTATTATCATTATGTATCTCAATGTTATATATCTATAGATATTTTATAGGTCATATTTTGATGTACTGTAAGGAGTTGGGGCTGGATCCACTAAATGTATTTATACCCAGGAGACAGCATGTTTTTGCTATACATATAAAAGCTTTACCATCCAGCTTCATTGAGGGATTCAGAAACGTTTCTGACAGGTTTCTCATAAGTCAGTCCCATGATACCCGTAACATGTGAAGTAGAGAGCCTGTGTGGTTCCGGTATCTGAAGCCCTAGGGCGAGTACACTGTATACATTACCGTTTTTACACAACCGGTCGCGGCATTCCTTAAGAGAGAGGCTGCCTGCGGGACCATTCGTCTTTCTAGCCACGCTTTCAATTACAGAGCAGCGGCCTCCAAAACAATCCCTCAGCAGCTGGCTTGACAGACAGAGCCGCAAGTTTTGAGAGACTTCAGATAAAACCACATAGGGTGATCGATAAGTCATCAGGGACGGGGGTTTGTGGGGAACGAGTGGAAGTAAGGGGAAAAGAAAAAGAGGAGACTTGAGAAAAAGAAGAAAAATGTGATGAGACCATGCAAATAACACGAAGGATATTACAATAATAAAAATTGTTAGGTAAAAGTCCCCGGGTTCAAGCTTTTTATACTACGGCACTGCCACTGTGCATAGAGACATTCACACAAATGTCTAAATGATTCTGAAACTTCATCGTTTCACCTCATTCATGACACTACACAAGCCTCTCCTTGGCAATGTTGTGGTAAATTGGGATGTGCTGGGAGAATGTTTTGACCCAAAACCCTCTGAGCATGTATCAGCCATCCACACACCCTTCAGGTTGAGAGAATTTGTGATAACAAAGCCGGCGCATAGTAATAGAGCCTGTTTAAGTGCCCTGCAGTACCGGAAGAGCTGTCAGTCATCGCCCTCACGCGCACCACTTATCTGACCCCGCAGCAATGCATGAAGGGATATGACGGGCGGCCCGTCAGCCACAGGCATTACAAGATTAGCAGAAACGCGTCAGACAAATTTATCATCTCTGCCTGCCACCCTCATCCCATTTTTTATTTCTTACTTTATGCTCCCAGCCTTCGCTTTCTTCACAGGTTTTTTTTCACCTCGCTCTCATCAACACATTCTCGAGGAAAAATAAGATGTGAACTGTTGACCCTTGAGCTTTGAAGAAAGTCTGCTGTGAAAAGTTGCTTCAAATCTAAGCCTAAGTTGTCACCTAGCAATACTTGGTTGACGCAGACTATTTTGGTCTCAAAGAGTGCAAAGCCAGACTTTCCGAGGTATTTATTTGTCAGACTTCAGCTTCTCATCTTTATTATATTTTTAACGTGCTTCTTTCTTGAGTTCTATGCCAGGGACTGTCTGACTTGGGTCTAGCCTTGAGTCAAGGAGCTAAGCACTAAAGAAAAAAACATTCTCTCTCCTACACTGTGGAAGTTCTTTGTATGGTTTTTGGTGGACACTGTAGGAGAAAAACTGCAGGAAAAAAATGCAGCCTCACTTAAGAGCTGTTGTTGCCAGAGCGGCTTACATTACCTCAGTAATAACTAAAGGAGGACATGGGTCATTTCCTGGTTTTCATCATACTGTAGCTGTATTTAACCTTCATGCACAGTATCCGACTTTAGACTTCTTCTCTGAAGTGAGCCCAACATCAAAAGAAGAAAAGATTAAACAGGGATAACCATGACTTATGCCCATCCTGACTTCATTCACAGGAAAAACAAGATACAACAAAAACAAGAAATTTTGAGTAACAAATATAAATCATTCAGTCAAATTTCAATGTCAAATCATCAATCAGAATTTTTCAAATTAACAGAATTAAAAGAAGATCAGACAGCTTGAAACTAGACAGTTCTTGGACCCCACTGACCACCATTTACAACAAAGAGTCAAAAGTGCCCAACTTTTAGCAGTTTTTACAATCTTAGTTCAGCAGTAAAAAAATATATTAAGTAACATCAACTGTGGTAGTCAATGGGGTCCGAGAACTGCTTAGTTATGTTTAATAGTACGAGGTAATTTAGGAAATTACTAAAATAGTAAATGAGGCATATCAATAATTTTGTTCATGAAGTGCATATGTATCAACATATTATAGGATTTAGGTTTGAAAAGGGTTGGGGGCTTGTGTGCCAATTAACGGTTTCTCTGAAATTGCCTCCTTCCACACTGTATAGTATAGTGAAAATCAGAGTCATGTATTGTATGTCTGAGATCTCAGTTTGCAGAGGTAAGTAATATAATTGGTATGCATTAGACGGAAATATTTCTATCCCATAATGTCACACGAGTGGTCAAATTCAAATGTTCAACAAATAAAATAAGTATCGATAAAATACTTTCTTATATCAGTTATGTTTCATGTGTTATTTTCTTAAAACCCTTCGTAATGGACTCTTCAAATGCAGAACCAGCAAAGATTTTGATCAAGAAATTTAACTTACCTTGGCAAAAGAACTGTCTGTCTGACCGTCTAATTTGTCAGGATTCCCTGATGCTGTAGGGTTCCTCTTTTTTGCTGATGAATCTCATATGCTTGTGTTTATCTGTGTGCACTGGGAATAATAATTGTGGGAAGGATTGATCACAGCTATGCTTTGAGGTGCTGCAGGATATAATTCCAAGCCTCTAGTTTCTCTTCAGAACTCAGAACTTTGTTCCAGGACTAAATCCTGTGAGACTTAACTAAACAATGTGCTCAGGGAATTTCCAATACAAAATGTGAGGAGTTATGAAGTTTTACATTTTAAGCATTAGCCAGCTCTGGATGTCCAGATTAAATGTATTCTACAAATGAAAAAAGTGAAAACAACTATTCTTGTAAAGGTGCATGTCCAGTAGTAAGATATGGTCATTCCAGTTTTGTCTAGATTCAATGACACCAGGCCTCAGGAGTCATCCAACAAAAATGTATGAGACTGACTGCAGAACAAGATGCATTAAAACTTTCCCCACTGAATGTACAAATATTCCTGTTGTATTGCTTAATAATTCATATAAAATGAATTGAAAATAAATAATCATTTCCATTGGTTCCACATAATACAATAAAGTTGTTTCAACATAATTTCTCTAAACTTTATTTCATCAGATGGAACCAATTTACCTGATAGAATAAAGTAGTTCTAACAACTGATTTTTCAATGTTGATTTCTTTGCATTATTTAAGATCTGAGCAATAGCAAAGTATCTTTTCTGTTATTTTGAGATGCAATTTTCTGAAAATGAAGACAAATAGACAGAATGATTTTGCTTGAAATTTGCAAGAGATGTTGCTAGAAAATCACAGAATAACACAAATTTATAATTTTACTTAAAAACACAAATATCAACAGAAAATGCAGAAAATGAAGTCCTTGAACCCAACTTTAATATTAATTTTTGCTGAAAATTCATATCCATACACTGAAAAAAGAGTTTCATCATTTAATCCTGTACAATGGTTCTACACACTTTAATTGAGTTAGTTCAACAATATTTAACAGAAATTATTTTAAAAACTCATCATGTGGATCTTGTTTAAACTTCCAGTTTTTTCAGTGTACTTGCCATGTTTTAAAATATAAAAACAAGTAGCCTGTACTATTGAATGAGTTCAAACAAATGAGTGCTTACAGTATATTCCGTTATAAATCAACCCTAAGACTCCGACCCAAAGCATTAAATAGTGCTTTCATCAGCAACAGTATAATTTAGTCAATGCTTAATGAATGCATTTTCTTGCCATTATCAGTCCTAATCATAATTGAAAGTCAAAACCTTGCAGTTGTGTCAGTATTTTTCCTCTCCTGATTACCTTTGCCTTCTCTCTTTTTCAACCATACCCTTTATCTCTCTCTCTCTCTCTCTCTCTCTCTCTCTCTCTCTCTCTCTCTCTCTCTCTCTCTCTCCTCTCCTCTCTCTCTCTCTCTCTCTCTCTCTCTCTCTCTCTCTCTCTCTCTCTCTCTCTCTCTCTCTCTCTCTCCCTCCCTCTCTCTCTCTCTCTCTCTCTCTCTCTCCCCCCCCCCCCCCCCTCTCTCTCTCTCACCCTCTCACACTCTCTCTCTCTTTGCACACACACTTTCTCTCTTCCCCTTCAATCTATCAGCGCGTGTGCCGAGCATTTCCTGGCACCCTGGCTCTGCAGTACTATAACTGTAGCTAAACAATAGCTTACAGTAAAACCCTGGAATAAGATCAATGGTTTGTTTTATTAGAGGAGGAAACAGACAAGCCTGGATCTATATCTTATCTCATAATGATAAAAATAATGTGATTGGACATGGTCTGAACTGATTCATTTATGTTTAAGTATTTGTAACAGCATTTTCAAATGCCTGTTAGTAATTACAGTTCAATATATATTAGCGCTGAAGCAAGGTCAACATTAGATATACATTTTAAGCAGTGAGGATGTCAGCTGACATTTTAGCATTACCATTACATCATATTTCTGCAGAGTGCTGAAGATTTAAAACAGCCATGATTTAACTCATGAATTGAATGGAACGACCTCTCCTGCTATTTCTTTGCAAATTGAGCCATCAATCTGAAAATGTAACAATGATGGGGCAAAGAGGAAGCAAATGAACACTGCCATTGCCCTCTTAAATTAATTAATAAAACAATGGAGAGATGGGTCCCACATAGCACTTAAATTATTCAGAGGTGTCCTGCTTGTGTGATTAATGGACCTGCAAGGATGCAATGTTAAAGAGAGGTAATCTCTACAATGACACTCAATGTTTAAATATCACGTTTTAAGGTTGGTGGGACAGCATGAGGGTCAAACGGGTGAGAAGCCCTGATGGTGTGTTTATAAAATGACATCTGATACAGGAAAGCTATTAACTTTTTTATTTTAATAACTATATGTTTTTGAATCAAAAGGCCAATTTCACAGATAATTGTTTCATTTACGGTAGCATTGCTTTTGCATGTTGGTCTTATAGTGCTTGAATATATATTCCAAAGTATTATACATTAAAAAAATATTTTATGAAGATTGTTTATCTCTCTATAAAAAGAGATTTGATTTATGAGTCATGTTAGGCTCTTTGGAATAACAACTATTTAAACTGACATTACATCTCATATCAAGGTATAACTGATGTTCTTTTGAAAACTCTTTTGTGATTTTTCAGCTATCAGTCAATTTTATGCAAATTTCCAAACCAAATAACAATAATAATTATGTTCTTGTCGACTTTGACATCACAGTGTTTAATTACTTAAATCAGTGTTCTAAATGATAAAGGTTTTTCCATACACTATAGTGAATTTGAACATTTGAGGATTCAGAATCTTTTTATGCATATAAATTCAATATTTAATACCCAGATTTGCATGTGTGCAATAAGCAAGAGGTAATGTACATTCAGCTGTATGATATTGCGAAATAAAAAAATGAATTTCAGGACGAAAGGAACATGTTTAATATCACTAGGTTATCTTTTTCTCATACTGGGTTTGAATGTTTTTAAAATATGCTAATAAATTTAATATTTACTATCCAGCTTTAAAATTGTGCATTAAGTAAGAGATAATTTACATTCAGGTATGATATTACAAAACAAAAAATCTGAATCTAAAATTTTCAGAAGGAGAGCAACAATATGTTAAACGTGTCACAATGCGTTAAAAATATGCTAATAAATATAATACATAGGATTAAAGATATAATACATTCAGATTTAAGATTAAAGTTTTTTTTTCCAATTACCTCAGCTGAGGTCTCCTAAACATCAATTGTGGACTTTTTAAATGAAGTAAAATGTATTAAACTCAACCTAAATTAAGTAGACTTAAATTAGTTATTAGACTATGGAAGGATTTGTTTACAATAACAACCAACTGGATATGCAAACTATAATTCAGTAAATCTAGAACTCACCTCTCGGTAACAAAAAGCTTGACACTATATTTATATTAATAAATCTAGTTTTCACATTTTATATGACTTAGAGTGCATTTAATATGTGTGCTCCGTGGAGATCGAACCCATGACATTTGCATCTTTTTGAGCTACACACCTTACTTCTACCTCCCAACTTTAATAACATTCAGATCTATAAGAGCAGTGTAGTCATTGGTATTTAAATGTAAGTTTATAAACCTTTGTTGAGTCAAAGTACAAAGAAACCCTATTAAGTACCATATTTGTCATATTGTACCTCCTCACTCATAGCAATTACAATACATTGGCAATGAAATGAAGCAAAACACTCCTTTGTCTTCTGTTCCTCCTACTCTCCCTCCAAACACAGTTACGGCTGACTCACTTACTAAAGGGGATTTTAGACAATAAGGGCAGAGCCAAAACACATTATATGTATGCGCATCTATGTGTGAATGAAGTAACCTGGAAGTGCTGTCTTGCCTACAGCCAATCAGCCTAAAGATAATCCCAACTGCAAACTGAATATCTCCCATCACAGTGTCAACATAAACACACACTATCTCTCACATACACACACCCATGCACGCACGCACATGCACACACTTATCAGGTCAGCTTGGAGTTATTTAATTTAATCATGTATATCATTTCCACACAATTAAATTAAGATTTTCAAACATAATTTCTATTGAAGCTTACGATGGATGTGTCAAAATCTTTAGAATCTGACAGCATTCATAGAAAGAATTTTAAGTCAGAATCAAATGTCCAATCTGTCTATTGAGATCCTCACATCTGGTCATTTTTCAAAAAAGATGTAACCTTGAGTTGTCGTAAACTTTTAAAAAGAAAGGTGCTTAAAAGTTTTTTTTTTACAGCAGTGACATTAAAAATTATGTTAAGAATCATTCAGTCAAAGGTTATTTTCCATCTTCATTATTTTCTTTTTATATTCTGAAAAAAGTGTTTCACCACAATGAACCTTGTGTGAAGCAGAAACTGTCTTTGGACCTTTTCGGTTTCATTTAGACCTATAAAGGGTTTTGTACGGCATCGCAAAGCATACATAACTGACAACATTCCTAAATGAATGTTCTTGCCAACTATGCTCAGGACTTACAGTAATTGGAAAAAGTTATTGCATAGATATTTCATTGTTAATAACATTCTTAAGCTAGTGACCCTAGACTCTTCAAAAAACTATGCTCAATAAATATTACAAAAATAAACAGTATTATTAACCAATAAAATCTTTTAAAAATATTTAATGTTTTTTTCAGTGGCAGATAGTAAAAATAGTTGTTTAAAAATTTAACAGTTAAATTACTGATATTGTTTAAGTTTAAGTAATGCAAAAAATTACACATTTTATATTACACATTATTACACATAAATATTTGTTATATACTAATATATTACTAATTATTTAATCAGATTCGCTTACTTTTTTTACCTACATATAAACAAAATGTAAACGTTATATTTAATTCATCTTAACTTTAAAACTTACTAAATTTATTGTTTATTAATAAATAAAATAAAAAAGTGTTGTGTTAACTATTGGTTCATGCTAACCCAGCAAATGGTAATATAAGAGAAAAAGAACAGAGCACTTTAGGTTAAAAACCCCCAGCTAAAGTTAATTTACTACCCAGAGGTTTGATTCATCCTATTTTGTCTTACAAAAAACACCATTTTTTGGATACAGTATTTTCAATGTTGATTATCTAAAAAATTCTTGATGAGGTGAAAAGTACACCTTGTACAAGTACACTTTTTATTGCTTGGTTATGATCTGATATCATCACTGATATATTGAGAACTAAGCTGAATAGTTAATAACCATCTTTAAAGTTCATTTGTAGACGTGTTCGATCATTGGACACTGTCTAACGATGCCTGCAAAGCCGGCCTAACTCTCTGAAGACTTGTTCTTCAGTCACACCCTATGTTGAACAGTGTGGGCGCTAGTTCTCTTCTGAGAGAATGAGTATTTTGAGATCTGTGAATAGCCTGCTTCAAGAAGCCAAGAGCTCTCTAAAGCTCACATGTACCTCGTCTTCTGTAGACAGGCAAGACCATAGGGACACTACGGCTACAATAGCGAGTCTGAAGAGCAGATGTCCCTCAAGGTGTTGTATTTTTATCCTTTATGTGTTTTTATGAGGCACTCTTCTGTTCTTGTTCCTACCCAACATCTTTAAAGCTACCTCGCTTTATTTGCACTCCCTGGAGTTCTCAATGGAAAGCATAAAAGAAATTAAATGGCAAAAAATAAGGTTATTGGTATTCCAGGCATTTTATCCTCATTTATTTTATAACCATTTTAGGGAAGGTTGTGGTTACTTGTACATTAGTGTCTCTCCAAACAAGCTCTTCCCGCATCACCTTCAGTTAATGGACAGCCATGTTCATTACGGAAAAGGCATCGTCATAGATACCACAATAGTCCTTCATCCGCCTCCTACTCACCGTCTCCATGGCAAAAATGGCCACCATTAGAATCTCTCGTCTTGGAGTAAGATCATCAGTGCTCCTAATGACTGTAAGGCCACAAACTCCTCAACCACCCACCAGGGTCTTTGGCATCATCAGACCTCGCAAGACCGAAATGGTCAATTAGGATCCTGGCCAGCTCCTATAGCTCCATTACAGACCAGCACATGGTCATTACTGATCATTAATACACCTGTGTCACCAAGGGCCACCAATTAGGCCTTGTTCCAGCACACCCCGAGATCAGCTTTGAAATGTTAATTTGTGTCTCAAACAGACTCTTATATCTTGCATCCGCTTCCTAAAACAGACGGTCTACGATTTCATAAAAATGCACGTAAATAAATCACACGCACGAGGATTGTGAGCATGATGATGTCAAGTCTATTAACACGCACATTTAGGTGGCGCAGAAGATAAATAAACTGGAAACAACGGTAGGTAAGGGGGATGAGATGCGGTGACATTTTGGCCAAATGAATGTCCTTCATCATAATCACACAGGCATAATTAGCAAGGAAGGAAGGGAGAATTGGTTTTTCGTTTTACCTCCGTGAAAGGATCTCCACGCCGTTGTGCTTCCTCGAGGTTGGAGTCGTCTGTCTTCTAATCTCTCAGATTAATTCATGGAAGCATTTGGGCCCTTGAGAAAATGAGAAAGAAGATATGCGCAAGTGGTTTCTGGCCTGGCTGTTTTCATTTTTTTTTTTTTAAAGCATGCACCCTTGAGCAATGCGTCTCTGCCTGACATCAGGAAGGCACCCTGCTTTGCCCTCTTGTTGTCTCAGTCTTACGGTATCGATGCCATGACTACTAATGTCTTCATAGCTGAGGTACATTTGCCAAACGAAACATCAAAACAAAATATAAAGTCTTTTAATTTAAGGGGCTGAAGCTTTCTAGTCTTTACTATTACAATCTAATGTTCATTCTTTTGAAGTGTTTGTAGATATTGA
Organism: Triplophysa yarkandensis; assembly: GCA_033220385.1. Classification (NCBI taxonomy): domain Eukaryota; kingdom Metazoa; phylum Chordata; class Actinopteri; order Cypriniformes; family Nemacheilidae; genus Triplophysa; species Triplophysa yarkandensis. The sequence goes on along the minus strand of CM065662.1, from coordinate 14,954,067 downwards.
AGGTATTCATGATGTGCATTTTAAACACTTCAGTCCTTTTTTGTATTTTCAGGTTTTCTTCATAAAATTGTGATATAATTCGAAAAAAATTTGTTAAAATATTTTAATATGTTGATATCATTTAAATTAACTGAGAGGGGTGTTTTGTACGATTTGCCAGAAGTGCAAAACCAAACAAACAAGTTGCAACAATAATAATGAATTGTAAAACCCAAACTCCATAACAAATCCAAAATCAAAATAACTAATCTAAAACAAAATATCAAATCTAAAAAGAAACATGAAAAGCAAAAAACATAGAAAACTCTGAAAAAAACAAAACAGCTAGTATGAAAATACAACGACAAATCACTGTCAAAACAGAAAAGGTGAGTATTTTATGTGAGAAGGTATTTAGTCGCAGAAATGTATGCATTTCTTTCTTCAGCAGACCAATTGAAGATATTTTGAAGAAAGTTGGTAACCAAACCCATTTTTTCCATTGTGTAGACACCAAACCACTGACACTGAACAAAGTATCACAAAATCATTTAATCCATCTTATTTTCAAACATACAAAAAACATTTTAGAAATATCATACTGTTTAGGTAACATTATGTGTGTTACCTACCTGTCAACTTCAGTGAAAATCGAAAGCTTTTTGGAATAAATGTGTCCCCGACTATAAATGTGAAAATCTAGATCTCAGTCATTGTGCAGAATAGGCTACAAAGCAAAGAATGGGATGTTCTGTTCCTGAAAGGCTTTTTTAGGAACAGTGACAAGCTTCACATGTCAGAACATTATCAGAAACTGATGCAGAGGCACAAGACGATTAAGGGTTATTCTGGTTTAGGTATTCAAAAACAAGGAATGAACAGTTAAAATATTAAATAATGCTGGACTGTTTTTCCCCTTTATTCTACAGACTTGAATCGTGTTTTAGGGCTCTTACCTGAAAGCTTTCACACTTGGACATATTCTGAAAAGGCACTTGTGGCACTCCCCAGGCCTTTTCCCTAGCTAAAGTGTTCTTCCAGCCTAATATGTGGAAGTGAGCAAACACTTACTTTATGAAGTACAGACAAGCATTTAAAAAAAGACAGCACCCTGTTCCTGCATTCATAATTTTGATGGTATATCAGGGTCATAAATGTGAGTTAATAAAACCATAACTCAAAGGTAAATGTGCAAAATGCTTCAGCGATGAGGTCATTTACTCTAATTTGGGTCAGTGAGCAAGATGGGCGTATCTGCTTACACTGTTAAACTTCATAGAAAATGAGGAAAAGATCAATTATTCATATCAAAAGTATGTCAAGGTTGAGTGTTAAAGCGACACAAAAAATGTGAAGCGCAAACTCTTATACGTAAATAACAAATATAGAAGAACATTTGTGCCTACTTTTACACTGTAGAAAATATATCATGTGGCTTAGTAAATACCCCAAAAATAAACACTTTTTTGGTGAATAATAAAGAAAATATTTGAGTTAATCAGATTTACTTTTCAATTAACATATCCCAAAAATGTAGACACGATTATGATCAATTTCAAAAGTCATTTTACATTAAACACAGTAACATGTTTGAAGATCAATAGTGACCCAGATATCGTATTTGTTAACATTCTTTAAAATAACCGCCTTTGTGTTCAGTGGACCAAGGAAAGTCATTCAGTTTTGGAACAGACTGAAAATGAGTTATTTATGACAGAATATTAATTTTCAGTTAAACAATCTTTTTAAATAAAACAGGGAAAACATAATTATTTTTATTATTATTAATATTTTTTATTTTATACACTTATCATAGAAAACTGCAGCAGAGGCATGGTTAAAAACAATAAATAATGTTTTGCAGTTTTTTGGTGAACATTTATCGCAACACAACACAACACAACACAACACATGCCCACACTTGCATGTACCAACATGTCACACAATGTGTTATCGATCTCTCATTGCTCTCTCTTAAAGTAGCCACAAGCAAACAAGACATCTAGAAGATTTACGTACAATCATCACTTAACAAACAATCATGTCCCTGTCTGTCCGTCTGTGACAGAAGATGTGCAGTGTCAAGTAACACGCCAAAGAAAAACAACGTGTTGGCATCATTATTTTTAGACATCCTGACATCTTTTTATAGATGTCAATCAACACTCCAATTAAAACACGTCCCCTCTCATCTATTACTTACATCTCATTCAGCTCATTTGCTGGTTTGTCACTGGTAGATCAATCCTTATTGAAAATCATTTCTACATTTATGCCTCTTGAGCCCACACACAGCGGATGTCGCAGCTCTGTTTTGTGAACGCGCCTTGTCGTGCTTGTCATCCCAATTAAAAGTTTCAAACATATTTCAAGTTCATTAAAACATGGTGGTAGCATAATTATCAGTTCATGATGGTGACTGCCCACATATTTTTGTTTTTGTGTATTTTTTTCTGGATTTTGCTTTATTAAAGTTGTTATTCCTGTCTTCAGAGGCTGTTTATTGAATAATTAATGCATTGCTGTCATGTTTGTGAATTCGGGGCTCCTCAACACCATCTCCCTTCATTTGGAGCATCTCTGTCACACATCTAGATGCATTGTTTTGGTTTGTGGCTTGTGTAATGTGTGATTTCACCTAAAAATCTTATTCGAACATCAACTAATGTGATATTTATAACACCTTTTTAACCATCTGTTCTTGATATACCCCGATGAAAGCTAATATACTGTAGATCAACCGAAATGCCTATTGAAAGTAAGGGGTCTTATTAAAGCTTAAAGTGATAGTTCACCCCAAAACAAAAATTCTGCATTTTTTTCTGCTTGATCTTGTCATTTTAAACCTGTTTGGCTTTCTTTTGCTGAACATATTAAGATATTTAAAAAATGTTGGTCCTTAATAACTTGAATAACTTTGTGTCCACATAATAGGAGCAAATGTGAACCAACATATTTGTTTACAAACATTCATTAAATTAAATTTTTTGTCTTATGCAGAAGTAATGAAAAAGTTAGTAAATGGTGAGTTAATGACAGAATGTTCGTTTTTGGGTGAATTATACCATAACTGATCTAAACGATCTTTGCGACAATTTCCCATTTTGTATCTCATAAGCAGCACACAAAATCAAGTGAATATTTTTGTTTTTGGGATAAACTCTTAGGTAAGCTTTACAGAAGAATCATAATTATAGCAGGCGATCCTAACTTCATTTTCTCCAATATACAGATATTACCACCCCTATTGAATTTGTGTCAGCCACAAGTGGCTTATTAACTGCGAATATCCATCAGTAGAGTCAATACAGCCGTGAATGTTTAATTACATTTCAGTCAGACAGAAATGTGATCTATAATTTCACGCCAGCTCCAATTACACCATTAATCTACGGTCAGCGCACTTTACTGTGTGTTTCACGTAGGGATTCGCTGCACTGGGAATCTATTTAGGCTTTAAAAAACCTCATGTGAGCTACAGCTATGATTATGTGGAATGGCTTTTTCCTCCCTGGTTCTTCTTCAGTTCGTGACGTTTTACGCTCGTCTCTCGATTTAGCTTGGTTTGCTCGGAGACCGATGTCTCTGTTAGCTCAAGTGCAGTGTTTCTCGACCTTGGCCTTCGGAGAGAAATTGCAAATGCCAAGGAAATACTTCCTCATTAGTTTTATCCTTAGCTTACAGCCTTCACAGCGGGAGACGCGAGATAACCAGAGCCTGCGTGAAGACGGCTGTATCACCGCATGCATATATATGTGGGAGTGCTTTGTACAGAATGCCACTTTTGAGAGGGCCGATTGCACAGATTCCTATCAAATATGATGACATGGGAAAGCCGTCTGTAAAATAGATGTGAAATATGCAGGCTTCTAAATGGGAAGTGTTGCAATGTGAAAGGCCATAAAGATTGACTAATGGAATGAAAACAAGTGTTTTTCTATTTCAAAGCTGTTATTTTATGTTCACGACTGTTGCATTCATCCAGCCATGTCAAAACGTTTCTTTTTACATTTTTATGCATCAAACTCCATAATAAATGTGAATTGCATGCATTCTCAAATCAAATTTTGTAGATTGTTGGCTTTACAAGTTGCAGAATGCGTGTTATGAAAAAAACTGTAGAATGCATTCTTCATACGAAAATGTATTATGTTTAACAGTCCTTACAGGATAAAAGCCTGAAAATGTTGCTGAATGGTGCAGTATTGTATTTTAAGGCTTTTTCTTTGCAAACCCTGAACGTTTCCTTGCGCATCAGCAAAATCATTGTTTTCACTTTCCATCAATAAATTTTGAGCTCACAATCACATTGCAATGTACTGTGTAGCCATTTCCACCAAAGCCACTTTCCTGCATTGATTCAGAATGAGAGGGGTAAAGATAGACCCCCCACCCCACCCCTTTACCAGCCCATTAACTTCCCTTAATAGGTCTGCAAGATATCGATTGAATACATACCCCCACTTTGATGATCGCAATTTCAGAGTCGTGTTTCAGCTTGGCTCTGACCGACCTCTTCTCTTCGATTGGTTTGTCTTAAACTGTAAGAGAAGATTCAATAGACACAACCATATTAACCGTTCACATGCAGCACGCTCCTTCCCCACCATATCACCTTTCTCTGCGTGTACCGTTCATTTTTAACAACCACAATGTGCAAAACAAAACTGATGCTTTCCTAGAAACTTTCTTGGTTTCAGGTGTTGCTCGTGCTGTCAAACATATTTAGCTGTTAGAATAAGTTTCACATTAGTGTAACGTTCCATCACAGAGCCGTGGGAGGTCTCAGCTGAGCTGCATGGGAGACATATATTTCCAGAAGCACAAGAAGAGCACAAAGTAAAAGTCTGTGACAGCCAGTACGATTAAAAAAACATCTACAAGCTGCCATTCAGACCTATATTAAAGTTTTATAGAAAGTAAAACTAAAGTGTCAGAGTTAGGATTCTGAATAGTGCCAGAAGTTTGGGCACAAGAAAACTCAGTTCTGTATAACCAAATGTGTACTGTAATACATTTCAATTAATACTTTCTGATTTATAGAGGTCGAAGGATTGAATCTTTACCATGTTTAAAAAAAACTCTTTTGTTGTTTTATTCTATGAAATTGAACACAGATCATATGCTTTTCACTCTACCCTGGTAAAACTAATGTTTTTTAAATGATTGGCCAAAAGGTATGAAGATACCTCTATTACATCCATGAATGCTTTCGCGGCTGGGGAATAACATTTAAGACAATAAAAAATCGAAAAATGTTTCTTATAAGAAAGGGAAAGTTAAAATAGTTATTTTGTGGCATCGCTGAGTATAAAAATTTCTACTTTTCTTCTGCATTGGTTTTAAAGAGTGAACTTGTATTTGTAAATGAATGTTTTATTTTAAAACACAGACACATAATTTAGTAATCTTAAAACATTTATTCCCCATATAAATAATACATCTGGACAATTCTATAATATTGTCAAACTTATACAAAGATTTTTTTTCCTCAGGTGATTAATTCTACTTATAGCACATCTGTCAACATTTGTTGGCACCAATGCAAGATGTCTCTTTAAGTTTTTTTTTATTATTAGTTCATGATTTGTCATAGTCAAGTAAGGGCTTTTATTTAGCATTGTCACATCCATGACATTTAAGTCATAAACAAATACATGAAAATTCAAATAGTATTAGTATATGTTTAATAAAGAGCAATCCCTTGTCCAATTGTTGGAAATTATTGGTTCTGGTCTGACATTGTAATTCACAGAAATCCTAAAAGATTGTTGTCTCCCAAAAACAATTTCCTTTTTTTGTCATGTCCATAATGCAGGTTCATTTGCCCTTTTTGAAATAGAAAACTTGTTCATAGACATATTGTTCTGATGTTTAAACACTCCCAACTAGGGTTTTGTATGATATAAACAGTTGGTTTAGTTTACTGGTAACAATTAAACTCTAAGTGCATTTGTATATCAAGACCATAGCACAGAATGTCTCATCCATAACACTTGAATTGCCCATCTCAAAAATTCTATCTGTTCGCACACCAATGTCTCAGGCATAAAAAAGCTTGTATTTACAGTCTTGTACATGCCTGCCATATAATACTTATATTTAAAACAAAAAGCGGCATTGTTCTCTAAAACCGTCCCTTCACACCTCAAGTCAGTTATCATGTATGCTGGCCATGGCCAGATGGACACATGACCACTGCAGGGCGTGTGGCTTTGGGAAGAGACTGTGCCATATCTGGTCGACTAGGAGGCATGACCCCGAGGAAATGAATTTTAAAAGTAGTCCATTCACCGAGAGTCATTTGCAGGACCTGCCTCAGGTCTCTGGGGTCACCGAAGAGGATTGTTTGACCGTCTATGAAATTTTCCCTTATTGTTGTCAAGTATTTCTCTGGGAAATTGAGCTGTGATAGCTGCAAAAAAAAATTTAAAGGTGAAATAAGAAAATAAATTTCCTTTTAAATCTACAATATATATTAACATAATGGGACATTCTAAAGATGAAGATCATTTTATTATTAACTCACACTAATGTCATTCCAAATCTGTATAACTTTATTTATTCAACAGAACACGAAAGGTTTTTGAAGATTATTGTGGACCAAACAACATTGTTCCCTATTGACCTCCTCAGTAAGGACACAAAGCCATTGAGACATTTAAAAGTTTCTTTGTACTCCACAGATAAAACAGTCATATACAGGTTTTGAATGAGATAGAATAAATATTGACAGAATTTTCCATTTTTATGTAAACTATCTCCTTTTAATCTATAACTTTTCAAATTTAAAAAATGACAAACCTCCTCACACACATCTTCAGTCTTCATTACGATGACTTTTTTCGCTGCAAGTGAGTTGAACATATTTCTCCCTGCTCTTCTCAGGCCCCGGCTCCCAAGTATTCTGGCCAATTCATTCTTGATCGAATAGTTTAAGTTTACTGTACAAAGCTTAAACCTCTTTACCTCCCCTACTGTGAACTTAAAGTCCCTTCTTAGGAACATCTCAAAAAGTTCTGGATCACCATCTCTTTCTAAAAAGTTCTCAGCCTCATCTCCAATCATGTAAAGTTCAAGACTGTGTTCGTTAAACACATCCCACAACATCTTGGTTTCATCAGTAGCACAGAATGTTTTACATTGCTCATCTATCTCGGCTCTTTGTTCATCGTCTTCCAAACATTGCAGGATCCAGCTTAATCTGCAAGGCCAGAGGTCTGCCAAAACCACCCAGGCTGCGATCTTCTCCGGAGCTGGAGACTCCAACTTCAGCGTCTCCATGAGAATAAATGTAACTCGAATGGAGTTAATAACTCTTCTCATTGACATGGTGTCACCAGATATGTATGTTTGAAGTCTTTTATCTCTGGAATGGATTTGCTGGAATGCCATATCAATTGACATATCCACATCTTCTTGACTAAGTTCTGCAGCGTTGAAAGTTTGTGGTATTTCCTTTTTATCAATCAAAGGTGACGCCTGATCCTCCTCATTCGAGTGCTTTACAGAACACTCATCTTCTAAAGAGACAGAGGTCCTGGGGGCACCTGAAGTCTCCACATGAGTAAAGTCTTCAGGGAGCTCTGACTGACCACGTACAATGTTCTCAAAGACTTTGCACTTTGACGCGTCACAAATTTTGGGTACAGTGAACGGCAACGTGATAATACGATCTAGAAAGTCGTATGCAGAATTTTGTTTGCATAAACAATCTTCGGCCTGGTCCACTTGTCTAACCAGGACTTCAGGGTCAACCGCGAGGAGGGAAATCAAAGGACTTTCTTCATCAGATAGAAGTATGTTGATGGCATCCAAAACACCTACAATTTTCGTTGGTGTGCACCGATCCAAGTTGGTAACCTCCAGGACGACTCTGATCCTTCTCCTTTCAAATATCTCCATGAAGTGAATGAAGCAGCACAACAGTCTCATCTCTTTCCGCACTTCATTCATCAATCCCATCTGCTGACTTACCTTCTGGTTGTCCAGTCCTTGTCTAACGGTTAGGTCCTGGCTGAAGATCAGATTCTTCAACAACAAGAATATAAACCTCACAGCTCCAGCTGCAGGAACACCCAGTATTGCAATGGCAAATCCCTCTAGCACACCATAAGCATGTGCCTCTTCATCTTTATCTTCTGAATTTTTTTTCAAATCAGGAAAACCATATATAATAAGCGGGATAATGATGACCAGTGTTCCGATGAATGCCATCAGAGTCAGTGCCCACACTGGAAAGCAGCATAATTTCTTGGACCTCCAGTCTTTCAATGTGTCCTTAATCTTTTTCTTTTCTGCGTCTTCCTCTTCGTTGTATTGCGCAATCCTGAACAGGCCTAGTTGGAGCTTTCCGAAGCTCTTCTGAAGGGTTTTGAATAACTGCATCACCAGTCCAGCCCACAGCATGTCACTGCCTGCAAAATGCCAGGCGCTGAACCTTACAAACACGTAACGAATATTTCTGCGGTTCTGATTCTGCTCCGTCCACACAGGTCGATAGAATAGAAGATGCAGGATAAGAGATAGTAGGTCACATATGGAGGGTTTAATTGAGCGTGGCTTTACTTCCTTAGTGTTCCTCTGTTCTCTTCTTTCAGCCTCTAGATTCATATGAACTGAAAATAAGAGATACATAGGATTGTGTTAAATCAAGTGATGTAATATTAAGTAATATAATATTCTATTAAAGACAAAACACAAAATAGATTTTTTCACCAAACCATTTATGACCACAAGGTAATATTTGTTTTAAGGGTGGACAGATACATTTGTTTGTGTTCGATCGTGCATGAAACACTAAATGGGAATCATAAACCAATATAATCCCAACCATTGTGTACGCCATAAATAAAAAGCAGTAAATGTGCAGTACATTTTTCTTGAATTTATCTGTAAGGGCAAAGTCCACTTTTACTCAAACAGAAAGAATAATAGATTTGAACTAAATAACAGGTGAAGGCCTATCAGATAGTGTTAAATAGCTGAACTTGAAACATTAAGTCATTATTTTGTACCACTGACATATTGTATAATCATTGATTTACACTCCAATATTAAGTAATATAATATTCTATTGAAATTCTTTATTTGTGGCACTATAAATGAATTGTACTTGAAATATGTTACTTATTGAAAATGTTACAGCTGAGCCTGACTATTGGTTTAAAGACATTGTTCACCTGTCATGATTCTGCCTCTCTTGTTCATGTCTTTCCTGATTTTGGCAGAATCATGGCAGACCTGTGTTTTCTGTGAATTCACATGGTATTGTTTGTTGTTAGATGCCATGTGCTCTCTTGTCTCGTCTCTTGACCCGCCCCCTTGTTATCCTGTCTATCTTCCCATCATTGTTTCATTCCCCACGACTGCCCCATGTCGTTATCCCTTGTAAAGTAGCCCTATTTAAAGCCCTTGTGTTTTCTGTCCTGGGTCGTTGCATTACACTTGTTACTCGTGGTCCTTGGATTGTGTTCTTGTCTTGTCAGTGTTTTAGTTTATTAGTAATATTACCTTGTTTTGTGATACTGTTTTCCCCATTGTGGGTTTTTGTTTTGGTATATAAAGTCTTGTTCATTCACCCTGATCCTGTTTCATGTGCCTGCATTTCGGTTCTTCCTCACTTCAATCGTGACATCACCCAACACTGAAAATTCTGTTATCATTTAAAACACCCCTGTATGAGTTTCTTCCTTTACTGTGACACGAAAGATGATATTTTGAAATGTTGTTACAGCAGAGGCACCCATTCACTTCTGTTGTATGGACAAAAATCCAATGCAAGTGAATGGGAATCAGTTCCCAACATTCTTCAATATATATTTTTTCTATGTGTTTTGGGGAAGAAAGAAATAAAGATTATATTTATATTTTTGTTTGAATAAATAGGTGTGTAATTTACTAACACAAAATGTACCCAGCAGTAATTTATACACTTGCTCACGATTTACGTTCTCAAAATTTGACGTGTGTGCAATCTTAAGATCATTCTTTTAACTTTACTGCTGTGGCTGGCATGACCTGCATATAAACATCAAGTAAATTAGAAAACGGCCAACATAAACACTAGTCTTATTTGGTAAATAGTTCTACAGAAAATGAAACAGCAAGAATCTTCCTGATATTTTGCAGGGTATACTTTTAGTAAATCTACAAAGAACAAGAAAAGGATTCACTTACATTCTTTCTCCCACGCAACACAAAGAGGATATTTTGAAGTATGTTGATAACTTTTGTTTTGTACCAAACTCTTTTCAAAATATCATCTTTTGCATTGGGTGAAAGTAAAAAGTAAATGTCAAAAGGGTGTGTAAATAATGAGACAATTCTTCAATTTAATGGGTTTGATTCCCAGGGAGTGCACTTATTATGACAGAAATAACAGAAAGCATTGGAAATTGTTTAAGAATCAGAATGGTAACCTGAAAATAAAATGTGGCTTTTTGCTTACCCTCAATGTTCTTAAGGACCATGTTGATCCTGTTGTGACATTCTGAATACAAACCCACGGTGATGGGAGATGAAACCTTTGTGAGGGTTTTTGATAATGCATATGCGTATACATTATCGGAGGGGACATCAGTCACTAAAAGAAGAAATGCGAAAAAAACATATATCATTTAATTAAAACTTAACACTGCAGATTTTACAAAATAGTTTTTTGCACCAAACCATTTATGACCACAAAGTAATATTTGTTTTAAGGGTGGACAGATACATTTGTTTGTGTTCAATCATGAATGACACACTAAATGGGAATCATAAACCAATATAATCCCAACCATTGTGTACGCTATAAATAAAAAGCAGTAAATGTGCTGTAGGCAAAGGTGGGCAAAGTCCACTTTGACTCAAACAGAAAGAATAATAGATTTGAACTAAATAACAGGTGAAGGCCTATCAGATAGTGTTACATAGCTGAACTTGAAACATTTAGTCATTATTTTGTACCACTGGCATATTGTATAATCATTGATTTACACTCCAAAGCTCTGCTTTATAATTTGTCTGGCTTTTGTCAAAAAAGTTTTTGTGTTTTGAGAAGTGAAGAGTTCTTAAGTATGTTTGTAGTTTCTTTTGTGCAGTGTTTGTACCCCTTTCGATTGCCATCAGTACTGTTTGTTTCAGCCCGAGTTTTCCACCAGCCTTTCTGGAGGTAAAACCAAAATAGAGCAATTATGATATAACAAAGCTTGTTAGCATTGCAAGAAGTCTAATTCCATGCTGTCTTTCACAGACAAACAAATACTGTAAGTCAATACATTTTTATAAAATAGTAATGTTATGTCAATTTATCATGTCGTTATCAGAAAAAGCATGTGAGATGGCAAATGCACACAAATCTAGATCCTGACAAGGCATTAGATTTGAATGTATATTGAAAATACGTCTTTAACAGTTCAAGTTGCTCTTTTGAAATGAAGACACCATGTAGAGCCCTGTTGAATTCCTTAGTACGAGAGATGATAATAAGGAAGACAAGTCTCACCTTTTTCCAGCAGTTTTAATGAGCGATCCTTGAGGCACTGTTTACAACTGAATTGTTGTCAGACTTACATCCATTCTTTTTTTCCAGAGATGTTTCATGTAGACTGATAGACAAAGGAGAAACAAGTGTATACAGTTTAAAACAGAGGAGTTGAGAAGGTGAAAGGAAGTGAGAGAGAAAGAGAACAAGAGAGTTGTGTAAACATTAACCCATGAGGAATGAACATTGGGACGCTTGAAGATGACCTTTGAACAATCTAAAATCTAAACTTTGTATCATGTATTTTGATACATATTATAAAACATGGAAAACTGCTAAAAGTAATGTTTATAACAAAATTTTGGGGTACTTGAATTAAATGTTTCTTAATTATAAAAAACTTTTGATCTGAAGCTGTATGCCTAAATGTCTGAAATTACTTTAATAGACAAAACTATAATGTTACAAATAAACATAATTTTAAAATGGTAAAAATGACGATAATATAAACAGTTGGTTTAGTTTACTGTACACAATTATAATCTAAAAGTATTTTAATGTAGTGTTTTAACAAGAGTGTTATAATGCAGGAATTTGCCCAAATGTGAAAAATTTGAATGCATAAGTGAGTTAGTGTCCAGAGACTCCTCAATCGTTTGACTGGTACAGTAGAAGCAATGTGTAAGCCCATCTTCGCTTGAGTTCTGTTATTTGCAACCTAAAATAAACTTACTTGAAGCTCCAAATACATCAAAACATATAAAACAGTAACATTTACACAAGACAACATCCACATATACATGTTTTCAAATAAATCTAATAGATATTGCATTGATAAGCATTGAACTGATTATAACATATTTATACGTTTACCACTTCAATGCTATTTTTATATTTATAACTCTAAAATGATCATATTTCTTCCTTGCATTGTATTTCCTCCGGCGTGATGCAATAGAGCAACATAGAATATAATAAAACACAATAAGGTTTTTCCATGAAGGAGCATTTTTATTTGTTTTTTACTTGAAGGAACATCTGTCATAGTTGTCCAAATCTAGGGTACAAAGAGAAGACAAATATTTAAGCTCAGCAAAAACTAAACACGATTATGAGTCCACAATAAAAGCAAAGTACCAAAAAAAGAGGTAAAACTGATTACACAAGGTTTAGTGACAGCTCCCAGCCACTTTAAAATAAATAACAATAATCACAGGTAATGCTTTCATACTTCCACCTCACCTCCGAGCATCTCTGATGTTCTCCTTTTGAAAATCCATGCATTCTTCAACTTTTTTACACTCAACTCATCTAAAACTCTTTTTACAGATCCAAATCTTACACACTGAAACTCTCCAATGCTTTTAACTTAACTTTGACTATTAAATGCACGATTTACATGCACATGGATAGAAGTCTATAACAGTTATCTCTTCATGATTTGTTCAAAGTCAATTTTTCCTAGCAGAGGTGGTGGCTATCCTTTCCTTTGTAGAGAGTGGGAGTCTTTATATCACCGTAAATAGATTCCTAAATTAGATTCCCTGGGTTAAATTAAGTGTGATAATAGAAACTACATCACCCCCAAAATGTTTCCCTTGGGATTAATTACAATGGCTGGGACAATCTATCCTGTGCGGTTTCTGCAGCGTAAGGTGGGAAATTTCCGAATGGGTCATTCCTTTTTCTTGACATGGAGAAGTGAAACCTCATATGATGGTAGTTTTAGTACATACGCCAGTACAGGCTTGGGGTGGGAAGGGGTGGTTGGGTTTGATACATAAAAAGTCCAATGAATGAAAAATCAAATGAATGAATGATTGAAAAATAACACTATGAAGCCAAAATCTGTGCCATATTATTATTCATCAGACTAGAGGTAGGCTGTTCATATTGGACTTTTTGTTAGAAATAGTGAAATACTCTCTTTACATGCTTTAGGTTTTAATCATAGGTTTACCGCCATCTAGATCACTCTGAAATAAGCCCATCCATCATCGCAGACAATCAGATTGCCGTTTCCATCATAGCTTTCCTCAGTAATTGCCACAATATTACAAAATTAAGGCTTTACGGCTCTTTATTCTGCCGTGTTCTGCCTCGTGACTCTCAATTATGGCTCAAAATGAGACGCTGTAACTTTAATAAAGTTTTTCTTTCTGTGAATGATGTGTCGTCTGGTTTCCACACTATAATGTTGTAGTTAATGTTAAAGGTACACTGTAAAAGACAAACTTGCAAAACGTTCTCCCTATAAAAATGTTCAACTTTAACAGATTTTTTGTCAAAGGAGCTTCAATGATTGTTTTGCAAACCAATGGTTTGCCCAACAAAACAACAACTAATTTTGAAATAGATTTAAAGTTCCCATGACGCATTTCAGCATGTTCACTTATTTGATTTGATTTATTTTTTAATGTGAGTGTTTAAGTTCTTGATGGATTCATGTATTATTGTTGTTAAATATAGGTATCTGTTGTGTTTAGAGGTTTTCTTAATAAATTATGTTTCTCCACTTTTACCATGGATGAGATTTGTATAGGTATAAGTGTGTGGCATAATGAAACAGTCTATCTATAAATAACCAATCAGTCCATTTTCTCTATTTATGTTCAGTCAACAGCCAAATTTCATAAATTTTGTAAATTTGACTGTTGTGACAAATAATTACTTGAACATCTTTAAAATAGTTACTTAATTTTTAATTTTGGGTTGACTCAAAGCATACTTGTGTCGGGTTGCCTCATTAAGTCTAAGTGGTAACGTGCTATTTCATCCATTAGAAGTGCTTTAGATTGTAAAATATGCTGGCTTTGGAGTTAGGTGCATGAAGAATATTTCTGTTCTCTTTCACTCCCCCAGCACTGCAACTTGTTTCAGAAAGTTTGTTTTAATTCTAGAACTTTCGACCGTCAGAAAATCCCCAAAATCCTGCCCACACACCAATCAGAGGGCGGGGGAAAGCACAAGCATCAGCATGTGCATTCTAGGAGAAGCTATCATGAGGATATTGATAATTAGTGCTGTTCACGGTCCGCCCGTGGGAGCTTGGCTTTTTCTGGAATCAGATGTAAAGCTGCCTCTGTCTTCTGTAAATGTGAGTTAACCAAACATTTTTGGGATAAAACACAGAGATTTTACACTACAAGTACTCCAGAGTAACATTAAATGAAACTTTATGGGATACCTCACCTTTAAGCAGTGAAATGCTGCACACCAATGTGAAACATTAGAAAGCATAAAAAACGGAATAGATAAATGGATGGTGCCTTAAATAGTGACTTTTTCTCAATACACAGACAAAAGAGTTCAAAATATACCAAGGAGGTCACTGGGACAGTACCCATTAAAACTGCATATATTTGATTGACTAATATTCACTCTTTAGGTGCAAATGTGAACTTTTCTCAAGGGAACTGCCACAGCGACAGCTTCTTTTTCAGTGTGATGAGTGAACAGGTAAAGTACTCTCCTTACACCGGGATGAGATCGTGTTGTGCCGTACATACAGTCCTGTTGAAAAGTCCGCAGTGTTATTTTTTTAGGCCCCCTTTTGCTTTTAATGACATCACAAAGCCAGATGATTCATGCCATCAAAGCATGTATAGTGAATGCTCGAAAAAGGATTTCAATGCCTCAATAAAAGTCATCTTGTGCCCTTTGGTACTAAGAAATGACCAAGGTCACTGCTTATTTGATAAGTAAAATAACTATAGGTCTGTTTTTTGTATGCACAGTTTGTTAAAGGGATAAAACCTGAATGACTATTTCTTTTCCAGAACACAAAACAAGATATTTGGAAGAATGTCGTTAACTTAAAACCCCATGACTTCTACTGCATGTATACAGAGCCAGCGGAAGTCAATGGGGACTGATGATTTATTGTTAGCAACATTCCTCGAAATATCTTAATAAGAAAATAATGACCGAATTGTCATCAGTAAATATAATTCAAAAAGTTTATAATAAATGGACTTCTTCAGTAATATTCTTGTTTTTATATCACAAGGAAATTGCTCTCTACATTTTTATTCACTGGGTGACTTAAGAGAGATTTACAGGCAAACATGATTGTCTTAAGTCATGCTGCCCCCTGCTGTGAAGACATTATTACTGCAATTGAATGGGAACCTTTGATTGGTGTAAGTCTGTTAAACATTGCTGCCCTCATCTGTATGTACTGTGATATCAGACCAAGACCTAGTTCAGCCAGAAACATATTATTCACATCATTCAAAACCTGAATATGACTCTTTCTTCTGTCAAAATAACATAAGATACTTTGAAAAATGTGTCAGTTGGGGTGTGCGATATTGGCAGAAAAATTATACTCTTGATGTCATTTGAAATTTTGCAAATAAACATAGAACATTTTAATTTTTAAGAAAAAGTCTTATATTATACTAATAACTTAAATAAATATACATACTGTGACATACATAATAATAATTAAAATAATAATAATAATATAATAAGAAAAATTTAAGAAAGGATTTATTATTTTAAATAACAAAACAAAGAATACTAAACACAGCCCAATAATATAGTTTTATACTATAAAACATTCCAAAAGACAAGAGTTTTATTTTATTCAGACGGTACAGCATGTGACTTCAGCACATGTGGAAAGTGAATGCAGGTTCTTGATTGGTTAAATAATGCTATTTGGAATATCTTTAAAATTCCGTTTTCAATATTATTGCACATGACTCACATGTTTTGTACACCCTCATGTGTCAGTACATTTAAAGTCAAAGGAGCAATGTTGTTTAAATATCAACATTCTTCAAAATAACTTATTTTTTGGTCTGCAGAAGAAAGTTATACAGTAGGTTTAGAATGACATGTGGATGAGTGTAATAAAATGATACCAGAATTTACATTTTTGTTTAAACTTTCCCTTTAACAAAGAATGCACTTACATGTAAAAAAACAACAACATTCTCATCACAACCAAAACTGTAAATACAGAGAACTAATAATCCCAAATTTGCTTAATAAGGTAAAAAAACCTTCCCATTGGGTACGCAGTGTGAATAAATATTGATATTAGCCTAAAATTGCTTAAAAACCCTGTATGAAATTTCATTTGCATAATTAAAAATCAAGATTTTAACCAACTGTCAATCAGGAAGCAATTTATAATCACGCTCGTGACACTTTGATGAGATTCCTGCTTAAGCCAACTAATTTTCAAGATTAATTCACTGAACAGTACAGAGTTCGTGCCTTAGCATGTTGACAACTTAAATTCAGCCAACGTGGTTTCAAGCGTTTCATAAGCAGTGGGAAGTAAATGTGTTGATGGATTTATGCTCCCTTGAGCTTGAACAGAGAAGTGATGTCCTTTACAATGCTAGCTGGGGTTTTTGGCAGCAGTTGGATTTGTAACTGATGGCATTAGAAAAAATTTAATTAAGATTCAGCAAGGGGGCGAGACAATGACATGGGATAAAGTTTACTATTATTATGAGATTAGAAGTGCTCAATTAGTTTGATATACAAAACATTTTTTCAACATCTCAAGACTTGTTTTTTGATAGTTTTATAACATTATCAATAAAACAGATGATTTTCTTGAATGCATTGCAGTGCTTTGCAGAACGAAATGGTTTGGTATGGAGGCCGTGTTGTTTCCTGAAACACTGCCTGGAGAAATCATACCGCGGGTCAGTTATGTTGTTTACTGGCCACGGCCAGATGAACATATGACCACTTTAGGGCACAAAGCTTTTGGAACCCGTTCTGCCAGACCTTGTCGGCTATGAGGCAGGATATGAATTTTAAAAGTCATCCAGGAGTCATTCACAGGATTTGCCTGAGGTTTACTAAAGAAGATTGTTCCACAAGTTGCCTTAAATGGTTTAGTATATTGCCCTAGGCTGCCAACATGATATATACAATTTTGTTTATAAGAACAATTGAGAAAACTGGCAGACCTGTTAGCAAATATCTTATGCTTTTGTGTCTATTACAGTTCTTGCTTCGAGGAAGTTTGAGGCACTTTCAATGTTTGTGACTTCTACACATTAAGTCACAAATGTTTTAAAAAACTTTTCAGGTTTAGCATCCTCTTTTCATGTTAAACCTGTACGGCTTTTTTTCTTCCATAGAAAGAAGATTTTTTGAAGAAACTTTGTAACTTAACAGTGGCAAGGCCAACATTCACTTCTATTGTTTCTACACAAAACAAGTCAGGTTAATCGGAGCAAGTTACCATTCTTCAAAATATCTTCTTTTGTGTTCTGTATTTAGTGTAACCTTATCTTATGGTATAGATAACAATTAAAAATATAAAATATAAACCTAGAAGGTACCTTTGTTCATTTTGTCAAACTTCTGGAATACATGTATAATTATTACATTTTATTTTAATTAATGTAAACATTTTTGTATTTACGTTTTTTAAAATTTTTACATATACATTTTATTTCAATATTATGAATCTACTTGCTATAGTTAAAACATGTACTACGGTTACCATGGTTTTAAAGCGATGACTTCATGAATCATTTTATATTCGTTTTTAATCAATTCAGCCATTGACTAATTCAAAATGATTCAGTCACCACAAAAGCTGTTATCAGGAACCACAATGAAAAAGAACGAATGCCTGGAAATGATTTAGAGTCAAGAGTCATTTTAGATCCGCGAAACAAGTTCTTGAAAATTGACACGTTAGTACATGAGTTATTGATTTATGTTGTGTCCTAATGTTTTTGCAAGAAATGATAGAGACAAAGATAATTTGCTCTTTTACTGCATTCTGAAATATGATTCGATCTCAGTCTTTCCAATGCCGAATGTCTGTGGTATAAACACTGATTTTGTGTTAAAGATATTAAACCCATCGAATATGATAATGATATCAGACTGACAATGAGCTTACCATCACGTTTGATCTATTGCATCTCACGGCTGCTAAGGTCATGCAACAGGCCTTTTTTTAGTTTTGCTTAAACTTTTACTCTTCATAATTTTACAAGTTACCAGTTACAAAACACGTGCAGAGTGCCGATTGACCCTGGTGCGGTGTTTCTGATCGACTAGGGTCCTCTGTGAAGAGCTCTAATCCAAAACTCTTGCTCCAATATGTTTGAATTTTTGCAACAACAGCTGGACGTCACTTCTTAATGTCTTTTCATCCTAAATGATTCATCTTGAAGACACGTCTTAAAATTCGCAAATGTACAATGTTACAATTCATGTATACAGGCTGTTCTAAAAGGGATGTGTACAAAAAACACAGGAAGACTTTATATCATTTTAATGTAGCAATATTGGGGAAGATTTATATTTTTTATTACTATTTTCTATTTATACTAAAATATTTATATTTTTAATTTGGTTTAAGTGTAGTAGTTTACTTTGTGTTATTTTTTAGAGTAAAAGTAGTTAAAGTAGTTGCATGTACTGTAACTGGTCTGTAATGGTTGCGCATGAAAGTGACGTGTTAGTGAAATGGATGTCAGATAAATGCATTAGCTTATATGAAATGAGGGCACATGTTTAGTATTCTGTGCTGTCAATAATATGCAGTATTAATATGTTATGGTTAACATAAACCATTGTATAATACCCATTATATATTAATACTGCAAAAATGAGTTATTTGAGTAGAAATTTACTTTATTATTTTGAGAAAAGGAAACAAGCTTACACACAGCAATACTGGTAAACTACAGGTAAACTAAATCTGGAAAATAATTTGTATATATACCAATGTGCTGTTCACATAAGCAACTGCATTATGTCAATTTACCGGTACGACGTCATTCACACATCATTTGGTAAAACCGGAAACCTGACATTATTAAACCACCGAGCCATCGGTCTTGTTTGTAAACATGGTACATCTGTGGTCCTTTTTTTTCTTTATGTTTTCATGTTTATGGCAAACATTTTCATTGAGGACATGGCTGATGAAACAACAACATCTTTCTGTTGAACTTTTGGCAAAAATACTGAACCATAGGGCATGACATCACGGACGGCGCCATTACGAAGGTCGAAAAAAATCTTAAATAGTTACACAGGTCTGTGCGAAGGAACTTGGGTATTTGAGAGAATGAACAGTAATGTTTTTTAGGAAAGTATGCGTTAAAAATGAAGAACTGTGGAAAGAACACTTGGGATTATCTAAAGATAATTTTGAGTACGTCCAGCAACTTGTAAAAAACCACATTGTAACGAAATACCACCAGCTTATGACAACCACTGGAACCCAGACTCAGACTTCCTGTTGTGCTGGTTGTTGGTGGTTGTACGCCATCCAAGCAGATGAGGGGTAGTGATTTTTGCTCCCAGTTGCCTTCATTTTGATTTTGTAAACAGCGTGAACAAAGCCGCAGTGTCTTCTGATTGGCCAGAATCAGTCAGAATTGTACAAGTTTACCTATAGTCCTTATTCTTTATTCACAAAATGTTTCCGGGTAACCTCACAACTTGTATTAGTGGTAAATTGGGAATACTGATTTACAGGAACATGATCTGTTAACTGCAATTTACTGATAAATTACTGTATAATACTGCACGATTGAATGGAGCTACTCATTGTTTGAGTTTTTAGTTATGACAAAGACAATATGTGATAATATGCTCCAGTTTCCTCATTTAAAATGTGACCTTTAATAAAAGGCAGGGTCCCAGATTTCTGGTAGTCAATGCTTTCATTCGAAATCCCCCAAACAATGCCCCTACACCAAAAGGGTCTAGATCCATTTTTGTTCACTCCGCCCCTCACAACATCGCTCTCTGCTAATGTTCCTCGCCACATGCCGCTTACTGCTTATTGGCTGTTGAATTGCTCTTGGAATCGTATCTGTCTTAGTTGTCTAAAGTTTTTTTTTGAAAAATCATAGAACCTGCCTTTAACAAAGGGACAGACATAAACAGATATAAACGTTTTTTGTCATAGTAAGTGTTGTGCACACAAAACGTATCTTTTTATAGGTTCTCATATAATATAACTTTATATACCAGAAACATTCATAGGGTTTCATAGCCTATAAGGGGGCAGTCGTGGCCTGGTGGTTCCAATGTTGGACTGGTGATCCGAAGGTTCGAGACTCTGTACCAGTGGGGATACCACAACTGAGGTGATTCCCTTGAGCAATGCACCGTTCCCAGCACTGCTCCCTGAGCGCCACAGTGTGTGTCTGTGTGTGTGTTTGTTCACTGTATGTGTGTGTTCACTTTCTGTGTGCGTACACTGGGATGGGTTAAATGCAGATCAAAAATTCCAAGTATTGGACACCGTACTTGGACACACGTCACTACAGTGTGTGCCGTGACCTTCACTTTGTTATTTATATAGGTCTGAGATTTATGGTTCTAAGCTCTGTCACAAAGTGCAAAGGATATTTAGCATTAGATATGTTGTATCATCAGCATACAGAATACTACATCGAAACATTTGCAGTGATATCTTTGGCCTTTAGATGGAAGTACAACACAACAGTTCAGTTCTGATCAGGCTGAGATTCTGATTCTTGTGTAAAATGGACCAAGATTGGATCATCTCATTTTCAATTTGATGTGAAATGTTTTGTGTCTGATTGAATGTTACAATGAAATAACATCCGATTCTATTTTGTTCGCAGTGGCTGAATGAGTTAAATCAAAAGCCTTATTTAGATTTCCTCATTAAAGCAAATCAGAGACCTACGAGTTGCGTTTTCCTCAGTAAACCCACAAAATTTTATCCAGTACGGAGATATGGATCTGCACCTCCTACGAAGGCCTTGTGTGATGACCCTGTCTGTCTTGCACATCGGGGGTGTGTTTGCTAATCACAGTCCGACATTTATGTGCGTGCATACGCACCTGCTGAACTTCTCCCATCCAGATTTCATACACCCTCCACTCGCCTGTCTAAAGGATTAACATATTTCTAGCTCTCTGGCTGAGGGCTCAAGGTGTGAGGCGATTATTAAACAACAGAGCAATCTCCACAGCTCAGATAAAGCTGGATAAAGAAATGGACGAATCCTGTTTCTTCATCCGCTCCATCCTCTGCTTCCTCATTAAAGGCTGTGGCTCCTACTTGAAAGTCCACGAGCATCTCCCGCTCTGTGCTCCTGAGCAACGTGGAATACTTTTATTAAATCAGAAAGAGGAGAAATCTAATTTAAACTTGAAATCATGAACAGGAATGTCTCCCATTCTACCGTAATGTCTAGTGAGAACATTTTTCCCGGTTTTTTTCAGAAACTGGCATTTCTTGTGGGTCACTTTTAAAGAAATAAATCTTTAACTTTCTGCAACAGCAATCTCGTTCGCAGTGTATTAAAAATGGTTGCTTCCTCTAGTTTGTGATCGCTGATGAGATGTGTTTCCTTACCTTCCTTATTAAAAATTAGATTTTTTTCACTTTCTTTGTTCCTCTTGAGTCCACTTATAATGTGTGAATTTCTTGCCATCTCTCTTTCTTCCTCACTTCGTTTCCTTCCAGTGCTGCTTTGCTGTTAGTTAGTTTGACCGGCTTAATAAGCATTATAATATGGAGATTGGGGGGAGAACTATCTTTTCAAGCGATAAATGATAGATCTTTACTTTGGGACTTGTTGTTTGCTGTACTGTGGCACAGATATTACCCATTTCTGTATATAAAGTGAGTTAAACATAAGTGACATTTTCCTGGACACATCCTTACAAGGTCACATTTGTCAATTACGTACTTCATCAAGATTTGTTATTTTAGTTTACCTTTCAGAAATAAAGTGTATAATTCATGAATAAAATAAATGTTAATATTAATGTTAACATATTTTTCATAATTTTATATGTTTTATTCAATAATCGATTTTTATTAAAATATGGTAACTTTGATAAGGTAAGCAGACAAACGTGTTCTCTGGAGGACTGGTACATGGTCACCCTATACAAAATATGCATTGTAAAACCTTATAATTGTTACAATTTATACACGAAAGTTCACCCTCTTAACGACGTGTGTCAACTAAAGAACATTCAAAGGTTTATTATAAGAATGTGGAATATCAAGAGACAACTCACGATTAGTTAAGATAACTTGTTAGTTCAAGTTTGAGTTTTTAAAATTGTGCTTGAGTTTAATATCTACAACTGCAGTTCATTAGTGTACGAAAGTTGTTTTAAATGATAAATACGGCACCATCATCTGTTGTTGTGTTGTGTGGACAGGTTACCAACTGAGTGGTTAACCCACATTACCACTGAGGGTCATTTTTTCATCATTTGCTGAGACTAAGATTTAATCTTATAATGCTTCAGTAATATCCCAATTTCCGGTATTGTTTTCATTTGATGAGCAATTTGGTTCATTTGTGAGATTTGTTTCCACAACAGTTACATAAAGTAGCACCTTTATGTTAAAAAATGTTGAGTTTGTGAGTGTTTATGAAGTGCTGCTGTATATAAAGGGAATAAATTATATTTGATGACTCGGGATTCTGGGATTTTAAACCTTCACTATCAGCAAAGTCAGAAAGAGAGATATTTCATATGGAATTGTCATAGGCAGGATTCATTTGCATAATTTCCTCATTTTCTGGGAAATTTTGTGCAGAGTGATGCCTGACAGGCAACCTGTGGAGGGGAGAATGGGGGAAGCGAAAGCAGGAGATCAGAGGAGATTGTGTTCAATTGTGAGGACTCAATCAATAAGTTGTTAAGAGGAGATCAGATGTGGCTAAAAGATGCTCATTGTTTTTTTACTACTAACACAGAATCTTCAAATGTTTGTGAACAAAATCAGATGGTAGTCAAAATTTAATATAGTCAGCACATCATTTTGTATACTACATATAAATACATAAATTAATTCTACTGTATACCGTAGTATTTACAGTAGTGTAATCTGCATTTTGGGCTTACTTTGCTAAATTTGTCCACCATAGCATAATGCAGCTTCTTAAGGTCTTACCCGAAGATTTTTTAAGAATTATAAGGGAGTCCTCGTCTATTCTGTTCTCTTGTTGGCGGTTCTTCTTATATATTAGTAGTTTCTTAGCAAAGATCAAATCACTTTTACTTAGTCAAATTCCCTCTTCAAAAACAACTTTCTATTTTTGCAGAGTGGAAGAATATTGGTTACCAAGAAACAGATTGCCAATTGGCTTGTATTAGTCCTGAAAGTCCTAATGGTTTAAAAAGGCAAGAGGGTGAGTAAATAATTGAATTGTATATATGTATATAAAATTATATATATTTATTAGATATAAATCAAGTGCAAAAATTGTATGAACCTAAAATGGATTTTAAATTCATGTTTACCCAAACCCTTGGAGCATCATTGTAGATTTCAGTTCGTAAACACTTAGTCTGTATGTTCTCACAATAGCAGACAAAGGCAGTAAGACCTCATTATAGTAAACCAGGCCATTAGAGCTTTCTTTTCACAGAATCTGGTGTATCTGTACTGTGTCCCAAACTCACAAAGGTCAAGGAGCTTAGCAAACAAGTAGGACTCATTAGTACATTGAAGTGTGTATATTGTTCCATTAGCTTTGGTTCTAAGTGTTTTAGGTCCTTGTTCTTTTGAGGGGCCATGTGTTCAAAGAGAAAAAATGGCTAAATTAGTAAAAAATATCTATCATCTAAATCCAGATGATCCCCATATGCAGCTGTCCTCAAGTTTGTTCTATGTCTCATAGGTTTCGTGCTAGCTCAAACAACTACTGTGTGAAATAGCCCTCTCTCTTGTTATCGCACCCGCGCTTCACACTTATGTCTCATAAAAACAAAACTTAATTATATGGAGAAGTAAAACCCTGTTACAACCAAACTGTTTACAGAGTAAACACCGGACAAGAAACATTTATGTTTATTTAGAGTAATGCGAAAATGTATAATTATTAAGTCAACCTGAAAAGTTTTGAAGAAGTGACATACAGCCAGGTATTATGACCCATACTTGGAATTTAGAGCTTTGCATTTAACCCATCCAGAGTGAACATACACAGTACTGAACACACACACCAACCGTGAACACACCCAGTGCAGTGGGCAGACATTTATACTGCGGTGCCAGGAGGCAGTTTGGGTTTGGTGCCTTGCTCAAGGGCACATAAGTCATGATATTGCTGGACCGAGACTTGAACCAATAACCCTAGGGTTAGGAGTCAAACTCTCAAACTCTCTAACCACTAGACCATGACTTCCCAATTGTTTTAATTTGTGATACAAATGCAGATCTTTTTCATGAAACAATAATACTCCCAAGTCTAATCAAATACCAATCAAGTTTGGAGATCCAAAATTGACACGTTCGTATGTGCATTTTTTGAAGCCATATGACAGCTCTGAAATCAGACGTGAAGCTTTTAGATGTTTCACATTGGTTTCAATGGAAGTGATTCTAAAGAGATTTGTTTTGAGTGCTGCGGTGGAGAGGAAACTTGTTTTTCTCATCAAACATCAATTTTTACAAAGCTTTTCTCTATGAAAATCAAGGTGTACTCTGATTGGCCAGTTAACCAGTGCGTTGTAATTGGTCGTACCCTGCAATACCTTGTAACGAAAATGGTATGCCCATTACATGTGATTAATGACCAGTGCTACTTGAGCAGGATGTAAAACAATAGTAAGTTGGTTTAATAAAAAAAAGATGTAATATTTGATAAATATAGTATAAATTCTAAATATAGAACTGTTTGCCTTTTATATTCAATGTTTCAGCAGAATACACTGCGATTACATTTAAGGTTGCGCCTTTACTTGCGTATACATTCGGTCGACTCAATTCAAATCTTTAAACTTTGTGACGTAAATGTATGGATTTGTGTGTACATGATGCGTTTCAGGCAGGTCTGGTATGACTTTGCTTTTAAAAAGAAAGTGTAATTTGTTCTGATAAGACCAAACTAACAAATCTCAATAAAGGACTCCTTTAAAGTTTTCTCTTTTTGTGTTGCATATATGGAAAAAAAACTATATTTGGCTGTTTCATGACAAAAACAGAATTCACTTTCACATTCACTGCCGTTGTGAGACACAGAACCTCCCCTAAGGTGAGACAAACAGCCACCTTCCAAGCAGAGAACCGGTGGTGATTAAAGTGCCATGGGTTTTTCTGAGCCCGTCGGAGGCCAGGGCAGGCTGGTGAGCAAAACAGGTAGACAAGAGCGAGCGGTGAGGAGTTTTAATTAAATAATAGCACATTATATGACTGGATTATTCGAGTCCCGGATGTGGGGAGGCAGAACAGCGAGGCGGCTGGACAATGGGAGTGCAGGTCGGTGCAAGACTGGACATGAGCCAAAAACGGCGAGGGAGACAGGACGGACGGCTAAAATCCAGTGGTTGTGTTTGTGTGGGAGAACGGATGGCTAAAGGGAAATCGTACCCAGAGCTGATGCTGCACGACTCTAATGAGGCTGAACAGAAGATCTAGACTTGAGGTTAAATCAATGATGTGTGTGTCTGAGCTACTGTCTGACACTAAATGCCAGTTACTGTTCACACACATGCGCAGGTGAAATAATTAGCTTCTCTGCTCCACACGTTATGATACAAATGGCTTCATTATGCAAAGGTATTTTCTTGGCATTGGCCACCTATGCTGTTGTCGTCTACCGTAGTCTGGCCCTCACCAGAGTTTGGGGGTAAATGAGGTGAAGTGTGGGCGAGTTTACTTTACACTTTTTATGCACGATTTCTTATGAAGCAGCACGTAATAAGGTGCACAAGTCATGTTAATGCAACCAGGACCAAAGCAGGTATCTGAGAATACATAACAGTTTAATGTCAACTGTGTGGACAGTGTGGATGTTCAATCACGTTGCAAATAAATTTATACAAAACTATTTTACAAGTGTTGACTTAACGAGAAGAACCTTATGCTACTTTAATAGGAAAAGTTGATAAAGCTATCAAAGACTTTATTGACTCTTATTTATTTTTATGACGGTCTTGAATTGTATTTTCTATTTCAAAGCAATATTGTTTTTTCATTTTTTCTTTGACATTGTTTTTATAGTGCCCTTTTATTCTTTAGTTAAAATGGTTTTTGAAATATAAAATATGCAGAGCAAAGTGCAACAAAGTGCATGATTTAGTCGAATTGTTGGCAGTAAAGAAGGTTTTTCAATTTTCAGGGAAACATTAAAAGTAAATATGAGCAGTTCATGTTTACATTGTTTTCAATCAAAACTTTCAACAACAACAGTTATATATAGCTGACAGAAAAAAGAGAAAAAATGGTATCTTGCGTTGCGTGTTTGTGAAGTGTTTACCAGAGGGCAGAATTGGGGTTGCTGGGGTCCTTGGTGATGCTTTTAGTCTTTGACTGTGTGTGGTTGCGTGTATTCAATTGCTGTGTAGTGTGCTTTGTACTTATTTCATTTTATCTTTGTTGCGTTAAAACACCATTTAAAGAGACATTCTGAAAACTGTCTATTGTAGAGATAGTATTGTTCTTTGGACAACAAGTGTCTTTAGTTTAGTCTGTGTGAGTTGAATTCTGGGAATCTGGGGCTATTGCGGCTCACAGTGTGATTGATTATCCATAAAACACGCTTGGCACTCCTGAGTTATGATTGTAGAACAGCCAATAAATTGTTTTAGATGGCTTATTACAACAATGTTACTTGACTGGCATATTAAATTATGGTGGACTTGTAAATCAGGGGGATTTTTATAAAATGAGCTCATTAAATCGGTGATAATTGGGTTTTTCACTCTCTCTAAAACATCACTGCTTTTAGCGTGTTTTGAAGCTGTTTTACATATAGCTGTCCATTGATATGAATATACTTGTTATCCATTTTTCATGTCTACTTTATTTCCTTTTATCGTAGAGGATTTAGAAAGTTACATTAACTATAAAATATGATTTCTAATATCACAGATCCTGTACTTTAAATGTGACTGTCTATTGATGTAGCTAGACGGCAAACACAGCCAATGATTCAACCCAAGTTGGTGTCAACAGGACAGAAGATGGTTGTGTCTTTCAGAAAAGTTTTTAGAAGTCTTCATGTTCTATTCGATAGTGTCCATCAAGGGTCACCTCTCTCCCAAGTCGCGTCCCCTACGAACCATTACATGTTTGATTTTGGGTGGTTACATGTGTACCTTTGACCCTCCTTCACCCGCCCTGTCCCATGATGCTACCACTAGGAGATGGGGCCTTCACCTCCAAAAACCAAACAACAGCCCGGGTCTCCTGGGATACCCATGCAACTCCGCAAAAAGACACGTCAAGTTTGAAAAATACAGACTGTGTAGAGGAGAAAAGGGACTGGTGGATGAAAAGAGAGCAATGTGAGAAAAATAGATGGAGAAAAAGAGATGAAGACATCGTCTGATTTGAAAAGAGAGTAAAGTCAGAGATGGAATGAAAGCAACGAAAAATATTGTGTGGGATGTTTTGGAGGACAGGAGGAGGAGAGAGGGTAAAATGTGAAGATAGAGGAGGTCACATGTCTGGAAAGGAAGGATGTTGAAGGACTGGGAATAATAGAAAAGACACAAAGATGTTAAACAAGTGAGTCATGTGTACAGTGTTTATTCTTTCAAGGCTGAAATGGGTGGCAGAGTGGAGAGAATTTTTCCAGTAAACTTTACCTGCTGCTACATGCATAAAAGTCAGCATCAATCTGAGCACGTGAAATTCATAAATTAAGATGATGCAAAATCTAGTAATCCTGAGACATTCACCTGTGTCCATATAATAAACCCAGCATTGCAGAAAGCCATTCTGCATATTTCCTTTGGGATTCAGACCTCATTATATTACAGAATATTACAAATAATATTTGTGCAGTTGTTCATGGAATGCCATATTAAAGGGATGGATCACCACAAAATTAAAGTGCAGTTCAAAATCTGTGTGACTTTCTTATGAGGAACAAAAAAGAATGTGTTAAGAGAAATGTCTTGGTTGGTTTTGTACCTGAAGTATGGAAGACACTAGACCAGTTATGGTATTTGGTTACGAACATTCTTCAAACATCTTCCTTTGTCTTCCGCAGAAGTCATTTATGATTTCGAAGGGACATGACATTGCCTTCGCTAGCACCATGATGTACTAAACATATTTTACATTTAATTCAAAATCATAATTGATTATTCTTTCTTACATACATGCTTAGTGTCAGGATTCAAACAAGATAGATTTGAAAAATGTTGGTAACAGAAACTTGACTTGGTTTTCTGTCCATACACTAGAAGTCAATAAAGACCAAGAGTTTTTGGTTACCAACATTTTTCAAAATACAGTTTTTTGTTTTCTTGATAAGTAGTCAAAGTAGCATGATCTTGACGTATTATTCATTTTAAGTAAAATCAAGTTAAGTCTCATTTTCCTTTTTAGTACAAATCCTTGGTGACATAATTCATCCATGCATGCTTTGTCAAACAAGATATTTTGAAGATTGTTAGTTACAGACATCATTGGTCCCCGTTTACTTGCATTGGTTTTTTCCGTCGTAAATAGAAGTCAGTAGAGACCAACAGTTTTTGGTCACCCGCATTCTTCTAAATAACTTCTTTTGTGTTTTTCAGAAGAAGATGTCATACAAGAAATGACATCTGAACTATCAATTTGCTGTTCCTCTGTGTTGCTATTGTAGCCGTAAAACATAAAAGACCTCCAAAATAATAACAGAGGGACAACAGTTGGACTAAGAGAAAATAAAATTGACAGTTATGGAGAAACGGCATTTGAAAACAGTCTCCTCATCATATGAGTACACTTTATAAAAACATCACAAACATACACATGGACTGTGATATCCACACAACGACATAGGAATCTGTAGGGATTTAGTGTCATTTGTTCGGTCTTCAACTCTACGGCGAACAAATGGTAGAGGGATGAACCGAGGCACTGTTCTCTGACAGCGCGCGGGGCGTTTGATAGCAGAGCATGAGAAGTCTGAATGCATGTGACAGGCGCACAGAGGGCCACACGTTTGATCGTACGCCTGCCCGGGCACATATCAGTCTGTGAGAGCTAAAGAAATCCCCTGTGGCTCTGAGCTTACTGTTCTGGGTGGCAGAGAGATAATAACTAAAGGAAAGAAAGAAAGTAAGGGCATGAGAGATCAGTGTCTTTTACACATATGTTAAGCGTGGTCTGATTTGAGGATATGTCAGTATTGCAGAAATAGCCTTTATATTTTGGTGTGTGGGAGAGCAAAAGAAGCATGCTACAATGAAACAGTTTAGCCGTGTCAAATATAATCCTCTGCTCTTACAGTTTAAGAGGTGGAAAACCTGCAATACAGCCTTAAGAATGTTTTGAGATCTTATTTTAAAGAATGTGGATTGAAATGGATGTATTTTCCTGTAAACATGACATAATTAGGCTGTCTCTGGAGTATAAGTACAATAATGTGAATAGGCATCTGTGGACACAGAATGTTGTCTTCCTCTTTTTGAACTCTAGACCATGAATCTTCTTTAACCCTCTGGGTTTTAATGCTCACATTTGCATTTGCTGTATCTGGCTATATATCTTATCCGTCTTACAGTATGTTTCAGCTTTACATTTTATCAATTTTGTACTTTTTTGGATTCAATGTGTTATCACTAGCACCATGCCACCTGTGTACGTAATTTAGTTTTAATTTAATAGTCTGATTAGTCTTATTCCTTTAGTTGTACGCATTCTTTGTGTATTGAATTATCATGCATGCTGTTTCAAAGATGCCAAATTTCTTTCTTCTGCAGAACACAAAAGAAGATATTTTGAAGAATGATGGTCCCCATTGACTTTATCATACAACAAAAGTCAATGGGAACAACGTTTTTTGGTTATCAACATATCTCAAGTCTTCTTTTGTGGTAACTGTGGAAAATGAAAGGCATTCAGGTCTGAAATGTCAAGATGGTTAACAGTTACGTTTTCCATGCAGTTTAATACATTTTTGCTGAAATTTGTCCCACAAAGGAAATAAAATAAGATGCAACTGATGTTTCATGAGGAGTTGATGGTAAAGTTACTGCTAACTGTTATGAATTAAATGTATTTTTAATGCAGATTGTGTGTGTGGGTTTGTGGGATACAGGTCAGATCACTGCTGGCTGATGTGGCAGCTGTAATATCCTTCTGTTGTCTGCACTCCAACTCAGGGTGAGATGGGACTGCCAAGGTAAGAAGGGATTGCGGGATAGCTTGCTGATAGTCATCTGCCTCCCCCGTAGTTGGCAGGACCAGGGTCAATAGGTCACTGAATGCGAGGATGCTCCCTGTGTCGAGGCATTGACTGCTTTATTTGTAAAGACAACAGAAAGGCACGATTCATTTACGGACACAAACGCACAAAATCGCAGTCTTATAAGACCAGTACTTTATATGCTGGAGATGCCTGTCTAATGCAGTGACAGGAAAACAAATAAAAACAAGACAAAAGAAGCAACTGTGAAATTAAAAAGAGACGAGAGCGAGAATAATTAGACAGAGAGACAGGGGATGGAGTGGAACACTGTAAAACACTGTATATAAACTATAAAAAGGTCTCTGAGCTCTCTTTCTCTCTTCATCAAAGCGGAAAGTGCCCCTTCATACTTTATAGTTTTCACTTTGAAAAATGGGCTTTTCAAAAGATTGTGGAGCCATGCATTTAGTCCATCAGGTTCTCTAAGATCAGGTCGCTACCTACCACAAAACATGCATTAATGGAGGTATTATGGGTTATTTGCATACTTGCAGCAGTACTCGTGAGTGCCAACTTTCAAGGTTAGTGGAAGTTGGGAGAAATCCAGCAGAAATGTATTTGCATATTAAATTTACTGTGGACATGGATGTAATTTAAAACGAAACATTTTGGCTCGCATGCATGTACTCCTGTTTAATATAACCATAATTTAATATATTTCAATCGTTTAAGTACACAGCTTTTGTTTTGCAGTTGTTTTTACATGTAAAGCTATTTTAGAAAATAGAAATGAAAAGCTTTTACACTTCTGCAGCAGTGAGACTAGTTTATTTTTAGGGACGCTCCAATAGATTGATCGGAGATCGGCATCAGTGGATAATCACATTTTATGATTTGAAAAGGTTTTATCTTACAGATACATCTCACGGCGTAAGGACATGCATGATTAGTGGGACGTACATTTTTTGACACTGCAGTCATGTCATCGTTGGTGTTATGCATTAATCCCATCATAAGGGTGTTGAAAAAACATCACTGTAGCCTATAATAAATACTTTTTTGTAATTATTTAGTAGTGTTAAAACAGTAGTTAAACTTGAAGCAGCAGAATCTGTATCAGAAAAAAAACGCACTCTGTTTACTTGAGAAAAATCCTTCTTCATCTTGGTTTATTTCATTCATATTAACCGTACCATTTCAGAATACAGTCTCTTACATCTCTTGTCTTTTCATATGCTGACGCAATCCACATGTGTGTGTTTTTGTGTAAGGTCAGTGTGTGCACAGAGCTCAGATGTTTTATAGTGGTACTAAAATCCAAGGTCAGGATGTTTATGGCCATGAAACACAATAAACCAGCGGATGGAGACGGTCTATCCACTTTGACTCTCTTTGTCCCTGAGGAGAAAATCAAACAATCTCGAATTCTGCCCACAATCGCTATGGTGACCATTACTGCTATTGCTACAACGGTGTCACTTCTGTATATGCTATATGGTTTGTAGTACGTCTGGATCTTTTATTAATCTTCTTGAATATATATGCAAGAGTCTCTGTATTCCTGTTGCTATAAAAGTCTTAAATTTTCAAACAATTTTAGCAGAAGCCAACGTCCTGTATATTTCTCTCCATGCATCATAAGTTTAAAATATTCGTTTCTTCCCACTCTTACACACATACAGACGCAGCCAGGTGTGCGCAGGTGGGATCAAAGTGTGTTTTACAGTTCACAGTCAACCAAGTTAAGACAAATGTCTAAAAAAAGACGAACAGAAGCTGTCTCTGTGCTGAGGTCATCACCTGCCCCAGCAGTGCTCCACTTTCTGTTCTCCTTTAAAATAATGAGCCAAAGAGTTCACAAACTTAAATTCACACGCTTCCCTTTTGACTCTTCTTTCAACAGAGATCAAAGGAGAGTTTGGGAAGTATGCTGCTGTCTTACAACTGTGACGGATGTAAACAATGAATTGTTTGGGTCTTTCTTTGTGACTTACCGGAGAGCGAGAGGGAAGTGAGATGGAACTTTAAGAAAAAGTCACAGATAGTATTATGAAAATAAAGAAAGTATAAGAACAAGGTATATATCAAACTCGCATGAAGTTATAAATACACCCATTATGTTTGTAAAAACTGATATTGATAAATAATTCCATGGTTTTTAAAATGTTATTCCACACGCTGAATTTAAAAACCTGTAGCTTATGCTTTATATAACCACCATTGTTTAAAACAACTAAAAGTAAGATATTATTTTATTTGGGTTGTAAATCACACTATGAAAAATGGTGACTCATAAATTGGATATTTGTAGCAAAAGCAAACTATTCACTGCATGGTTTAAAATCATAAATGTTTCTTTTTATGCCAGAAATAGCTAGTTTAACGGAAAGATCTTGTTCAAAAAATTTTCATTTTTTGACTGTTATGTATAAAAATACTAAGATGGAGCATGATCGGATGAAAAAATGGCCAGAAAAACACATGCAAACTTCACTCTATAATTTACACTTTTAGACATAGAAAGTACTGTGCAAAAGTTTTAGGCACATCAGAATTTTACCCCAATAAATGTTTTAATCGGTTTTAATCGTTAAAGTAGTGAGCTTTGAGTATTGAGTATTGAGTATTCATTTTACCAATATTTGTAAAAGTCAAGTGAGATTTTTGTATGCACCAGATGTGTGACAAAAGCTCTGATCTGTTGTCATCATCTATTTCATCTATTATTACATGATTAAAGAGGGGAAGAACTTAGACTCAATCCAGAGGACCTGTGTTAATGATTTCTAGACGCTTCAAGACATCTACCGGCAAAGTTACAATACTGTGAAAAGCCTTACTGGATTATCACAAATAATGAAAAACTAAAAGAGGACTCATATTTTCTAATGACGCACTACTGCAAATAAAGTAAATACTGATTCAACCCATAGACCCAAAGTACTGACGTTTGCCCAGTACTGTACAACTAAAGCTTCTGGGGTTAACCTGCTTTCCATAAAGTTATTACAGTGGTGATAGTGTCCATTTGCACTTTTAGATTTCAGATTTTCAGGAAGTCAAATAAAACATTTTCATAATATCATATGTAGCACCTTATAACTTGTATATTTATAAAATATCTGAACATATTCTATTCCATCTTCTCTGTCACATTGCATTTCAACCATTGTGTATTAGCTTTATTTATATTTGTTACCCTTTGTTTCCTATGTTACTTGTTCCTTGTCTTGTCACCTTAGATTGTGTACAAGAATCTTCTGTCACCAAAACAAATTCCCCATGATTTTAAGCACACCTGGCAATAATGCTAATTCTGATTCTTATTCTGATATGCCAAAAAAATTTAAATATTGTCCTGTCCCTACAAACTACAGTAGAAAAGCTTATTTATTTTGCTTTATGGTGATGTTGAAACCTTATGACTAGTTTGTGGTCCAGGGCCACAAATCAATATTATGAGTTATATTTGCAAATCAGCGTAAGATATGAATACACTATTGAATAAACTTTCTTAGCAGCTTTATATAAAAATTTTTGGTCCTTTTTTAAAATTGGGCTGTTTAACCCGTTTAGTTAATCTGTCCCTTTTTCAGCTAATGTTTCTAAAAGTATAGTGACATGTTGTGTTAAGTCTGTACATTTCTTTTTTAAATAAATCAAAAGTCTACAGCCATGTCCTCATTCAGACAGATAAGTAACTATGTGTTTGTGCATGTTCAGCTCTTGGCCTGGATTCGAGGGAGTTGTTGTTGTTTTTTTGTGGCTGTATCTGTTAGCTGCAGTGCTGAAGGCAGTTGATTTATTTGGCTATAATTGCCTAATTCAACTGGTCCATGTCCACTCAGAGAGACTCTTTCCGAGGCTCACTGTCTCACTTACCCCTCTGTAGAACAGTCTGCCAATGTAATACTGTCAAACTCGAATACTGCCTGCTGTGATTGATCACCTTCTCTCCAGCTTTGCTTCCCAGACAACGCCAGAACAAACTGTTATTGCAGCTCGGGCCCGGAGACTTTAACCAGGTGCTGTTAGTGAAATGATATCGCTCACGGATGAAGAGACTTCATTATACAGTACAGAGCATGTGAACGTCTTCATTATACACATTCAGATCTGACATCAAAATAGTCCTGTATGTTTTTGTAAAGATTTTCCTCTTAAAGTAAATTGTTAAAGTGATTGTATTTCCAAACAAACCTGCACTGTAAAAAATATTATATGTGGCTTAGTAATGTCAGTAAAAATAAACGGCTACATTAAACTCTTTTAAAAACATTCAATAGATTTTATCATTGGAAAATATTCAAAATGATTAAAAATTCTAAGTTATTTGATCGAATTGTTTTAATTTACATCTAAACATAATTAAAACAGCATATTGTATTAATTTCAAAATTTAAATTTTTATTGAAAATAGTATTCATGTTAAAACACTAAAGAAATGTAGAGCTTTGCTTTTGCTCTACTGCAAAACACAAAATTAGATATTTTCAAGATTGTTTTTTACAGAACCACACTGGCACCTATTCACTTATTTTGTATGGACACAAAACCAATGCAAGGGAACCAGCATTCTTCAAAATATCCTCTTTGGGCATAAGATAAAGTCATACAGGTTTGAAACGACAAGTAAAGTAAGCAGAGAGTAAATTGTTAGACAAGTTAGTAAATTATGAAATAATATATATACTTATGCTTATATATTTTGTTTGAATTATCACATCGATGACTTCATAAAGACTATTTATAAGCTTGATAATTCCGATGAATTTGTACGGTTTAAGATGGTCCTTCTTTTTGTTCTTTTTCTATTATTTGTTTGTTTTACATCATATATTTGATACAAATCGCTCCTTAATGAGATATGTTTCTTATGAGACCAGGTTGGCATTTCCCTTTTGCGATCGTAGACATTACCTATCTGGTACTATGGCACACCTCTTTACATTTCTTAATGTTTTAAGAATGTGTTCTGCTCGGTCCTGTCTGTTTGTGTAACTGTGTGTTTGTTTGTGTGTGCTTGCATCTTTATCTAATGTGTTTCCAACAACAGCACCCCAAGACCTGATATTGAGATTCTCTAGGATTGCATGTTTATTCAACTCCACCTGAGGCTAAACAGATAAGGTATAGGTGAGAGAAAACGAGAAAGAGAGCGAGTTAGAGAGGAGATAGCGAGATCTCCGGAACGTTTTCTCTCTTGAGCCCTACGCCATACCTTCTGCCTCTGCCCAACTTCCTGTGCCCTTCATTTACATTTCATTATGTAGCCCGGAGTGTTGTGTTGCCGCGGTGGCTGCATCTGCCGCCATAGCAACGGCGTAGCGCTGTTTTTGGCAACAGCAACTATAGCTGGAATCGGAGGAGCGTTATTGAGCATCCCATCTGTCAGTCAAGAGTCTGCCCAGCGCTTTGTGAACCTCATTTTTCTCTCGTCTGTTTGACAGACATCTCTGTAAGTAAAACCCCAAAGCCAAGAATCTTGTGCTTTAGTTGAAGTGAGCTGTAATCACGATACTGCTTAAGAATGGTACAAGTTTTTGTTCCCATTTCCGTTTTCTTAATCACAGATTCGCTTTCTATAATTCTTTAAGTATCTCCATTCCTCGAATCTCATTAATACTGTACGTTCCCTCTTATTCAGTCCGTTATTTTAATATATTAGCACATCTGTGTCTGTCTCATGCAGCATATTTTCATGAGGTTTGAATCACACTTTTATTTCAGCGATTTGTCACACTTACAGCCTGCCATCTATTCCCTGTATATCTGGACTCAGGAGAGCGCATTAGAGTGGGCATGACTGATATTTTCATCTATGATAAGTGTGTCTCATATTCTTAAACTCTAGGGTAGAGAGGAACCTTTATTTAGCAGTAAGAAGAGTGACGGTGGTGCTGAAGAAAGGCTTTAGGTCACATACACCATGTGTCTCAACACTCGACAGGTATCAGAGAATGTTATTTCATTTGACGTTATTTTGTTATTTCATTGATTTAAAGGGATATTTCGCCCAAAATTTACGCTTCTGCCACATTGCTCAATTTCGATCAAATTTAGAAGAATGTTAGCCAATGAGATTTATAGGGTATTTTTGAATAACAAAGTAGAAGAAAAATGAAATGGTAGTCAAAGGTGCCTCAGAACTGTTTACTTTCTTAAATACTTCAAAAAGTCTTATTTTTTCTTCAACCGAACAAATATTATACAATAAATTCCTACTATGGTGGTTAATAGTTACTCCAAAATCTCAGTTGCTAACATGTTTCTAAATATTTTTCTTTCTGTTCAACACTTTTACAGGTTTGGGACAACGATTTTTGTGCGAATGATCCCTTCACAAGGTTAAGTGTTTTATTGTTAACACTTTGAACTAAGGTTGTCAATCTTAGGTAACTGTAAAACATATTTATCAGATATAGTGTAAAACTGTTAAATATGTATATAAGGTTTAGTATAAAACTGTCAAATATGTATATTAGGAATAATGTAAAAACTGTGAAATATGTATATTATGTATAGTGCAAAACTGTACATTGTGTGTATTAGGTATAGTGTAAAACTATAAAATATTTATAATTAGTAAAGTGTAAAAACTGTAAAACAAGGAAATAAGAAAGAGTGTAAAACCGTCAAATATGTATATTGGATAAAGTGTAAAAGTGTAAAATATGTAAATCAGATAGAGTGTAAAACTCTAAAACAGGTATATTAGATAAAGAGTAAAAGTTTAGAACATTTATATTAAGTAACGTGTAAAAGTGTAAAATATGAATATTGGATAAAGTGTAAAATTGTAAAATATTTATATTAGGTAAAGTTTACAAAATGTAAAAAATGTATATTAGATAAAGTGTAAAACAACTATATTAGGTAAAGAATGAAACTGTAAAATATCTATATTAGATAAAGTGTAAAACTGTAAATATATATCAGATAAAGTGTAAAACTGTAAAATATGTATATCAGATAAAGTGTAAAAGTGTAAAATATGTATATCAGATAAAGTGTAAAAGTGTAAAATATATATTTCAGATCAAGTGTAAAACTGTATAATATTTATAAATATATCAGATAAAGTGTAAAAGTGTAAAATATATATATCAGATAAAGTGTAAAAGTGTAAAATATATATATCAGATAAAGTGTAAAACTGTAAAATATGTACATTAGGTATAGTATACTGTAGGAGATACAGATTTTGAGTTTTTGTTTGTTTTAAGTTTTTAGGCTACGTTGTTGGTCTAGTTCTGACAAGCTGTGGGGTCGCTTGTGTTACAGAAATCTGGTTGCCCTTGCCTATCTGCCGTTGGTTAAACTAATAGATGACCTCAAAACTCAATTCAGTGAGAGGTCAGCGTTCAAGTCATGCATTTTAAATGCACATTAAAACCACAGTATTCACACATTTTTTTTGCACAAATCACACAAATGACTTACAGTCGTCCCTGCATGTTGAACTGGAGAGAGTACACTGGAAAATGACAAAGTGCCTGCTTTTTAAAAGGTTTAATTAAATATGAAACATTTATGAATGCTTAGCTCAGATGAACTGAAAACCTCTAGCACATTTTACTCACATCGCCGCCTCTAGAAACCTTCTCTTTTAACAGCTCGCATCCTTCTCACAATGATCATGGCATCTTGCAACCAGTCCGTAGTTGAATTTATTCAATGCGAAGATCATTATGCCAGCGTGTGTGTGCTAGTGTATGTTATTCACAGGTTTTTTATGCAAAGCCCTCTTCTGCCAACCTGATGGAGTGGTTTTCACAATAAATTATCTTTTGTAATCGTGGGGAACACGCTGTTGCTTTCTCTTTATTTCCCACTTTGCCGGCTTTTTCTCTCTCTATTCCACTTAACTCAGGGTCTTAGCCGTCTTCATGCATAATTGGGGCACGCCAAGTCACATTACCTGTCTGGTTGTTCAGCCCTCATTTGCTTTTTCTCTCAGTGGCGTGTCAGAGAATATTCCTCAAATGATCCCGCTAATGGAACTTTGAGAAAGCTCAAAATTACAAAAGATTTATGACATCCGTGCACCCGAACTTTTGCCAGTCATCTTTCTTGTTCTCTTTCTCGCTCCTTGTCCATTAATTCCTTCTATATTTGATGAAGAGAGAACCAGACCACCGTTCGGTCGAGTTGTTCTTAGTTGGATTGTCAGCGTGGGTGCTCTTTTGTGTTCTTAAAATTTGTTCCATAAAATGGCCGCGAGCAAATTGGGACCCTGCAGGGCTCATGTTTTGTCCAATATTGACACACGTGGGACTGCTATTAAAATAAGTCTGTATGAAATGAAAACATCTCAAGCTGACTTATAAAAAAGCATTTAAAAATCAAAGGAGAATTTCAAAAGCGCTGTGCTCTTGTGCTACAGAACCTTTAGACATGACATTGATAACAAAAGTGTTTTTGGCCCAACATGTCATTGCTACTAAAGCTTTTCACCAAAACATGAGAATATGCACTAAATGTGTTGATTAAAATGTGTTGAGAGATAAGGTCAGATCATGACCAGTTATTTTTAGGGGCCTTAGGTCATCCTTAAACCCTTCTCTAATCATTTCTGCTTCTTTTGAATCCGTGTCTCGGGCGCCACAGACTTTAGTTACACTTTCACGGAGAGAAGGGCAGAGAGAATATCTCTCATGTCTTCCATCGCTTTGAGACAAAGAGCGAGTGTGTGCAGACGTAGTCCTCTCCCTCCTCGCCGATCTCATACACATGCATTGGCGTGTGCATGTGTGCCCACAGGAGAAAGCTGATAGGACAGGGGAATGATGTGGGCCAGTGGCCATTGTAATGCTGTATGCCGCGTGTGGCAGTAACAGCTTCACCTCAAGGTCAACTTCCTGTGAGGAGAATACACATCACACCAGCTGGGATGTAGTCCACATTCTCCGAATCGCTCTCTTTCGAATACTAAATATGAGGCGTGTGCCCAGTCAGACAGAATAGAGGAACGCAGAGTTCATGTTAGTTAGACGTTGTCCGATTAGAAGGTTGTACATCTAACGACTTTTCTAGTTTTAATCGAGGTGTTGAACTGGTTGGGGGGACTCAAAATATATACATATAAATAATTTGAAATTAAATGAATTAAATAAACTGTTTAAATTGTGTGTATATGTGAAAGGGAAAAAAGTAAATCTCATTAACTCAAATATTACTATTAGAATCACCAAAAATATTGGTGTGTATTATAAATATATGTTTGTCAAATAAATACAGATTTTCAGTACATAATCTTAGACATATTTGTATTATAGTAAAATTTCTACTATTTTTACTCAATTAATTTAATATATTTAACTGAAAATTCCATCATTAAAAACTATTTAATGGTTTTTTTAAGGATTTTATTAAGTAAATAAAAGTGTTTTTTGGGGGATATTTACTATTCACATGAAACACGTTTTTAATGGTGCTGCGTAATTTGAAAAAATTTACATATATAAAAAAACAAAAGTTCATTATTATTGCTTTATAATTACTTTAAAATAATGTTGTGTACATGTAAATAATAAATACGTTAACTGAACTAGTTAACTTATCGGATTACCTAAAAAAAAATATTTTAGAGTTCACCAAACATATTTTGTAAGTATGTACTGTATCTGATTATCTACTGTTTAATATAACTGTTTATTTTTGTGATATTAACTAAGCCATATGAATTATTAAGTGTGAAACTTTCTCTTTAAACTTAAATGAAAAAAAGGGAAACCAAACGTGCTTGACCAGTGTTTAAATTAAAGTAAAGAAATTAAAAAATATGCAGGGCTAAAAATGGTGTACAGGTCCAGGAGGTGTATTTCAAGGCACAGAGTTATGCTTCATACATAATTATACTGTATTACTTTTGAAAGTTATATGCAAAATTATATGCAAAATTATATGAACATTTCCTATAGAGGTTTTCTTTTAAAGCTCTGGTTTGAAAATCTGAGAAATATTCCCAAACAAAATCCCATTTGTGACTCTTTTCAGTTCATTTCCAAAACGTCAATTTTGATTAGTGAAAAAATGAGTTTGTAATATCTAAAGATATGATTCATATGGTTTACAGAGCTAGAATAATATATATGTTTGTGGTAGACACTTTCAGAGATGTAAGGTGCCTTTTTTTATTTGTGCAATGGTGTGTCTTCACTTGGAATAGAATCCATGACCTTTTGACTGCTAAAACATTTCTTTACACATTCACATATGAAGTTTGTGTAATATAAATCTCTCTTGTCTAATCAATTCGATATTCAATCTCAAAATATCTCATTTTGACAATCATCATTTCATGCATGTGAGTGTGCGGTTGGTGCTCAGCTTTGGCTGGTGGCTCAGTGCTCTAAAATGTCATGGCAGGGGTCCACTAAATCACCTGCAAACTTAATTTCTTGTGCCAGTAATTTTTGTGCTTCATGCTGGCCCAAGATACACTCTATGCCTAAAATACCTTGAACTCAGATAGAGAGAGAGTATGAAGAACAAATGAAAAGATTAAGA
Organism: Triplophysa yarkandensis; assembly: GCA_033220385.1. Lineage (NCBI taxonomy): Eukaryota > Metazoa > Chordata > Actinopteri > Cypriniformes > Nemacheilidae > Triplophysa > Triplophysa yarkandensis. The sequence continues at coordinate 14,913,024 of CM065662.1, read as the reverse complement.
GAGCAGAACCCACACAAAGAGAAACAGTCATGCATGTGTCACCGATTCATGTAATGTTCCAGTGAGTTCGGAAACACTTTCTTCATTTCTAATTGAGAGCAATATTCAAAATAGGCTTTTCAGACCCAGAAAGACTTTGTTCACACAGCAACAAGTGAAAGAGTCAGTGCTGATGGTCTAAAATAGAACCTTTAAAAACACAGAAAAGAATGCCAAATGAAGGAAAAAGGTCACTCTTGATTCATAGGCAGGAGATGTAAAGTTGTTGATGTGAAAATCTAATTAATTTTCTTAAATATATTTCCAGAATAGATTTTAGTGATCAGATGGTTGAATGATGATGAGTACTATAAAATACTTTAAGGGATAGGTTCACTGTATGACTTTCTTCTGCAAAACAAGTGATTTTGAAGATATTTTAAAGAATGTCCACGTTCACTTTCTATTGTATAGACACAAAACCAACCAGTTTTAAAAGAACCTTATGCCATACCGATGTCAAGATGATGAGTTAATAACAACAAAAATTTGTTGGTGAAATATTCCTTTATTGTTATAATGCTAAAGGGGTAGCTATGCCGGTGTAGTATTCTGCCAGGCTTATGTGAAGCATGTTGTCAAATAAAAAGTGCCCTTTTATAAATCTCTTATATATTCTGCTTGTAGGAATGGCATGGATCCTTATTCTTTTGGATATTTCACTAGTTATTCATCCACCTGGTAAAGAACTTCAGCATTGTTCTACAGAAAAGAAATATAACACCTATATGTTCACAGATAAGGCGCTTTATCTTAAACCCTCACATATATTTTTTCTTCATGGATTGCAGATTGACAGCCTCACATCGCATAGCCTGAGGTAATTTCCTTCTGCCTGCTGTCTAGCTGTGCATTTGGTATTATAATAACCGAATAATGTTGTTAAAGGCTCATATTTTATGGCTGAAAGCTGGGGCCTTGAAAGCTCTCCGAAACCGCTGCTGAAAAAACGAATAATGTTAAGGAGAAAGATCTACTCCCAGATATCTCAGTTCACACACTTCGTCTTGATCACTTCTTCTTTGATGTCTTCCATCTGGTTGATTTACGCTAAAACCACATCGATACTTCACTAACCTAAAATGCATCTAATAGTTTCAATTGCCTTTCTTTTGAAGTTAAAAGACCATCCAATAACGCATTAATATATGGACGGACTCTTAGAAGAGATTAGACACTCTCTGTCGGTCACATTCTGAGTCGAGTGTTAGCCGGCCCGTCCTGCACAGGGTCTCTTTTGAAGTGTCCTTTGAACTGATGGAAGCTGTATCATCTCTAGCCACAAGGGGGCAGAATCTCACTCCATATCCACAAGCTGGTCTCATTGAGTTCTAACAATCTAAGAATGTGCCTGTTATTCAACACATCTGATGGACAACCTGTCCCCAACATTCCAGATGAGCGTCTAATTAGAAACTTAAAAAATCGGTGTTACATATTCAGAACGATTTTAATTGCTGATGCGCTGGTGGTTTGAGAAGTAGACCCCATCCCTGACTAATGCATGACCAAGCAGACACAAATGTAAAATAATGCAAATCTATTCTGAAGAAGCCGCTGACCAGTCTACAAGCCCTCCGTAGACACTACCCACAACTGACTTCAGAGGAAGATAAACAGGCTTCTCATAATGTCTGAGCTATTCATCTGCGCCCATCGAAGGCCTTTTCTACTCACCTCCCTTTAAACAGCCGATAGAAATTTCTCTCATAGCCGGTTAGGTTGTGCCAAAGCCAACATGCATCCAGGGAATCCAATGACCTTTCCCCGACCATTTATTCATCGGAATGAGCCTCATAAAAGTGGCAACACGGCAGAGAGGTGCTAAAAATGTCAGGCCGCAGAGTAAATTTCGTCTCCTTCACTGCTCCTTTACTCAAAACTTGAGCCTGTAATGATTTTTGGAGGTACACTGCTGCTGTTAGGCCAGAGGGGGATGAAAAAGATCAAAAGGTGTGTGTGATAGGTAGCTTTTGCTCTCATTATGTACTGCTCTGTTTCTATAATGGATTTTGCTGTGCGTTTTGAGATCTTATAAGGAAACAGCTATGAACTTTCTCTTAAGGACAAGCTATAAAACCAAGAGTGAACAGTTTATGGGATCTATAACTTTTTTCCGGCATTCCCGTGGCACATATTTGGAATGAAATAATATATTGATATTATTCCATTGTTTTTCAGTTTTCTTTTATTTTTTTACAGTTAAATTGTTGATCACTGTGTTTTGTCACATTTTATCGCCCCTGTGTGCATTTATGGTAAAATATTCTTAACCGCTCAAACATTTGGTATGATTCAACAGAAATGTTTCTAGTGATCAAGTGATTTCAACAAATGACTTTCTTCTGCAAAACAAAAAGAATATATTTTGAAGAATTATATTACAAAAATTGTTGGTCCATGTTCACTTCCATTACATGGACACGATAATGTTTAACATTATTGCATGTATTTCAATCAGGAACAACAGTTGTTTGTTAACAACATTTTCCCACCAAAAAGTTGATATTCAAGAAACTGGATGAGGGGTCAACTCTCAAGATGATGAAATATAAAATTTAGGTAATAACTTTGTATATTCTAGTCACAACACAACTTCCGATCACAATTATAATTGCATGGTTTTGATTGATTATTTCCAATTATAAAATGTGGACATTTACAGGTACATATGATTTGATCAATTTCTGAAATTTTTTCCAATTTCGAATAGACTCTTTGTGAGACTGTTTTATTTTTGTCAGGAGAAATATCTGAGACACCGGAAATTCAAGCAAGTTACAGTTAGCTCTTCATTTAATCTCATCAATTATCTTGGAGAAAGATAATTAAGCAATCTTATCTTTTTTATAGGATTGTAAAACAGGTTCCACACATCTGGAAAGATTTTCCACAAGATGTTAGAAGACCACGGCTGTTGGAATCCACCTTAATTCAGAAGCATGTGTGTTAGGTCAGTGCAAGCTTACAAGTCATCAACCCTATTCATCCCCAAAGTCTTTCTGTTTAACACTCATGCATTAAAAAAATATTCAGACACTATGTGTTGTGCAAAAGGAATTTGTCAGTCTTGAACAGAAAAGTCCCTGTGCATTGTCGTGTAAACTGAAAGAAGAACTTTTAGTTCATGTTGTTCATATATTAATCATTAGGAATGATAATACTTTCTTGTTTTATTCATTTAAATGGTAATATCCATTACCCGCACAAATGTAGACCTACTTAACATCAACCAACATCACTTCTGAGACCATCTCAAAGCAAAATTAAAACTATGATTACATTGATTGGAACCACGAAATAATGTCTCTAGAGTTCCTAGCTCATTCTGGAAGGATCTTAGCAGTTCTCTAACTTCTGCGTTAACCCAATTCTCTAGTTGAGGCCGGCTTTGACTGATGTTGCTCATCATTAGTGACCTCTCATGGGGCTGGATAAATCGCAGGCATTATGAAATCCACGCTGAAAATGAACCTAATAAGAATGTATTTCAGATTTAATTTCATGAGGTAAAATATTATTCTCCATTTGTGTCTCATTTTGTCATATTAAGCAGGCGCGATCGCTAAAACAGATTGCCTTCAATTAGAGAGACGAGATACAAATGTTCGGCAAAATGGTACGCATAAGAACGAAATGTATTAGGGATTATTATGATGTAAATATGTCACACTTTGAAACCTTTTGTCTAAAAACACTTGTCCAGTCAGCTGTGGATTAGTCATGGCTTTAGATAAGTCAACAGGAATGTGCTCGTTTTGAGTTCAGTTTGTGAAATTGTTGACATCTCTTCTGAAGCTCAAATGGAGTCATTTGTGAGATTTCATTGTGTTTTCTTTTCAGAAAAATATCTCAAGAGAGATACATTTGTAGTTAGAAGTTACCATAACAGCTATTTACCATAGAAGGAGAACTACAACTACTTTTTGCAGCATACATTCTTCAAAATATCTTATCCTGTCTTCAAAAAATAAAGTAACTCTGATAGTCAACAGGTTCCAAGAATTTCTTTCCAAATATCTCTCTAAGTGTTTATCAGAACAAATACATTTACAAAGATTTGGAACAAATCAAAGGTCTGTTTAAGAAAAGATTTTTCACCTTTGGTCAGACTATGTAAGGTACATTTATGCCCAAACGTTTTTATCTACATAGCACAAAAGAAGATTTTCTGAAGAATTTTGGTTGCCAAAACAGGTCCCCATTTACTTTCACTCTATTGTCGCAAAAGCACTAACACTTTTATTTAAATATATTCCAGTGTATTTTACAGATTACAAGGACATCAGTGGGTATGTCACATGACTATTACACTTGCCTTCAAATTCTTATATTAAATAAATGTCTCTGTTTTGTTGAATATAGAGAAAGACGTTAGAAGAAATACTTGTAACTAAACAGTTCCTGGACCCTAATGACTGCCATTGTAGAAAAAATTACAAAGACCAAGTCAAAAGTGTTCCAGAACTTTTTTATTTTATTATCATAGTCAATGGTCTCCAAGGACGGTTTGGTTACAAGCACTCTTACAAAAAACATTCTTAGTGTTCATCACAAAAAAATGTATACAGATTAAGAGCATCTTAAATAAGTAAATAGTGGTACATTTTATATGTTGGGGTGAATGATCACTTTAAACATTTCAAAACCTTAATGACTTTCTTTTTTGACTCTCTTTTTGGCAGAGCACAATAGAAAATATTTTGAAGAATTCTGGTAACCACACAATTCTTGCTGCCGTTGACTATATAATACAGTACTTGGTCTGTGTAATTTAATGATTAATGGGTTATTGGTGTCCAGAAACTGTTTAGTTACAGGCATCCTTCAAAATATCTTCTTTTGTACTCTGCTTAAATTTTTTTTAATTAAGGTTGTTAGATGGTTGTATATTGGTTAAGATTGTATATGGTTGTGGACATTCAGTGAGAATGTCACATGACTCTTACACTTGGCTACGAATGTAAACAATTATACTTTGAGTATTTGGGCCACTCAAGAAAAAAACACTGAAGATCCCTCCTGAAGATCCCTTCTCCAGTAAATCCATGACAGAGCCTGTAGTGTCCCTTCAGGCTTATTGGCAGTTCTAATCAAGTTAAATATCTCCCAGGCCCTTGAAACAAGCCTCACATTGCTGCTGTTGGATCTGTGTTCAAGTGTGTCAGCCAGTGGGTTCTCGCCTCATGTCACTTTGTCTGTGATTAGAAAGCATTCGGTATTGGCAGGTTAACTTACACCCTCTAAAGCTCTAGGTTTGTTTTACCGTCTCACCCCTCAAGGCCGTGGTCCTGTCGAGCAGAGGTCCATCGTGCCAAGAGGGGGTAAAGGCTTGGATGCGGAGGAGGATAGGGACACTACGTCCAGGAAATATTATCAGTATCCTCCTCTGCTCCTCTGTTTTACAGCTACTGCAGTGGGTGAAAGAGAGAGAGCAGCAGTGTCATGTCAAAGCAAAGATCGTCGGTCAGAGCAAAGATCATTTTCTGCTTCGGCTGATGTGCACTCGGTAAGTGCTGCCTTCAGATGCATAGATGTGCATGCAGGTGACATTTGACCTGTCAGTTATGACCTCATTAATAGAAATGTGTGGCGTTGCAAGTGCACCAAATAAAGAGAGATGGACTCGTAGCGTATCGCCCGTCTTCAAGCTTTTGCATTAGCGTCGTGAGGTGACAGCGGATGTAACATTATCATGTCAAAATTCAAGTTAACGCGACCCTCATAACCACCAACGGTGTCCCGGCTGACTGTTCATGATTTCCTTGTGAAGACGGCAGGCAACAGTCAAGCATGAAATGAAAATTACTCGACGCCATTAGCCATAGTAAATGGAGAAATATTTCAGATCTGTGACAAAATGATACCCTCACTTCTTATACAGTGTTGCATACAGTATATATAAGTGCCCACGACTGTTTAGCATTTGGCGCCGCTGCAGACTTTGACCTGTCAGCGGTGCTGCATCCAGGGGCTGAAGTAAGCAAAAACTGGCCAAAGTACCTTGAAAAAAGACATCATTTACATTTCACATTTGCATATAAACCTCATTAATGACCACGTCATGGTTCAGCTTAATTAAAGTGACCGGCTTGGATTACACGTAAGCACAAACTGACCTGAATTATACGATGACCCCCAAAAGGGTTTGAGCCACACTATATGAATCCATGTCATTGCATCAGAAGTGAACAATCAATATAGAAACAAAATGATGTTTGGTACGGTTTATATGTAAAAATTATAGAATTACTTATTAAAAGAGGTGATGAATGCATTTGTACGACATGAGTGAAACATAATGGTATTTGTTGTGATATGAGATCTCAACTGCTAAATGAAATGACTTCTTGAAAAACCTCCAGCATTATTAGAGGACAGATGACGCTTGGTTTGGTATTTTGCTTTATAAACAACTAAAACAAGCCATGGCTGTCCTAACAGACCTTGTGCTGTATCTTTATATTTTTGGGTTTCATGGTATTTGTGGTGACATTTCACAAATGTTTTGTGAAATATTGTGTCTTTGTAAGGTTGGTATTCAGAAGGTATTTTAAAAATGTTTCTAAATATGCATGGACTTGCGTTAGGTTTGTGTTTATACAACAGAAATCAATGGTGACCAATGTTTTTCTGTAACCAACATTCTTTGAAAAATCCTTTTGTTTGTCCCAGAAGATACTACGTCAAACAAGTTAAAAATGAGAATGAGGAGAGTAAAGGATTTTTAAATTCATTTTAAATAACTAAAAAACAGTGTTTCCTGAGACAGTATGTGGAAGGTTGGCATTCTTTTTTCTGCAGAACTCAAAAGATATTTTACTCGAATTGGTTTGGTGTACATACTAGAAGTCAACTGGGGCCAGTGCTTTTTTGGTTAATAACTTTTTGCAGAAAGATATACAGGTTTAAAATGACAAAGGGGTGAATTAAAGACGACACAATTTCAATATGAAGTCTAAAAGTCTCTTAATATTTTTTACATAAGAGCAAATACAAAAATATGATAACAAGACGGAACAATTTAAAACTTTTTTAATTTTCCTTTTTAATTGTATTATAGGTCCCTGTGAGTAATATGACAATTACATTTCTTTCGCAAAACACCATTAAGTAAGACTGGAAACGTCCTATAACATAAATGGTATTCTCTCATTTCTTTAGTAATACTTTAGTTTTAGTTGCTTTATTTTTGTACTTAATAAATTCTGTCCCTCCTGTCAGAACAAACCTCTGACTCATTTTTGACTTGACAGGCACTGATTTAGAAAGTTTGTTTGATGCGTCTGCGTGGGGAGCGCACCACATAACTTTGTCATTATGTCAACTCAAACAGAATTTTTGACCCATCCCTGTTGCCCGAGCAATCCCAAACTATTAAAAATGACTTTGACTTTCATTATTTAAATCTCAGATTTCCACAATGGACTTCAGTCTTTGTGACACTGTGACATCTTTTGTCTTGAACTAATTAAACAAGAAACGGCGCTGACAGCTCAGCCCTCCATCCACCCACAATGCCATTAGCATCTGCTGAGACCCGGGGAGAAAGAATTGCCCTCATTTACAACAGTAGAATTGTAAATGCCTAATAAAAGGAGAAAGAGGAGGCACTGTTTAATGTAATAGCCGGAGGGACAGACAGTAAGACGGATTGAGCATTTTGGACACCGCCTCTGCATTGGGTTGCCAGATCCTCATTTACAGTACTAAGTCAAAAGGAGGGAAATCATATGTGCCCGTGTAATCAATTATTGAGGCCCTGCAAATGCGATTTGGCCTTTATAAAGGAGGAGCCGGTAGCAGACTGGAGCAATGAAGTCCTGTCTGCGGAGAGCAGTTGCCAAGTGGGAGTATGCGGTGTAATCCCAACATTACATGCTCTGTAATGGCTAATGCTCGCCTTCACAAACGGGCCATGGGCTGGAACGGTGCGGTCCACTGGGGAGAGACCCACGAGGGCTGATAATGGGGGGATGATGATGTGATGAAGAGACGCATGGTTTGATGGATGGATAGCTTGTGAATGTGTGTGTGTGTGTATTGAAAGGTTGAGTGTGTTTTTAATGCATGGCTGGTTACCTCTCTGTCCCCCAGGACGTGCTTTAAAAATGCACACCGCCCTGAATCTCTTTTCTTTTCTGTTTGCTTTTTCTTTGCTTTTCCACACATCCAGGCCCGGTGGTGGAGCAATGAAAGGAAGATTTGACCTCGTCTCACCTCCTTCAAAATGCTCTGGACCCCCTTGCGATATCTGACCTTGTGGAAGCGACACGTCTTTGAATACCAAACAGACCTCTCTAGTGAACCAATTTCATTCCTTTAAATTGATAAAACCAATCATTTAATAGGGAAGCTAATTTATTTTTTTAAACAATGGAGTGTTTAAATATTTATTTAAGAGCAGGGTACCAACCGCTGTGATAACTGTGGTTGACTCAAATGGCATACTGTTAACAGAGGCATTATGGGATACTTGAATGTACCAGAATAACCGTCCATTTCGCCTGGAGGTTCACTGTTGAACATCACAGCAAAACTATTCTCTGTTAGCAATATTCAGATGTCATTTTTGCATGTTTAGGAATATTCTGTATGCCACCATCATATTGAAGCCGACGCAAAGGGATCTAAATTACAAAACAGCTTCATAAGGTCCTTTAGAAGGATGAAATCCTAGAATGCAAAAAGACAAGCTTATAAAGAAAAAACCATAAACATTTTACTGAAACAAAGTAATGAATATGTTATGAAATATTTATGTGTGTTGTGTACCCTTAGGCTTCACATATACTAAGATGTTAAGCTTATCAACCTGATTGTTCTATATACGGCAAGAGAAAAAGAGATTATTCTAAAATTACTTTCAGTTTATCTGAATGAACCTTTCTAGGTATGTGTTAATAATAATTTTTGTTTTATTCTGTGAAAAAGGTACAACTCTCATACAGAAGTTCTATTGCTTTGATTCAAAATGCACACAAGTAAAGTTTGTAAAAACTACTGAAAAGTCGTGGTTTAATCGAATCAGTGTCTGGGAAACCACCCCGAAGAAAATATTGTTTTTTATTGGTCTGCGAATTTGTCAAAACTGAAAATGCAATGTTTGAGGATCTTGAATACTGAAAGGATAACAATACAAGTGTTTAAAGACCCTGTGTGGTGAAAATCAAATCAATTTAAATGGGGTTTTTAATTATGCTTTAAGACAAATTCATCATTATTGTACTAATCACATCAACTCATTTGGACTCTGGATCTTGAGCCATAGATATGCAAAACAACATAGATTTGAGCTGAAACTATTGCTGCTCATTTTTAGTTTTGCAGTGTCTGGAATCACACAGTGTGATTGAGTGGAGGCAGAGCTAACATACATATTCATGTATCTGTAGGGGAAGCAAATTCTGCCATTCTTATGTTAATCTTGAGCACCTGTAGATTGGAACCGCGTTGTTTATATATGTGAAACATCTTTGGTTTACTCAGACATTTTACAAAAGACAGATACAGCTTAACGAAAAAGCAGAGCTCCAGCGGATGGGCCATGATCAAAGTTCATGACCAATCTCCTTATGAGGGCTTCTCCTGGAATAGGAGAAGTACAGGGTAATGATCATGCTCTTCCGTGCTCTCTGATTGGTGTGTGGTTAGGATTTAACAGATGAATGTAACTTTCTGACTTTTCTAGATTTAAATTAACTTTCCGAAGCAAGTTGAGTTATAGGGGAGTAAAAATGAACATTATTTGAAAATTGAAAATTAAATATGGTAATTATTAAATGTTCTATAAAATTACCCAGTTTTGGATATTATTGCTTTTGGTTTGTACATTTCCATTGACATACATCTTAAGAAGTTTGTTGTCTCCCATTAACAGTGTCCCTTTTTGTAACATCCCTAATGCAGGTGTATTTACATATTTTGTGGATAGACTTTTGTATAATATGAACAATTGGCTCAGCTTACTGGTAACAACTGGATTCTCTGAGGGTGTTAATGTCAAGTCTAAATCTTAAAATGTCATGTTCATAATGCAGGAATTGCCCATCTGTCTTCTGGAAATGTAAGTAAACGAGATACTTTTTGATACCACACTACAGGTACTCAAGATTAACCAAGCACTGGTAGAAACTGTGTTTGATACTCCTTCTTTAAAGCAAAAAAATGATTCAGAATGCCTGCATTGTCTCAGTATTGCTTTTGGGTCATTCCAAGTTTGTTTGTTTTTACATGCAGAAATGCAAATGAAAGTGTAAGCTGATGTGGTGTCTTTCAACTAAATGTAAGTGTTTATTTTGGTAGCCACGCAACACAACAGAGATTGCTCCACCGCTGGTGTGAAAATGAAGTGAATCTCATCAGGGATGTGTGTTTGGGTGTCAAAGTGAGATCCTGTTCTGAAGTGATTATTATTCATTACAGGAAACAGCTATCAGTGTGTGTGTGAAAACACAGAGAGGAAAGAAATCCGAGAGAAACAAACGAAAGTCTAGTTTACCAGTAAAGACAAAACAAGATGACCATTAATTGTGATACATTTTATCTCTGTATAAAGCACCTCATCCAGTTTAGGAAGTTTCGCTCTATGGTTCCCAGATTTTTCTTTTCACAGAAATGCCATTAAAAGAATAAAGATGGAATTCATTAAGCTGATAGAAGCATAATTAGGTGACAGAAAGCATTGGGAACAATTAGCAAACTGGTGAAACGCAGAGAACTGACGGCTGATTCTCTTCTCCTCACCAATCTGAGCAACAGCCTGCTCGAGCAGCTGGCATACTTGTCCTCTGAATCTGGACTGACAGCAAACTGAAGGAAAGGAAGAAAGGGCTAATGTAAAGCAGATAGGAATAATAGGCATTGTGAACTCTGAAAGGGGTGACAGTCGAATTATTTGATCCAAAGAAAACACTGTTTGTTCCGCAGCATCTTTGTTGATCGAGAGGAAGTATTGTATCGAAAGGAGAAAAGTGTTGTGAAAAAAAATCAACCCAGTTATCCAGTTCTAAGAAAACACACATTTGCGGAATGAAAAGCGTTTTACATGCACGCCGCTCTGCCGATTGATTTTTTTCCGAGGAAGATTTGAAATGGCATCCACAGGGGGTAATTCTGATGAACAGATGTAGAGGAATCAGATTTGTGTTGAAGACAGATTGGTTCTGCTTTCATTCTTGCTTTATCTGATTCACGGAAACAAACTGACAAAAAATTTGATCACAGACTGTCAAACCACATCAGTCAATCCTAAAAACATGATGTTGTCAGCGCTCATGCGGACACATGCATGGGGAAAACTGATCCGTCTTAAGGGCAGCGCAGCTAGTAGGAAGGCAGTTGAAGCTGAATATCAACAGGAAAACTTCTCAGGTTCAGAGCGCTGGTATTTTTAAGGATTGAAAAACTAATCTTATGAGAAAGGTTGACAACATAAATTTGCATGGTGTGACTTTCTTCTGCAGAACACATAAGAAGATATTTTGAAAAACGTGGTTAACCAAGCAGCGGTCTTACCCATTCATTTCTATTGAATGAACGTAAAACCAATGTAATTGAATATGTATCAGTTACCAACATTCTTCAAAATATCATCTTTTGTAAGTATGATTAAATGGATGAGGTATACTGACTCACTAGAAAACACACAGAAGTGTTTAAGCACCTGTGGCTTTCAGGGGCTCCCTTAAAGCGTCTTTCTTCCGTAGAACACAAAAGAAGACATTTTGAAAAGGTTGGTATCCGAAAAACAGCAGTGGCACCAATTCAATTGTGCGATTTTGCACTCTACTATTTTTTATACTATTCTATTGTTTGGACACAAAATCTAGTAAATGGGTGGCAGTTCCCAACATTCTTCAAAAAATCTTTTGTGTTTTGCTGAGAGAAAGTCATGCAGGTCTAACATGACAAAAGCATGAGTAAAGGATGACTAAATGTTCATTTTCACCATCCCTTTTATATTCTGTTTAATGTGCCTGTCTTCAATGCATCCTCTCTGCATAAAAGACCTATCAAAGTCGCAAATATATTGTGTTTACTTTTTAATGTTGTGCGGAGGCAGTCTGTGTTTATTAACATTATTGTAACAATCTATCACACACTTGGATATCGATTTGCCTTTGCAGCAGAATGTAGATATGTTGATTGACACATCCAAAATAATATCAGTGTCACTTCATTAACAATACAGTCTTTCCCATTCTCATAGCCACCTTTAAAGGAATATTTCACCAAAAAAGGAAATTCTTTCATTTATTCACCGTTGTGTCATTCAAACCGGAGGGACATTTCTCAAAATATCTCTAAGTGTTACTTAGATAGTCATGAAAATTCGGTCATGAGTATGAATGAATCATCATGGGACTACCCCTTCAAACATCAGCAGAAAAACGATGTTAAGTCTTTGAGATTTAACCCATCATCCATGTTTTGTTGTTGTGAGCTGTTTTAAAAAACTCCATGTTCATACATCTTAGAAAACAGATTTTTTTCAGACTCGTGTTGCAATCCTCGAGGTAACCGAGAGTTAAGAAGCCCAGCGCAGGAAGTCTCCATTGAGGCGGTTTGGTAAAATCTGCCTGACTTCCAATCATGTTCTTTACTTTTCCTGTGAGGTACACTCTTTGTTCCTTTCACATCTACAGGCAAAGCTTAGATTGATCTCCTGACCGCCTTCGCTCCTTTCTTCCAAAGAGGCCGTGTTGAAGCAATACACCTGCCAGAACCAGGAGCTTCCCTTAAGTGAGAGATTCTTTGAATCCGGAGAAGGTGCCAGAAACGACACTGGAAATGAAATATTCACTGCTCCCGAGAAAGCGAGAAACTGTCAGCGATTGTATCACACCACATGATGAGAAATCTGAAACCAGCGAGAGGGTCAAAGCGAAATAATGGCATAAACACACAGAGGGGACGGCTTGTTTTTATGGCACTTTCAATGATTTTTTATGAAAATAACATTTTAGATATCTAAAGCCTGAAATGTTTTGTAGTGTGGGTATAAAATGAGCCAAGCTTAATAACAATCCATGGTGATGAGTCCAGGGCAGCTGTCAAAGCATGACACGGAGATGGGCTGAGAGAGAGAGATGTGGAAAGACAAAAAGGATGATGAAAGCGTGCAGGTAGAATCAGTAATAAGTCTGGAGACTTTCAGCAGCCAATACCAGAGAGAGATAATTGAAAGGATGGCTGGATGGACGGACAGATGACTAAACGGATGAAGATGGATGAGCCTTGGAAGATGGATGACCCTACTGAAGGTCAGAGGTGTAGGCCGCCTTCGGCATGCATGTGCATTTCAGGTAAGTTTGGATGTATGTCAGGGCTTAAAGGGAAAGTTTACGCCAAAATGAATTTCATTTTCTTCTTCTGCAGACACTAAATAAGATATTTTGAAGAATGTCAGTAACCAACACCAGTCCGCATTGACTGGTTATGACTCAAAATCGCATTTTTTTAATTATCTTCTTTTGTGTTCCATGGGCAATGAGTGTGCATGCGAATTGTTGTTTCAGTTTGTTTTTATTTCTTGGTAATTCTGTCCTGTTCTTCCATTTTCCAATATCTCCACAAAAGAGCATCTCCATTTAAAAAGCTGCTTTCAAAATGACTCATTTTGCAATAATTGACTAAATATCTCCCTCCCCTTCTTTCTTCCCAGCAAGTGGGAGAGAGATCACAAGTTCAAAGATATGCCAGGATCCATTAACATGTGTTAAGAGACACATCCCCTGTGTTTCACACTGAAATTGAGATCTCTCTTCTCACTCTCCTGCTCTCTCTTTCAATGGCCTACAGATAAATACACATTCGGTTTTATAGTCTTTTTGCTTTTTAATAATCTTATGCCCAAGGCAGTACAGTGAACACATTCAAATGACACCGTTAATGAGTTCCAGCAATAATAGCATTTCTAATGAAGACGATTCTGATGAAACAGATTCAGAGAGATACATTTCTTTTCCACTCGAGGTAACATATGTTTTGTCCTGAAGTTTGTTCCTTTGATACAACATCTGAATATCTGCTTGGGTGAGCTCTCATTGATGAAAGGAAAAACATCTGTCTGCCATTTCTGATTGGGTTTCTGTCAGACCAGAAGTGTTGTGGTACTGTATGTTACCACCGACCAGGTGTTGAACATATGGCAACAACAGTGCATATGTAGAGATAATCCCATATTATAAAGCACGAGTTATCAAACTTCAGTCCAAACATCACTCAGATCGAAACAAAAATCATTTTAAATAGAAATCAAGAGTACAAATTTGAAAATCTTACACTTGTGTTTGAAAAACTTTATTTTCTTCATTTTAATTTGCCTTGGACCCTAGAATTGAATCATTTAATGTTAATCAAATGTGATTTTTTTATATTGGTATATAAGTTTTATGTGGAGTTTGACATGGCAAGCTCTATAAAACACCTACTTATCCATCATTGACATAATACAAATCACTCCAATGGGTAAAATTGATTGTTCACGGTGATTTACGTTCCTCCGGAAGAACACACAAGAAGATATTTTGAAGAAAGCTGGTAACCAAACAGTGGCGGCACTTCCATTTTATGGACACAAAATCAATGTACTTTCTTTAAAATATCCTTCTTTTTGTGTTCTGCAGAATGTATTAATGTGCTGAATGTAAAACATTTTATAAAACAATGATGTATTTTCTCAAATGATTCTATTCTCTTTCTCTCAGTGTCTCTCTGTCTCTATATTCTGTTCCTCTGTCTTTCTCGTTTCGTTTGTCTCTAGTTCTTCTCATAAATGATTGAAGCAGAACTGCACTCGTGTTTGGGTTCCTAAGGGACTCGTGGTGTGTGCCGAAATTGTCCTGACAGCTGAAGGTCATATTACCTCCATTCATCCGTTCAGGAACCCATAATGAAACTGTCCCCATTATAGGGCTCTTTTATGGGCCTAATATGGGAATGTTACGAGCGTCAGAACGGTGGTGGTCTTGTCAGCCCGGTGTATGCTTGGTATGTGGTTGCTCAGAATACCATAGAGTGATCATTTTTAATGAGAGAGCAGGAGTCTACACCTTCCCGTCCTGCAGGATCCGTGAGCGGGGAGAAGTGACACAACAGATTATAAGAGGGAGATAGAGAGAGCATGTACAAAAGACCAATGATTCTGAACCTTTTTTCAGGAGCTTGACTGCTGTATAGGTGGAGAAGGGATTTTGGGAATAAGTTTACCTTCTTGTGATGAGTTCTCATGAGAGTCTCTTTGCAGAAATTTAGGATGCATTCCAATGTTTTCTTAATGACAGAGTTTCAACTGTAGTTTATTATAATGATTGTATGATTTTTTCTAGTATTATTTGGTAGGAATAATGAAGCTCCAAGCAAGGAAAGACTACAATACAAGATTTGTTTGTTGTTCTATCTCAGAACATAAGACATAAGATAACACCACCAAAAAAGTCGTCATCATTCACTCACGCTCTTCATGTATTACACTTAAAAGATATTTTGAAGAATGTTGGTTACTGGCTCCAGAATTGGGTGGGTGTCTGCATTATTCGTCATAGGACGCCATACAGGTTAAAAATGACCAGAGGGTAAATAAATAACAACAGACTTCCAACTATCAGTTCATCAATATCATAAATTCAGCCTTACATGTCCTTACCCTTTCGATAAAAACATATACATTTGAATGCAACACAGTAAACTAGTAGTTTTCTGAAAAAATTATTTACGTATACACTTCTAAACTAGAAAGTGGGCAAGTTTAAAAGCATGGATATAGTACACTATTTTTAGCAAATATAAGTATACTCCTACTTGACTGTACACAGCCATTACATACACATATTTAAATGAAATTGTAAAAAAGAATACTTATTTCTGTGAATATCATCAAACAAAGCAGACTCTAATGCTGCGTTCACACCAGACGTGAATTTTCGCGTGTTGCCGCGCCCAACGCGTCTGGTTTGCCGCGTGTACATTTAAAATCATTCGTGTACAATTTGCAACATTCGCGTCTAACGCGCCATTCACGCAGGGGGGAGGGGCTTCTGTCAGGGGAACTCCTCCATTTATCAGAGGAAAAGTCTTTTTATTGTAAAATAAAGTGATTAAACTTCATGTGAAGGCTTTATTAATAGTCTCAATATGTGTATAAAGCTCAAATTGAGTACAAAAATATATTTTTCTTCACTAAATTTCTTCCAGTAAATGTCACTTTTCTTCCTGTCTTTGTTAAAGTATAATAAAAGTATTATGTGTATTTTTAAAGCTCTGTGTTTCCACATAAAGCCCTGATGATTTTATCCTCCATGTTTGTTTAAGATAAAGAAAGCTTCTGATTGGTTAACGCGGCGCGAAATTTCGCCAAAGTTCAATTTTTTCAACTCACGCGAATTCGCGTCCAACGCGCGATTCGCGCGAAACGCGCCATTCGCGTCATTCGCGACATTCGCGACGCGCCTTTCGCGTCATTCGCGCCGCAGGAAATCTCCTCGCGCCTATTCGCGTCTCTGCATTGACTTAACATGTAAATCACTCGCGCCTGACGCGCTATTCGCGTCTGGTGTGAACGCAGCATTATACTGAATTGTATAAGATGAAGTTGAGATACTTTTATACATAAATTGTGTTTTGAGACCTAGATACAAACCAGTACTTATTTACATGGTCTCAAGACCGTCTGTAGTCCACAATGGCATCATCATAAGTAAATGTAAAGGTTTGTAAGAGAATATTAAAGTAGCATTCCTTAGTGCTCCACGAAAGTTTGTTCTCTTTACAACGGCAGGCAACATTAATCATGTTTAAAATAGCTGATTATAATACAAAAACTGACCAGGCACCACTTCAGCACTTGGGCATTAGCAATAAAATATGGGAGTAATTGGAGTTGTCTTTTATGTAAGTTATTCATTCACAGATTATACAAGACAAGCGCTCTGTTTATTAAAACTGAAAATAGAGGAGGTGATTTGGAAACTCATGATGAGCTAAACACACTTCCGTTCCGCGCTCTCTGTAGATTTAACCCAAACCACAGGAACATATGTCCAGAGACTTCTTCTTCTAATGGATTAAGAAAGTTTGGTGCTTAAATGTCTGTTGTTGAACTTTGTAAATATACACTCAACATTTTGGACTGTGTGTTTTAGAAGCTTTAAACTGTATTAAATACAATATATGTAAATCTGATTAACCCAAATATATCTATTAGGTTTCACCAAAAATACTGGTCTATATTACAAACATAAGTGTGCTAAAAAACAATAAATGTATTTCATAAAATTTTGAGAAATTGAATTTTGAATTTTTACTGCATTATTTAAATTTTTTTAATGAAAAATATATTTGTTTTTTAATATCTATTTTATATTTTTATAAGATTTTATTAAGTTAATATAACTGTTTATATACGTGATACCATGTGTTACTAAGCCACCTTTTTTACCCTACTGTATCACCACATTGACTTCATACTGTTATGTTTCAAGATAAGCAGTTTGACTTTGCCCATTACATCAGATTTATTTTATTAGGGATAAGTGAGTTATTTAAGTAATTGCTCAGAGTTTTGTTTATTTGAATTCATATTGAGACGATGTTGCTTTCTGATTGAAAATACAATAGAGCTCAATGTGTTTACCCTCCAGCTCATGTTCACGTAAAATCAAAAACAACACATACACTGTAAATATAGCCACCTTGCGAACTCAAACACGCGCACTCGGATTCGTGAACAAGAAACGAACATGCAGATGCGATGTGATATGTTTTATTCATTTGCCAAATCGTGTCTGGCTCAAGTCTGCAGAGGCCTCAGAAGTATCAGAGATTTCAATAAATAAGAACAACAAAAACAAGCACAGGGAGAGAAAAAAAAAAAGAAGTTAAAGGTGGGCAAACTAGAGGCGAGACAGGAGAGCTTAGCGGAAGAAGAAAGTGAGCTCTTGAATTTGTCCGACTGTCATTATCACAGAACGGCACCCTGGATGTCACACCCTGCTGAGACTGTGAACATGACACTCTCCCGATCTCTCTCTGTTTCTCTTATATACACTTAGTCTATATTTAGTATTGCCTTCATATTTCATACGCTTTTATAAGTGGTTCTTTCATTTTCTTGTCCTTCTTTTGCTCTCACACCAGCTTATTTTCACACTTTTCCCTTTTTTTTACCATCCTACACTGAAACAAATATTAATAGTGTTTTTGGTCTCATATTTTACATCTATGTGGTCTTGACATACACACAGACACGCAAACACATGCACACACACGCACCACGCACGCACGCACACACACACACACACACACACACACACACACACACACACACACACACACACACACAGAAGTGAATCAGTGCCGGTTATAAATAGTTTTAAAGTATCTTCTTTTGTGTTCTGCTGAAGAAAGTTAGACATACAAGTTTAAAAGGACAAGAGGGTGAGTAAATAATGACACATTTTTCATTTTTGGGTACATTTTTATTTTAGAATTAACACAATGAACATCATTTATTGTCAGTTGGTATGGGCGTTAATACTGGGCGAAAGTGTAAGAACACATACTTGCTTGATTATATTTTTGCAAAAGTAAACTTATCAAAACAAATGGATTTTGGGATACCTGAAAAAAATTATTATTATTGAAAATGATTGAAAAATATTTTTTTGTTTTCAATCTGTTCTGAGCTTTTATTGTCATATCATCAATATGATAAATGTTTGTTAAATACAAATTGGTTTTGTGAAAAAGTGTTTCCTTATATAATTATATTTATATATGTTTAACTTGTACATTGATAAATATTTAACATTTATTTGTTTATGGGAATAATAACTTATATAGCTCCCTACAACATAATAATCGGTTGATAGAATTCTGTACAATGGTTTCAAAGGATGAAATTATTTTTTTAACATAATTTCATTTTGAAACTTAAAATTAAGTAATTCCAAACATATTTTCTTTTAGTTTAGAGTCAAAAAGAATTTTTCAAACCTAAAGACATTTATTTAAAAATAAGTAATGTGAAGACATGCAATGTTTTCTTGTAATTGAATAACACACAATTTATACCTCTATAACTATAATTCATCCTTCTACTCTATAAAAGGAACAATAAATAAAGTGTCATTAATGTATGTCTTTGTGTCTCTTTAATGCCCTTTCAGGCGCTCATTATTCACAAGTGTTCTGCCCTCTAGAGTGAGCCAAGCTCAGCGATGTTCATTTCAGAGTGGAACTCATCCAAGAACTGCAAAAGAGTAAGACAACTAAGAATACTAAGAACCAGACTAGTGCCAGACAAAATGTTGTATTTAAATGGCTGATATCCATAAAAAAAGGAAGAGCTCAATAAAAAGAGCAATAACAGATTCACAGGAGAGTGAAACATGCAGAAGATTTCTTGCATTCATTACTTGACAGTATCACAAGGTCAACATGTTTACATTAAAGTTTCCACGATTATACCATCATTTTTATCAGTTATAATATATGGAGTTTCATTTACATTCAGCTCAGCCTCATCTGCATTTTAAGCATCAATAGCTTTGTCCCCTTCAGATCATTTTAATGCTCTGTATAGAGAGGTTCTGATGAAAAGGTGAGTGGAGCCGAATTAAAGGGCCAGCTGTCTCTGGTTAGGGTTTGTTGAGCAATCATTTCCATATCTGGTTAACTTGGTCATTTGTCTCTCAGGTGAATGCCTTGTCGGGAAATAAAAGCTCTAAATCTGAAATGAATTCTCGTGGGGACAGGCATGGCATGCTGGGATACAGTAACCTTGATGATGAAAGGATGTGCATAAAAATTTTACAGTTTTTCCCAGCCGGTTTGATAGTGCTAAAAACAGGATTTTGAAACCGAGGCATTATGTGTTGTAAATATTAAAAAGTTCCAGTGCAAATCTTTTTCTTTCATCGGTTATAACAAGAATGGAAAAGAAATGGTGAACTTAAATGAACGGAGGAAAGAAAAACCAAGATCCTCTCTTGACTGCTTGGTTTAAAAGTGCTTTAAAGGGATTTTAAGGACTGTTTATTTGGGAGTAAGAGGAACTTACTAACTTTATTTACTTTCTGATGAAGTGCTTCCGTATTAAATTATTTTCTTTTTGTCACAAAAAGGCGATTGCTGTATATATTATGATAGGCAGATTTGAGTATATGTGGTGATTCAGAAATCGACTCTATGGAATAAAATATACTTAAAGAATATGACACTGACAAACATATTTAAAAAGGTTCAAATTTTATCTTTCCTGTCGCCTGGATGGAATTTTTTTTTTACGTTGATCAATATACAATATATAAAAAATTGAATGGTGCTCACCTGCTTTAATCCTGGAAAATCACTTTGCATGAAAGCGTATGCTAAATACCTAAATGAAAATCTGCCTTTTCAGAACATTTATTGTACCCTGAGGACCTAAGGTGCTGTACAGTTCAATTACTGTATTGATGGGTGACTAAATGTACAGTTTGTGAAAGCTAATGTCCTCAGACTAAAGATGTGGCAGTCAAGATTGAATCTGACCTTCATGGAGCACATATGTTACTGTTCCTCTGCAACATTCAGGCCTTGACTCTTTAACATTTATTTTCAAGCAGTCTGGACAGAGAGGATGCTGTTATAAATCTCAGACATTCCTGAATTCATTTTGAGATCTCTCAGGCTGACGAAAGAAGTGAACGAATTAAAAACAATCACAAAAGGATTTAAGAGGAGGAAATCTCAAAGTTCTGTTTGGAAAACCTTCTCATGGTCGAAGTTATACATTTATCAAATGAAAGAGACTGTTTTTGATCCACTCCAAAGGAATCGTTTGGAAACGTGAAAAAAAGTAACATAAGTTTTAAATATATCAAATTGAAATATTTTCTTGCATTAAGAATTAAGATACGAACATTAAGGGTCATTTTGAGATGCATCCAAAATTGTATTAATTTATCATAAATATTTTCATTATTTATTTATTTGTCTGCTTTAATTTATGAATAAGGTATAATTATTATTACTGTAAGGAGTTAAAGGAATACTCCACCCCAAAATGAATATTCTTTGAGAATTAACTCACCCTAAATTTGTTCCAAATTTGTACACATTTTTTGGTTCTGCAAATCAAAAAAGGGAGATATTAAGAAGAATGTTAGCAATTTGGATTTCAGGGGCACCTTAGACTTTCATAGTATAAAAAAATTTAATGTTTGTCACTGAAATTTTCAGAGCTGTATGCGTTCATTTATTCTTCAAAATATCTTCTTTTATGTTCAACAGAACAAAAATAGGTATAAATTTTTTCTACTAAGGTCATTGATAGCGCTACAGAAATCTCGGTTGCTGAAATTCTTCCAATGCGTCTTGTAAACACAAATAATCGTCCAGGTTTGGAACAACTTTGGAAAAAGGTTGTTTTTGTATTTCTGTCATTTTTTAAAACAGACATGTAAGTTGTGGTCTATCTGTAGTTGAAAGATCTCATTACCATTCCTTTTTAATTTCGACGACAAACAGACTCATCATCATGGATTTGCTGTATAAGCCTCGGTGATAAAGCTTTCCGAGGTCAATTGAGTTCAAAACAGGGCAGGCAATCAAATGACAGGTGGCAGTGTTTGATGATGTAATTTCCTGCACCTGTCACTCTTTCCGTAAGGCGCCGCTTCTACATTTCATTATGATGGCTTGCCTCATTCGCTTTGCGAAGGTCAGGGAGTTTGGGTATTAAGTTCATGTGAGGCATCTTAAATTAAGTGCTTGAAATTCGAGTTGGACGCTCAAGCCGGTAATTCAATTTGTCCGCAGTCCAAACTAGGACTATTTTATTTCCTATTTTGCAAATACTTCATCTAACCTTGTGCGTTTCTCTATAACTAATGAGCCGTGTGTGGAAAAGCAGAAACAGAGCAAGAACACAGCATCCTGTGTTGCACGGAGAGATTTATCAGAGGGCATTTAAAGCAAAGAAAGTAAATGATCCAACAAAATACATTAACCTTATTTACTAGATAGAGAGGCTTATTAGATCGCTCACCACAGCT
This sequence comes from Triplophysa yarkandensis, assembly GCA_033220385.1. Lineage (NCBI taxonomy): Eukaryota > Metazoa > Chordata > Actinopteri > Cypriniformes > Nemacheilidae > Triplophysa > Triplophysa yarkandensis. Next base: position 14,890,945 of record CM065662.1, on the reverse strand, counting down.
CGGCTTGGTGTCTCTGTCATTTCCAGCACATTAAGAAATGCACAAATCAGGCATTTGCTAAGTTTATTACATTATTTAGCTGACGGAATGACCTTGATGTTTCCTTGGAACATTTAACCAACCCCAAGGTAGACATTATGGTGATGAATACGCAGGAACACTGACAGCATCCGAAATCTTATCTATTTACAGAGCAAGAGAAAGAACCTCTCTCTCTCCCTCTCTTACTCTCTCTCTCTCTCTCTCCCTCTCTCTGTCTCTCTCTCTTTCTGTTTCTCATTTGGACCTCATGCTGTGATCTCTTCACTCATTTGTCATTACACTCTGCTCATCCTCCGTCAACTCAGCAGTGAGTGTCGAAACCCGGCAAGGCTGCTGGTTCTCTCCATCCTTGTTTCATCTTTCTCTCTCTTTCACACTTGCACGGTTCCTCGCTCCATCCAAACCCCTGTGCCGAGGGACAGTGTGGTAATGTTTAATGCATTCAGTCAGAGTGTTTATTAGTCTCCAGCCGGTGGTGTGAGTGTTTGTTCGTAAGCTGTAGTTGATAATTAAACTCAAGGAAAGGCTTTGCAAACGCCTCTGTAAAATCTTGACCAATGTCGCAAGGTATGCGCCGTTGCCTTAGGAACCATGTTTGTTCATTTGTAACCGGACTCTAAATACGTGGTAAATAAAGTAAATAAAAAGTCAACATTGATACAATTATATCGCGTTTTTCACAACGTTTGGGAACACATAATGGGAATTTATGCAGCCAGTGGGACCAACCTTAGCTGGCCTTACATATTTTTGAGCCTTTTGGTATCTTCTGCATAAGACGCATTAAAGGTGGGGTAACAGATATCTGCTAAAAATGTCTTCTTATTTAGCACTGACAACAAAACTAACTTATTATACCAGCTTGCTTACCGCTCTTACTGCTGATTAGATACAGGTTTGTTTCCGTACTCGGATTAATCCAGTTTTCTAAACTGTTTTTAGAAATCAATGACACAGGTTATGTATGTATTTAAGAATGTTTAAATGATTATAACTTTTACTATTGTGGAGTTTCTATTATTTTTTGTTTATGTTACTAGAAATCATATTTAACTGACAATTCTTGCCTGGGCACCACGTTCTTGATCTATTATTCACATTATGTGTGGCAGCCTTATTCACAGTTCAATTAAAACTTCAGCTTTTCCTCTCAAAAGGTCAAATTGGTATTGACATCTGTTGCCGGTTTCACCATTTTGCATATGACACACTCGATGTCCAGCGTAAAATATCTACATAACTATTAACAATTTCTCTCCGGGGTTCAGAGAAGTCAACCGAATTTTGTTCACAAAGATCCACATCGATTCACTTACAGGGATGGAATAAAACCACCTGCAAATCCACAAAACCCCATTTAACCTCTTCATCATCTCAGGGATGGCTTCTGTTTGCCTTTCTTGCTTGAACTGATGCTGGGATGCAGAACGTGTCTCTGACCTATGTCACCTTGTGAGAGGGTGCCCTCCCCCCACCCTCTTTACCTTCATACAGACTGCAGTAAACACCTTCTCCTGATCAATACACAATCACCCGTTCTGTTCCTCGGCTACCCGGCCATCAAAACTGTTTACAAGGCCAACAATTACTTTCTGAGATAGCGCTTTAAATTACTGGCACTAACTACTGTGCTACTTCCAATGTGCATGAGGATTAAAAGGAAACGTGTCTTGCATCTGCAATCTGACTGGTGGTTATATGGTTTTATTTGTTTATTCATGGTTTTTCCGTGAAGTATAAGAATACTTGAATTTCTTAAACAATTTTCATGTTTATTTTAGAAGATGACTTCTCTTACACACAATTCAGTCAATGTGTACAATTTACTTTAACTTCATGATTTTGAGCAGTCTTTCTACCTCCATCATTACTTTACATTTTTTTAATATGCTTGCTGTTCATAATAATCTTAATATTTGACATGGTCTTACTCAGGCAATATTAAAGATCATTGTTATATATAGAATGTTCTTATATTGTGCAGAATGATTATATGTATAAAAAAGTAAATATACAAAAAATTCATTTTGCTGGGTTTTCACAGGCAGGGTAAATAAAAAGTCAGGCATATTTTATGTAAAGTAGCATATATACTGTGATAGCAAAATAGTAAAAGCCCCCTTTCTAAGATAAAAATAAAAAAAAAATCAAACTATTTTTACAAAACACTATTTAATGCTTCATAATTTTGACAATATGAATATAATACAATAGAGATCTAAGCCTAATGCAGATGCTTGTTTAATTATTTACTTCACAATGACCTGAACATTTACATTTTTTGCAAACATCTGTACTGGCCTTACTTGGGTACACTGAAGTGTGTACCAGCACACTTATAAGAGAAGGGAATATCATGTACTCAACACTAATAATGGACGACATCTCCGTAATGTTTAATAATATCAAATGAGGCAGCTCTATGCTAATTCTTTTCCGTTAGTGGCAATTTGTGTTTGGTTAATTGCCCATTCATATCCATTAGTTGAGTTGCTTATATAATGTGTTGCAGTGTGTATGATCACAGTTGTGTTCCCATCAGACCAGTTGTATAAAATAAAAGGAATTTGAATGACTCTACCTAGTAGCTTCACTTTTACCGAAAGCTGTTTTCTATGAAAGAAAACATTTTCACCACTACATTACCATCTTTAATGGGTCCACTAACTAGTACTATTACGATTCCAATTTCACATACGTGCAGTAAATATATTGACATCAACATGATTAAATGTTTTAAGCATGATGGTTTTGAAACATCTTTCAGTCCTAAAGCGCTGTAGGGTCCATGTTCTTTGAAAGTTCTCATGTTTTAGATTTTAAGACGTTCAGCAAATAAGTGAAAAGTAGGCTTCCTGTTGTTTTGAGCCCATCAGTGAGCTAAAGCAAAGAACCGAAAGAAACACAAATTCTTATTCTTTTTCTTTGCTGAGGAGCTTTGAGATGTTCCCAATGGTCGTGGGGGTTGTGGGAGGGAGGTGTTGTTCACTTTTCTTCTTCAAAATTCATTTTCAGCCTTCATCAAGCAATGAATGTAAACTAGTGAATAAAAGAGAAATGATTAAATTAGATGAGGTGAAAGCAGAAAACATCTCTGTAATAACACTCAATAGGTCGGGGTCAGGCGGTCAACTCAATCTGTGAGAATTTTGCCAATTTGTCAAAGTTTTTGTACATTAAATGAATCTTGATTTTAAGCAAACTTTCCAAATTATTTTATAGCTTGGATATTTAGAGAGTCATTATTTTCTAATCTTATGTTTGAGGTCCCATTATATAATTAAACTGCTTTAATAGTTCAGCGTCTTTCTTTGTAGCAGTTATCTTTATTATAATAGTTTTGTTTTTATGATTAAGTAAATTAGCTTATATTTTTGTAATATTAGTTTTTTGTTTGTTAATTTTGGCACACTTTTTAGCCTTTTGTTGTATACCTTTATATGATTTAAATACTATGTCCTGCTTCAAACATAGTGCTGTTTATTCAGTTTAGGTATTCTTTCCGATATATTTTAGGCCAATAATATATTGATTTTCAACTAACAGAAACATGTAGTATACTAAAATACCTTTGCTCTGTAACCACCTTTTTTTCAAGTCGCAGTCAACAAGTCTTCATCCTTGTCAACTTTTTTAAAAACGTTCCCTTTTTTATTATATCCCAGTCATGTAAACTACCTTCGAACTCCAAACAGAACATGGGACTTTACTCTCAACTTAAATTTTTAAGCATGCTGCTCAGATGGCCCTTCTCAACAGACAGAATGTAATCCACTTGACTGATAAAACAGTTTGAAAGTCCAAGCCAAAAAACAGGTAATCCCTAAAAAGCTTCCCTCATTCATTCAAGGATTCCCTTGACCAAATCCACAGGTAGAAAACAAAGACTTGATCATGTTCGACAGAAGGATAAAGGCAACACAAGGAGAATGAAAAACCAAGATAGGAAGGAATGGACAGAGGGTTGTATTTATCCGAATAGAATGATCTTCACTCCATTGATGTCAAACATCCTGATCCATTTACAGTAGAACATATGTGACAGTTCAAACTATAGTGTGTGAAAACAGTGTACAAAGTTTGGGGATTTATGAACTAAATATCACATAGAGCTAGAATAAAGGTTTGCATTCGGACAAATGTTTAGCGATGTATTGGGTTTATTCACCCAATAGCGGACTGTTGTTTCAGTCAGGAACGTGGTGGTGCTCCAGGCCCCAGCGTTCCTCTATAAATCATCCTTTATTTTTCCAGCTGCCCGCACATGGCCCCTACAGAGAGCTTCAGCTATTTATCGCCTTGTTCCATAGTACACGTCCAATCTCAGCAGCATAGCAAATAATGTAAAAAAGGGATATGGCGCGAGGCAAAAATGTGGGGGTTGGTTTTTTATGAGATTTTGTATAAATCGAATTCATACATAGCAAAGGTAATGGAAGGTAGAGAAGACACCTGCTCGGATTCAAAGCTGTCATCTCCCCATCTCCCTGAACAGATTGGATGATAGCATGAAAATGTTTGCTGCAATTTCCCTTCCTCTCTCTCTCCATCTCTCTTATCTGTCTCTCTTTCAGTCGTCCTAGCCTGCGCTCCCTCTCCCTTTTGATAACAGTTCGGCGTGACTTGTACCATTTATCAAAACGCCTTGCAGAGCCGCGGAAACTCAATAAATTATTCTGACAAATTATGGCATCAGTGGAGATGTGCCTCTGCTGTTTTCTGACTTTGCGAAAGCCGTTGGTCAATATCTGGGAGCTTGATACTTTTTAGTGGAATTATCTGTTGGGCTATGAAGTCTGGTGTGAGGAGAAACTAAATAACTAGAGATTCATCTAGCTGTGACCAAATGATTCTGTCTGTCTGGTAACAAGCTTCTGCATCCAACAAGTAGCATAGGATGTTCCATGTTATGCAAAAATCAACACACTTACTATACTATATATATATATATATATATATATATATATATATATATATATATGCTATAGTGTGAAAAGTTACATTTTGCATCCTGATCTTGATCATAGATGACTTTCTGTACAACAGTTAGAACAGTGCTTTGAAAATCTCATATTTGAGAGCTTAATGATGCTTTTCATAAATCGTTCATTGTCAAATATTAGTGTTCTTTTAGTTTATTTTAGTACTTCGGATACTAATCTGAATCATTTGTTGAAGTACTTTACAGCTCATATACAGGATTGAGTTATTTAAAAACCTTATTTATGTTTAAGTTCTCGGATCTACAGAATTGTATGCGGTTGCCAGTTTGTACCACCTTATTTATCTGATAAATTGTGATTTTTAGACCAGTTATGCTTTTAGGGATTTAAGGGCTTTAGTATTGCTTTTTTGGCATAATCACATGTTTGATACATACAGTGTGAATTCATAGGAATGTAAATTGTAAAATAAGAATTCCTGTGAGATCAGAGTAATGCGTCCCAATTCGCATGCCTTCATAATTCTCATCTGTCCTTCATAATAGAGCTTGGGACAATTCATTGTGTTTGCACTAATTTTACCTGTCTAGAATCGATTCTGAATTGGAAAGGAATTACAGTACTGAATACCTGAAAAGGTTTAATGAATGGCAATAAATTTATACATTAGCATTTCCCGGAACTACGAGTGTAGATTGGTACTTCTAGTTTTTGGACGTGGTGGCATTTTACCGTAATTCATTGTGAAACTGAGCAGATGAAAGCAGGATGAATGGTCCCAGCCCTGTGAATGATTTTGAAATGATCATTTTCAAAGTACTTGGATGGATTGCTGCTTCCATTAAACATATTCCACAGACATTCAAATTTCCCACAACATACAGGCCTGAGATTTGTGACACTATACTGCATTAATGAAATGAAATAAGTGACACATATCTGAACTCTACATATGGTAGTATATGAAATATGGACAATATTTATATTGCAATCTCTGTTTCAAACATAAAATTGGTAGGTTTAATTTCAACAGATATATACAGAATTGAGCAAAATCTTAATAAAGTGGATTGAATCAGGATTTGTTGGAAACATATTTTTATTGTACTTGCTTATTTTTGTTTCTCTTTTGACCAATTAACAGATACAAGTTTAATTCATTTTTTGTATCTAACTGATCAGATCTCTTCAATAGCATTAAATTGCCTTTTGGAATAGAAACCTTGGTTAAAATTTTGTTTAAGTGTGTGAGTCCCTGTAAAGTTGCAAATCCCAAAGTGACAATAAAGTGAGTTATCATCTTTAAAAATAAAATCAGATTTCTTAGACTACAGCAAACGTCAGGATTGTAGTCATCCAGTTACTTCCGTGATGTGTCGTTCTCATGATGTCTCGGTGATGCAGTATCTAAAAGCTGACTTGACCAATAATAGTAGACTAGACCCTGTGACCAATCAGAGGACAGCGGGAGGCGGGTCTTTAAGAACTAAATGGCAGGAACTAAATGCAAATGTTTTTCAGACATGAGGAGAGATACAAACAAGGTAAATGATAACAATAGAAATGCATTCTTTAAACATTTAATGGCCTTTAGCTATAGTTGAAGACACACTTTAATGAACCAGGGTGTGTATTTTCTTAATAACTTTTTACCCAATGATTAGTTTGCTGTTGAACTTAATGATAAGCAGCATGTGGCATATTTTAAACATCATCTCAACATGTCAAGAGTCACTTTTCCACTTAGCCTTTAAGTCTCACAACTATGAGTGAAACCTTGAGTCGTTTTCCAAACAGATCTGATGTTGTAGCCCAGTTTCAAGAATAGCGAGGGTGATGTTGACAAATGAGCAAAAGCAGTGTGGGTGTACACACATTCAAACCCTATTTGGCTTGAGTGTTTTGAAGCAGTTTTGGCCAGAAAATGCGCATGGAGCAGAGGCGTTGCAGCATCTACCCCCTGGAGTTTAGGGAGAAATTGAGTGAGGAGGGGATTGATATTCCACAGAAAGAAAGTCTCAGTTTTGGGAAGAATGTTTGGAAAAACACAAACCGGAGTTCTGGGGACGGAGGCCGAGAAGCTGCGAGGGCAAATCCATTAAAAGAGTTCTCAACTGCTTCACTTCACAAACCACACTGTCCATTTTTAATCCGATTTATTTTCTTCTATTTTTATCTCTCGATAGATCACATCGGTGAAAATAATATTGAGAAAAGTGCAGCCAAACAGAGAGACAAATTATGTTTCTAATTATTTCATTTACTCTGATAGGAACTGAAACATCAAGCGTGCATTTCAGATATTGTCGCTGTTCAGCGTTATCATCTTCACTCTTGAAGAAATAGTCATTGTCATTCAGAGAAATCAGACGTAAATTAATATGCTAATGGAAGACGTTTCAAGGACCCATAAATGGTCATTATCACATTTTCAAATCCCTAAAAACGCTCTAATGGACAAATAAGATGAACATAATAATGCAGATTTTTTTTTTTACCAAAACACTTTAAAAATTAAAATACAACCAAGACATTTTTAAAAGGATTCATTGCAGCCTGCCAATCAGTTTTAACACAAACAGGCCCTTCTTTAAAGGATTGTTTAACTAAAAATTGATATTTACTGTACCTGTTGTTTCTGACATAAAAGTGGAATTTCTTTTAAAGAATGTTTTATAACTAACAATGACTTGCAATAGATATCCGTGTCCAGGGTCGTTGTTTACTAACCAACATTCTTCAAAGTATCTTCTTTTTGAGGTCAGCTGAAGAAAGTCATACAGGTTTGTATAAATGATATCATGTACCCATCTTTGGGTAAACTGTCCCTTTTATATGTAAGAACATATCTAATATTGTCCAATATCAGATTTGATAAAAAAATTGAATTTTATCAGAAAACTGAAGAGTATTTTTAAAAGCTTTAAGTGGGTTGCTAAGGTGGTCTGGACAAATGCTAAGATGCTCTCATACTGAGAGTGAAAATACTATTTGTAGATTATGAAGATATATGATCTATTTCAAAGAATTTGCTCAAGGCCGAATATTTATTAAAAATGTGTTAAAAGGAAACCTTTTGCTCAGTTGGTCTTGTGCATTTGTGGACATGGATAGAAATGTACACCATCCTAAATGCATAAATGTCTATAAAACTGAACATCAGAATAGTAGTGTGATAAAAGCGCATAGCAACACCCTGGCAACCATTCACAACATCCTTTAAACAGAACCTGCAACAATCATTTTTTGGAAGATGAAAAACCTTGTTTTGCACGGCTTTGATATAATTTTATGATCGTGGTCTTCTTGAAGCTGTTTTGGGTATCATATACAAATGTAGCATTATTTGTCATTCCAACAATGCACAGGGAAACTGAAGTGTAACAGAGAGAGAGAGGGGAATGAAGTGTAGCAAATAGTGAGATTACTGCAGTAATCAGTAAGCCTCTCTCTGTCCTGTGGGATAAGGCTGTTGAGAAAAGGAACGGGAAGAACGGAGAGCAAGAGTAGACGCTTGTAGTGGGAAGGGATGGGAGGGTAGGAGGCAGGGAGGAGAGAGGCCTGGCATAATTCATGCTCGGCATCTCAAGTGGGGCGACGGGCAGAGCATAAGCGCTGAATAATGAAACCTAGATGAGGTATTAAGTATGCTAGGGAGGCCTTTGTCAGAGAGCTCTCCGAATTATTTAAAAAGGTTAGTCTATGAATAAACATGGCTCATCAAGGTTCTATACATGGCAGAGGAACAGACACTAATGCCTAATAAGAAGAGGGACATGGTCATGTATAAAAACATCCCTTTGCTCAACCTGGGCAAAGGCTTATGGTGTAACGTCTTCTGGAGGTCTTTTAAGAGAGAACAAGAAGTGAACTATTCAAGTTACCGTGAAAGATAGTTCAGAACGTGATAATTCAACATGTGTTTGAGTGGACAAGATAAAAATTGTTGAGGTTTTTGCACGAAGGGGCACGAAAAGATTAGTTTGGAGAATGCAAGCTGACCTATAGTTTACTTCCCCTCTTCATGCAATTGAGTTGACTTACTTTGGTCAGGTAAATATGTCTCTTTTGTTGTGAAAATATCTATTTATTAAAAATAAGCACTTATATAGAAGTGTTAATATGTTAAACTCTGCAAAAAGCACATACCCCCATTATAAAGGCAATCCGGAAGACTCCAGTGGGTTGATAAATGTAAGAGAAATGCGTGAAAACACTTTTATGTCTAGACACTTAAGAACAAAAGATGGTTATCAACATGTGATGGCTTTTCTTGTTAACAAAACTTTGTGCTTTATTGGATAAAGTTCTCATCACGTGGGACAGCAGAAGTTTAAATTGCGAGTTTTTTTTCTGTGAACTATTTCTTTGGATAAAGGATTTCTTATGATGCAGAAGATGATTATTGGTGGAAATATTAATGTTATGTTCTTTTGAGATCAGCTGTTTTCTTGACCATTGTGATGACATCATTGGTACTTCTCAATATGTTTAATATGCTCTACATTTGATCAGGACTAATGTTCATCAACTACTATTCAAAAGTTTGCTTAAACTATAAATAAAATGGAAACTAAAGTTAGAAATTGTCAATAAACTTGAATGGGATTAAGGGGATTTTATTCTAAAAACATTAATATCCTAAAAGTTTTGTAAATAAAAGTTTTGTAAATAACTTGTATTCAACAAGTGAATAATTTTTGTTAATAAATCCATATATAAATGTCCTGGCAAAATCTGCAAAACGTGTAGTGTGATAAAATAACAAATAGTGCGATGCAAATCTTATCTGTTTAAGTGTGTTTGTGACACTGCTTGATCTGGCAGCTAAGAATTGTATTTATTTTGTCATTTATTGAGCAAGTTAACAACATATATAGGGCTATTTTTGTCTGTTTATGTATGAACATTTTTGTATAAAAGAAATAACATGCATACATTAACTATATGACTTTGTAGTTTTACACAAATGAATTCAAATGTCATCTTAACACTAACTTGTTAATGCATTGCGGCATTGCATTGCTTCAGATTTTGTCATTGTGGCAAATGCTGAATATATAAAATCTAGTTTTGTCATTTAATCGCTTCAGCATGATGTCTTTTACTTTCTATATCATGTTGTCTCTCTTGCTAAATATATATTCCTCCTGCGCGTTAGACCCTGACAGGTCAGCCTTGTTTCTCATTCAGCTGAAGTGTTGTTTTGCAGTGCATGATCCAACGGGAAACAAGTTTTGCATTCAGCATGTGCACTTTCTGCTTCATTCGTGTTTGTCACGCGTGCCGCATCGCATCACCTGTGTCTTTACCTTACCAGAATTAATGCAATAACACCACTCAGCTGAGTCCCACAACTAGGAGTGCGGTAGATATAAGAATGCAGAAGGATGTATTGCAGTTTAGAGTGTTGTGTCATGAGGGCAGGTGCACATGCTTTTGGGGTTTTGTTTGTGTTTTTTTATTGGTATTGTGTTGTTTATGGAGTAGCTACACACAAGCTGATTTTTTATAACAACCCGGGTAATTGAATGCCCTGAGTACTGGGTGCAGACGGTGTTGTTTGGTTTTCAGATGTGCCAGGTGTCATCACAGATAAAGATGAGAGAGAGAGAGTGAGACAGAGAGAGACAGAGAGAGACAGAGAGAGACAGAGAGAGACAGAGAGAGGGAGAGAGAGAGACAGGGAGAGAGACAGGGAGAGAGAGAGAGAGAGAGAGAGAGAGAGAGAGAGAGAGAGAGAGAGAGAGAGAGAGAGAGAGAGAGAGAGAGAGAGAGAGAGAGAGAGAGAGAGAGAGAGAGAGAGAGAGAGAGAGAGAGAGTGAGAGAGAGAGAGTGAGAGAGAGAGAGAGAGAGAGTGAGAGAGTGAGAGAGTGAGAGAGTGAGAGAGTGAGAGAGTGAGAGAGTGAGAGAGTGAGAGAGACAGAGAGACAGAGAGACAGAGAGACAGAGAGACAGAGAGACAGAGAGACAGAGAGACAGAGAGACAGAGAGACAGAGACAGACAGAGACAGACAGGGAGAGACAGGGAGAGAGAGACAGAGACATAGACAGAGATACAGACAAATAGAGATAAAGACAGACAGACAGACAGACAGACACAGACAGACAGACAGACAGACAGACAGATAGACACATAGAGAGAGATAGACAGACAGACAGAGAGACAGACAGAGAGACAGAGAGAGAGACACAGAGAGAGAGACAATGTATTTCTCATTCAACTTGACACGCTTCATATGTTTTTAACTGTTGCTTCTATATGTTTGTAATTGTATCAAAGGTCTCTTGGACTTTTACATGTTTAAAATTTGTTACCTCAGGTGCAAAAACACTATTTTGGCACAGGATCGGGATAGAAATTATAATGTTTATTACTGGCTTTGCCTAAATGTGTTAACAAAAGAAAATAGAGTTATAAAACATAAATTACATTGAAGCAGAATCTATATTTAGCTTAAGGTAATTGGGCAGAATTTCAAGGAAAATGATAAAAAAGATGAAACACCCGGCCGGTCTCTTTCTGTTTGAGCTTTTTCTATTCATCTTTTTTTAATATGGTTTTCTATAGTATTAACATTCCAGATACTCTTGATGATACATCTCACATTTTTAAAAGTTAACAGACAGACTACAAAGATTAAATATTCATACGTTTTGTGCAAAAAGGTAAACAACTTTATACTAGAAGTTAATACTTTGTTTTATGAATAGTCAACACAATTGTTGTATTAAAACAATTTTACAAGGAGACTAATTCCTCAAATCTTATTCCTGGGTTTTAGTATAATTTTCTTTCACATCAGTGATGTAAGGTTTAGGGGAGGGGGTTCAGTATTGCGTGGTACAAATTCGTACACATAGGTGTAAAAAATTTTCTTTGGCCAGATTTTAAAACATGGCATAATAGTACTATTGCACAAATTCCAAAAAGCGCAGATGGGAGTGGACATTTTTATTGCAATATATCAAGAGTAGCCCATATTTGCGCAGGGCTTAATGTTGGAAAGTATATTACAAGTGCAAGTTTTAGTTGACACTGTTGCGCGATTCATAAAAATACTCAACCACAAAGTTTGCGTCTGAAACAAATTTATATTCAATTGGGTTAGTCACAAAAACATCTTATTTCACTACACTTCTTTAATAAAGGGGCAGTCATGGCCTGGTGGTTGTGATCACTTGGATTCCTAGGGCTGACATGTAACGACTGACGTGACCTGCAGTGTGTGTGTGTGTGCGTGTGTGTGTGCGTGTTCATGTTCTTGTTCTCTACTCACTGGATGGGTTTCAGGGTTTTTTCTGCGGATTCTTAAGAACTCTTTAAATGGTCTTAAATTAGAAAATTTAAGGTCATTAAAAGTCTTAAGAAGTTTTTTTTCTTTAACTTAAAGCAGGTCTTTAATTTTATTGACACATTTACTCAAACAAATTTGAATACCGTATGTTAATAGTATAGAGGGTAAATGTAGGTTTGGTGTGATTTGGCTCCAATCTCTAAAGTATAGAGATGTTAGGCTAACTCTCTTCCAATAGGTGCCTCTTTTATTTCGTCTGTATGGTTCACAGCAATTGCTTATTGATCTGATTTTGTATATGTAAAGTTTACAGCATTCGGATAAAACATCTGCTTATATGTCACAAAGCAAATGTACGCAAAGTGTTATTTTTTTAATGATTTATTTGCAGAGTCTTACTAATGTTGCAGCATTAAGTCATCAGAGCACGATCAACAATGCTTTATAAAATATTATAAATTTGTCTTTGTTTGGGTCTTATAAATTCTTAAATTGGATTTTAAAAAGTTTGCAGCCACCCTGGGGTTGAATGCAGAGGTCACATTTCGGGTATGGGTCACCATTTTGGACAAATAGGTCACTCTCACTTTCAGAAATACCAACAAAAGTTATTTTGTTCCAAAAGAGTTATTTGCACAATAACAGAGAGATGCTAATCTCTTATTATTAATATATCTTACTTTAATGTATAAACTTAAGTGTCTCTATTGCAAGCATTACGGCCCACATCTCAACCTGCCAATGATGTCGGCCTTGATTCTGGACAATACGTTCATATAGGCACACTTGGAGTGATCACGTTTTGTTTATCACATGTTCGTTTAGTGAAGAGAATGAGCGAGCGTTCGCACACGTTTCGCCAGGCTTCCATCAAATTAATTAAGCCACCTAATCAAATCCATAAAGACGTAATCACTGGTCCAGAACCTGATAGGATTGATGAATCTGTGTCCCCTCTGACTGCTCTTGAGCTTCATGTTTTCGCCAGATGGAACACACCGACTGCCTGCTTGTGAGGGATTGATGCGCGTCTTTGTCCTTCATGTGGATTTACAGCCACGCAACCGACTTTTCTATTCCTACCGGAAACATCCACAAAGTAACATAAAGCAACAACAATCCTTGCTTAACGTGGCAGGGCTGTGATAAATTCAGGTTACCAGGGTGTTGCATCAGTGAATTGCAATGTAAAAGAATTAGCATTGGAGGAAAACAGCCGATGGAGGGCGGGGTGGTGTGTTGGTGCGAGCACAAACCACGGTAATGATACCTAACGGATAATGCGGCATTTGGGCGAGAGCGACTCATTAAAATATGAATGTCACTCAGGGATGTGACTGTTTTGACAGATGGCTAAGCACCTTAATTGGATGGCGTCCGTTTGAAGTTCACACTTTCCCTGGTTTCTGTTAGACCGGTAATTCATTAAAAATGATAACACGGTAAACACAGGTCTTATCTGTCGCTTCTGTCGCGTTCTTGGGAAAATAAAAGCCAGACGAAATAAAACGATGTTAGGAATAGCTTTGAGCGTGGCGTCGCCCTAATTGCTGATGGCCCCGCCGCATGATGCCTTAATTCATGCCTAAAAACCTACTGATCACTGATAAGATAGGAAATAAGAAGGAAAACATTAAAAAGTCATCAAGAATGAGGTTGGTTTCTGATGTTAACTTTGTGATAATCGTCAAATAATGGTCAGACTAATGAATTAAAGAAGCGGAACCGAATAAATGCGTCTCGTCTCATTATGTTGCTGTAGAAAAGAGGGAAAATGGACCTATCCAAGGCAATATTCAAACGATTTCTGCATTTGAAGGGAAATGTGATGAATTATGGCTAAGGAATAGGACTGAGAGATGGGTAACCTTGGTGTAATGGTCCATGGCAGAGCCTTGACTCTGTGTGTTATTGGTGCTGTCATTTATAACCCAGAAAGAAGCCACGCTTAACTGCTCCTCTGACCTGATCAGTGGAAAATGTCCACCATTTTGGGGATTTTAAAACTGTCAAACTCCTTTTCGTTGGATGTTTTTTGTCTTTACGGCACAATTTCCTTGTCCAAAATGTGGATTTTCATCTGAATTTGATAATCGATAATACAACTGTATTAAAGAGAAGTTCACCCTAAAATGAAAATGTTGTCTTGTTATATTCAAATCTGGATGACTTTGTTCTACAGGACACAAAAGAAGGTATTTGTAAGAAAGTTGGTAATGAAACAGCAGTGGCACCCATTCACTTCTATTGTATAGGCGTATGTGTTAAGGTGCTAGTTACAAACATTCTTCAAAATCTTCTTTTGTGTTCTGGGAAAAAAGTCATACAGTGTTAAGATGGCAAGATGGAAAGCAAATGATGGCTCACTTGCCAACAGTTGTATCCGAGTTGTGTAAATGTTGCACGTGTTCTGATGTTGATGAATTTTGGATTATTGTTAATAGTGAAGCACGTACCTACAGTCTGTAATTTGCATAATCTATAAACTCAAAAAGTGAAAAAAAAAATTATATGTAAGGAAAAAATGTTTTTCTCAAATATTTCTATTAGAATTCACTCAAAATTATTGGTGTATATTACACATTAATATTTATGGCTAAATATTTTTTTTCCTTACCGGAACTTTTTGTATTACTTTTTTAACATTTTAGATAAACTAAGCGTTGGATTTTTTTCAACCACATATTTTAATAATTTTCACACAAAAAAATCTGAGATATTTTATAAGCCAAGTGAAATATTTTTTACAGCAAATGAGGACTTTATTTTTGGTATATTCTGTTTTATTTGGTTAACACACACAGCAATACACTTCTTACGATTTATACAGAAATATAAAAAAGATGAACATCATGTGCCCGCTTTTGGGAATCCTATGTCACCATATGTGACATTTTAGAACATTGGGTCTACATTGATCCACACATTGCATCCATTCACCTGCGACATGTTTAGAGGTTAAATTGAAATTGTTACAATGTTGAACCATTTTGTCTTGCAAAACGGTGTGTATATTAGATCAGATGATATCTGCAGAAGCATTTGCGGAAAAGTGAAATCATACACAGCATCTGTCTGCTGCATTATATACTTTTAGACAAGCAGGATCCAGCTGCTGGAGGACATCAGATGAGTTCAATAACAACTGGTCTTGCTGTGGCGAGGTAACACGTTGTCAGGATGGGCTAAAATGTTGTCACGATGTTGCTATTCAAACTCAGACCAGCTGCTGCTTGCAAGTCGTAAGTGTTTTGTAGCAGGCTTGCCGGTGGCCCTGGCTGAGTTGGGCCATAAGGAGAAAGATGCTGGAACATTGGCATGCCCTGAGGGATTCTGGGAAGGGAACATCCGGCACCGAGGGCTCGAGGTCATATGCGCACAGATTTTTTGTGTCCTGTTTCATAAATTAATGATTTTATGATGAGCGTTTTATCTGTAGCTAAATTGCCTATATGATCTTGGGTGATCTGATTTATTGATTTATGTACCCTAACGATTTTATTACTTTAGTAAAATGATTGAAAGCATTGTAATGATCGTCCAGCTGGCTAAATTTTGTTCTAGTGTGTGGACATTTATGCGCTTGGCAGACCTTTTAGTCAAAGGGACCAACAGTACATTCAAGTTATTTATTTCAATATATATTTAAAATTTCTGTGCTTCTTTAAAGGGATAGTTTATCCCAAGCTCACGTTGTTCAATAGTACATGTTTGAGCAACACAAAAGATATCTGTAGAAATGTGATGGTGTTTTGTGTTTATTTAGTAAAAGTTAATTTTTTTCCTAGCGGTTAACAAGAATAGAAGACATTTTGGAAAATGTGATTCTTCTGTGTTTATGCAGTGGAAGTCAATAGGAGCCAGAGTAATTTGGTTACCAGCATCTTTTTTAAGACTTTGTCCTAAATTTTAAAATAACTTGGGTCATTTTAGTTGGTATGTTAAATTTTTCAGTTTTGGTTGAGCAATCCCTTTATTAAGTTTATATGATTGATTATCATAATACAGATATTGATCAACATCTCCATCAAGTAAATGTATTTAATCTCTTTAAGGAGACGTTTTAATATGGAAACAACTTATATTTCTTTGTAAAGCGTTTTAAAACTTTGACTGAAGTGATGGATGTTGTATACATGTCTAACCTTAACCTGCTTGGCAATTCGCTTAAACTTGGCTTATATCCTAGACTTTTTCGTCTGAAAACAAGACAAGTGAGAAATATCCTCCTCCTTCTGCACAATCCCACCATCTGCTGCTGTCGTTGATCCCTGGATCCACCGGGGGACTGACACGGCACCCTCTGTTCTCGTACACATTTCCTTTCCTTGTTCATAAACAAAACCCAGGAGCCTCTTTCTCTGCTCCACAGAGAATTGAATATGCTTATATTGTTGGGATGTAACGATTTATTTAACTCATGATGTGATGCGGCTCACAATTCGTATCAAATCACAATTCCTCTTTAGCATAATGACTCAACAAATTAGAAACTGCTCTTTATTATTTCTCAATAAAAAATATTTGTAATAGAATGTCTTGTATAACAAATAACCAAACAAGTTTGCTATCGTAAATTCTAATATTGAATTAAAAAATAAACAGTGCTGTCAATCATTAAATACAGAAGAACCTTCAATAAAGTTACCAAATGCATTCAATTCTTCTTTTCTTTTGTTTTTAACCAAACAGGAATCAGCGCAGTAAACACAGCTGCCCCTGCTGCGAAAAACATGATGAATCGCGATACCTTTAAAATTTCGGCCGGTTTTAATCGTCAAATATTTCAAACGATTTTCGATGTGTTCACAGTAAACTGTTACATCCTTAGTGGTTTGTGATTTTCGGTTATCTGTGTTATGTTAATGATTTTTTGCAAATAGTGACGGTGTGAGGCTAGTTTAATGTAGACACGCAGACAGCTTTTTCATAACTTGAACGTTTTTTTCTCTTTAGAGGTCTGTATGAACAGGCCCGCTGTGAGAAAATCAATTTGCCAGCTTAAGAAGTTGTAACATTGATGGAAAAAGTTGAGTATTGAAGCTTTGTGTGAACAGAGCCGTGAGATTAACAGAGCGATCACGTAAGGTCAGGACGCTGTGATGTAAAGCATGATGTCATCGAGTTTGAGCCAATCTCGATTCTCCCAAGCAATAACTCATTTCATTGTTACCCGGTGACTGGTAAAACCTTGAGTATCAACCAAGGATGGTCATGTCGGACAGACACCTAAGCTTCTCCTTATTTGCTCAGATGAAGATTATGGCAAACCCACTCATTTAAGAAATAAATAGTGCAGCGGTTTACAGTATATTTGCGGCATTTTTGATGCTAATATATGAATGGTAAATACAACCCCACGATAAAAAAAGAAATGGAAGTTGACATGTGTTGACATAGATTGGGTTGAAAATACATTTGTCAGAATTTTGATAAATTATTGTTGAAATACTGTATCTTGAAATATGACTTTGGTGTCTTGGCGACCATTGATCAGATACATTATTGAGATCTTCGATGTTTTACTCTTTGCATTTACTTTGAAATCATTGTGATTCATTGGTAAAGCTATTTATATTTCTTTCTTTGAAATCTGTCCACTATTCTATGTATGGGGACACGTTTCTGTCTTAAAGAGCTATCAAAAACAATTCTGTTTAAAAACACCCCTGAATCACAATTTGAGTTGTCAGCTACAATTTTTATCGTAATACTCCTTCAACTTAAATCCACACGAAGAAAATGTGTAATATTGTGTTTGCAACAGAGATGGTGACCCTGGGAAAAAGATACAAAAATAACTGCTTTAATCATGTCATCATTTACTCACCCTTGTAATTTCAAATCGGTATGACACTTTATTCTGCAAAATGCAAAAGAAGATATTTTCAAGAATGTCGGTAACCGAACAGCAGCATTTACTCCAGAAGTCATCCAGGTTTTAAATGACACAAACTAAGCCTTTAACTTTTGATTGTTCTCAAGTGGTTTTATTACATTATGGGTTTCTCATATACAGCTCCGTCATTTCCTTTATCCTGTAAAAATAAATAGTGTGCAGTGTACTCATTAATCCATGTGTTGAAGGTGTGTCTGTTTGTGTTCCCATGTCAGTGCCTGTTTAAAGAGAAAGCGCTTTCAAAAACGATTATTTCTGTATTCACATACAAATTAAACCAGTTATAACTACTTGGTAAAAAATACTGTCATGTTACATGTGATTAGTCTCATAAGACTCTTGCTTTGCAGTTTCTTTTTTCATCGCTCAATTAGATTTCATATCTATGTCAATCTTATAATTGAGATGACATCTGGGAAGACATGCATGCACAGTTGACCTGCACTGTTTCATTACCCACTATGCCACAGGTGTGATACAAGTCCATTTCTGTTTAATTATTCGATGCCGTGTGGTTGGCAGGTACAATTGGACGGAATATTAAAATAATGCAGATGTCTTGTTTGATTTTTCAGAAGGGACACGATGTTAAACCGAGCTCTTATTATGAATTTGAGAGATGTTTTAATATGGTTCCCAGTGGCAATGTTTCTCTAGTTCGATTGGTAGATGAGTGTATCAGCAGGTTAAAGGTCATGTGTTCAAATCCCAGGATTCAGACATGTGCATATTTCAGTATTGGCTTCCAAAAATTATGAAAACAAAATAATTTGAAAAATGTGTTTTTGTGCTGTGTTCTGTTTAGAAAGGTTTATCTTAATTACCTATTTTTTACATTTATTTTTTATTTAAATTGTAATTTATTTATAATAACTAACAAATAATTGTTTTTCATTTTCACATCCATAACATCTCATATTCTTAAGAAATAGACTCACAGAAATAAAAGTTAAGGAAAGTAATTTACATTTTATAGAAGATATTGTCCAATGTTAATTATTACTGCTTTTAATTTTTACATTTTAATTCACAGAAATTCAACAAAGTTTGCCACCCCACAATTTTTTTTTTTTTCGCATCACAGATGTTTATATCCCTTTTGAATAGAATAACGAATATTTTTCTGATGTTAAGACTTATGAAGGGTTTATTAAAACATGAGTGTTTTTATGTCACACCCATAACGCTGATGTTGCTCTTTCATTTATAATTACATTGCATTGAAGGCTAAGCCCACTTCAGATTTCTCTTGCTATTCAAACAAGTATTACTTCATCATTATATATGAGACTTTCTCAGTTTGACCAGTCTATTTCTATCAGTTCCACAAAGCTAATTAAGAGCTGGTTCTCTGAGCCATTAAATGAAGCACACAGCAGGTTTCCCCATTCTGCCACTAATGTTGCTATGATAGCAAAGCTTTATATTTAGAAAAGTGTATTTGTCTCAGCAGGCTATTAGATTGATGCACGCACCAGTCGACACGCACACGCATAGACAAACGTGCGCATTCTTGTGGGAGATGAGATGCATCTTCTTCCTCCCCAGGTGATATTAAACAGTAACAGGTAGACAACACCTGCTTTCTCACCCCTGTAGAGAATGAAAACATCATCATAAAAGCAACATAATGCATAAACATTCAACTTAATATATAAACAAATACAAATCTCAATTTTTCTATCACTGGAGTTGCTTATTAAACTGGGTTGTCTGTTTTTGTGCCAGTGCCGCTGTAGAAGTGCTGCGGTTGGAATTATTTTAATACGGTAGCGATTTGTCATATTTTCTTTGTATTTTATAGCCGAACGGTGCTACAGGTGAAGTTTGCTTGGTGTCAGGCACTTTTTCCTCTAGTTGTCGTGGAGTTGGAGGGGAAGTGACATAAAAGTGGATGAGTGTGGAAAAGCAGTCGAGTGATTTTCCGTAATAGTGTGGCTCTGAGAGGTTGTGTTCTGGAAACATCTAGAAAGCGAACACGGCTGTGCAGACAAATACAAATGTTGCTTGCTACCCACGGCATTGTCGGTTAATGTGTGAATGTTAAAGCTGTAAAGTTATGCGAACTTGAAAAGAGCATATTTGGCACAGTTGTATCTCACAAATGCAACAATTTGTCAGTGTCATGGAGAACATTTACTAGACCTTTCACAGATTTGGAGATTAATATTGTGCAAATTCAGGGTCTGAGTGGAAACCACAGAAGATTGTCTCATAGATAAAACATTTTGGCAGACCCATTCGGGTCAGATGTGCATTGCGGAGGATGCAGCATTCACGTCGCCTCTAGGCCGGATTGAAAAACGGCCAAATAACTTGTATTAATTGTTTAAGCTGTCAGTTTCAATGAGGGGCCATTTGCCTGTGAGTATATAGAGGACTGTTTATTGACACAACACGTGTATTATGGGCCTCCACAGGTGAAGAAAGAGTCTGCTGGAGCTCTCATGAGCCCTTTGTCTTCAAAAGAGCTACTCACATCACTACAAAGCCAGAGGAATGGCAGAGCACCAGGAATTGATGGGCTTCTTATTGATTTCTATAAGGTCTTCTGGGAGATTCTGAGGGAGAACCTGCTGGCGCTATTGAATGATAGTTTGGCCGGAGGTTAGCTGGAACCATGCTGCAGAAGGACAGATTTTTCAGAACGGCAATCTGAAGGGGTCAGAAACTACAGGCCGGGACTATTATGATATGTCTGCTGTGAAATTTTATCAAATGCTTGCGCAAACAGACTGAACGTTGTGGCACAAAGGGTCAAACGGTCTCCAAGACACGTCTCTAGGGGGTTATACATTCCTTACACATTAGCTAAAGGTTTGGCTTTCAGCGACCGGTTAGTATAGCTTATGATATAGTAATAATATGCATTGTAAATTAAAATTTACAATACCCACACTTGTTGCAGTTTCATAGTGTACTTGAATTGCTCTATTTTTAGGCAATAATTTTGTATTCAGTATACAAGAATATAATCGTTATTACTTCCTAAGATGATCTTAAGAACATAGGTGTACCCAACTGTAGAGCTGTGCAATGAATTGTAATCGATTTTTAACTTCAACTTTGGCTTTCAACAATTATGAAAACAAAATAGCGGAAAACAGTTATTGTGCTGCATTCTGTTGCGTTAGGATTATCTGATTTATCTATTGTTTACATTTAGTTTTATATCATGTATATTTTTTTACAGATAGTATTAATAAGGCAATGACCATAAACAATAACCAAATATATTTTTTATTGATAAGATATTCAAATGATTTATAATATTGTTGTCCAGTGTTTTCTAGTTATTTATTTATTCATTGATTCAGTTGAGTGATTTTGTTATATGATCCTGATCTCAACATTGGATACAATTATTGTGATGACAGTTTATGTCATAAAGATTTTCACATGATTTGTTTAAAAGAAACAAATAATTTCACCATAAGCGGTCTTTAATAAATCTCTTGGGCATTGCATTACATTTATTTAGAACAGCAGAGCAGAAAGCAACAAAAAGAAGTTTGTTAAAAGTAACTTTTAAGAACCATTTATATCTTTACTCCTGAGCACATAGTGAATCCGAAATCTTCTTTGTTAAAGAAATGCATATTTTGTCAAAGAAGGCCCGTGTGGTTCGTGATATCGACGCATCAGTGTCAGATCTGGGATGTAGTTAAAAAAGCACTTAAAGCAATGTGTTTTACACACACACACACACACACACACACACACACACACACACACACACACACACACACACACACACACACACACACACACTACCACGCACATGCAAATACACACTGACATATCTAGCCCAACATCATTGTTTCATATCAAAGGCAGACGTGTTCTAGGCTTTATCTCGCTACAAGTGCATTTCTAATTTGTGGATGCGAAAAACAATTCTGCCTTTTCAAAGGCTGCCATTTCTCATTGTTGACAGAACGGCAAACCCTCATCAGAGCTTAAAAGAAGGCTAAGACCGGCAATGAAAACTCTTAAGTGCTCACAAATTCAAGGAAATCTTAAGAAATGGAGTTGAGCTGTTTTTTAACGCGGGATTTCTGTATTTATTTATCAGCAACAGATTTTAAAGTTTGAGCTTAAGGGGCAAAGCATAATTTTTCCAAGACGACTAATGCTGGAGATTTTACTAATAAATGGAGCTATTAATTAACACTTGCAAACTGTAAATGTTTTTCTTGGCCCTCATCTTTCGCTAGTGACATCAATTTGCACTATATGAAAAAAGGTACAGAATGTATTTTTGGCATAACAGCAAGACAACACACAGCAAAGTAAACACGCTGTGAATACAAAAAACAGTAGTTTGAAATGTTTATGTGCCATGTTAACTGCTGGACCCGAGTAACAAACCTCCCTAAATGCAGAGAAGAATACAATTTTTGTATGTTTCATATTGTACAAATTCATACAAAATCGCCACCTCAATAATAGAACTGTTTTCCTCATAAGATCAAGTCTTTGTGCTTCTTTCTAATTCCAGGCAAGAAAATTCATCAAGGCATCTACCGCGCAAACTTCACAGTTAGTTTTCACGCCACGCGCCTGCAAACACTTTACCACGTCCATTCTGTGACTGTAATAGACATTAATGGCCCCATTGACCGCCTTTATTTCCTCTGTAAATCATCCCACACCCTTGTTATGGTTCTGTCCTCACCTGGAAATATCCCTGAGCAGACATTAAATCCCCCTCTTTGAGATCACCCATGTTCTCAGTCTTTCCAAATTCTCTGTGCTCTGGTGTATCATCTCCAGTGCCGTAAGTTTTCACGGTTCACAGGAAATGTCCTTACAGTGACACCGAACAAAACGAACACAAAAAAACATCCAGTGCTGTTGACTTAAACTATGATGACATTATAAAAATATTGATATAAAAAACTTTTTGAACACTTGACATTGACAGTACAATAAGACAGTACAATAAGAAGGGATTGTTGAATTCTTTATTGCTTAAAGCTGCAATCTGTGACTTTTGCCTCTATGATGTCATCAATGTATAAAAATTAATGCTTTATGAATGCATTTCTGACACCAAGCTTTAAAAATAAAAGTTTTAAATGCTTAGTTTAGAATTTTTATTTTCATTTATTTTGAAAAGGCACTTTAAATCTTATAATCTTTTTACAGATGTGGGCCATCATTAAGATATACGTTTTTAAGCTGGTTGCACTAAATATTTTAGATATTAAGGTTATATGTGAACTTTTTTGTGGTATCTTGATTGTAAAGTTACTAATACATTCAAAATACAGTGTTGTGTTTCAGAGTGCTCAAATCAAATTTTATAATACAAATATGTGTCATTAGATACCTTTCCATGTACCTTATGATATTTTAGATATCACATTTTTAATCATAAAACCACAAACACTCAGTCTGTGATATGCTTAATTTAAACGTGTAAGAGGAAAGGGATGGTATCACGTTGTCAATCATGCTTTCTCCAATAATTAAATCCTCATTTTCTATTATAGCGTATAGAGAAGCAGAAGTACATTAACACTTTTTGTAATAAGCTTATTTTAAACATAAGTGAGAAAAGCGGGCTTTTGTTTTGAATGTATTTAAAAATATATGTGCATGTGCTACATCTGTGGATCGGCTGCTATCCAATGCAAGTGAATTGGTGAAATCATGTACTGCTCATGGTCGCACCGCATTCTTTTCAGGACAGGTCGCATCGACCTTGCACAAATGCTCCCAAATATACTTTCAAGTGGAATTTCGCATTTGCGACTAAAACTGTTGAAATTTCAAGCACTGGTAACAAAACTGTAATACAAATCAATTGTTATATATTTCAGGCCTCTGGGTATGTAGTCGTCAGTGAAGTGCTTTCTAATTCTGTGTTTGTAACTTAAAGGTGTAATGCCTTAGTGATATGCAAATGTGTCAACAGCAGTTGCGGGTTGATCTGATGGTATCAGTGCAGGGGTGAGCATTGTGACTGAGTCTAATTTGAATAAAGCTCCAATTTAAAATTGCTATTTTTCAGCATCCCGGAAGCAGCCGGCAAACTCGTCCGACAAGCGTTTGTTTGTAGCAGTAATTTCATCCGTCACCATTTACATCATATCACAGCGTTTTGATTAAAAATGTTGGACATTCTCGGAAAAGTAAATGAATTTAGAGCAATGCTTTTTTCATGGCGTGTGATTTACATTGCGCTGTCAGTGCGATGGGAAAAAATACTGAATGATGAACAAGATTGAGAATAAGCCGTGCTCTGGTTATATTCAGTCTCGCTAATGGAATATGTCTTTCTTGCAGCTCACAAAGCCACGGCTAAGATTGATGCTCTCTGTTTAATTAACAAGAATTATTTACTGAGCACAGCCAGCCGTCCGCAGACCCACTCGTGTAATGGATATATTAGCTAAAGACTCAATGGATTACTGGCTGCACATTTAGTGAACTGGGAGCAGTCCATCATCCGGAAAAGAATCACGTAGCGCTGTATTCTGTCCTATCACCAGTCAATGAAGTCTGATGAACCAAGTGTGTGTGTTTGTGTTTTAGATTGAGCCATACGACAAATATATCTTTTACAAGATTGATAGCAAAGGCATGCCATCTGCTGTTATTTGGTTGATTCTGGCAGAAAATTGTTGCTAAGCATCATGCCTCATGCTTTGTGTCTTTTTTCTTGTGTTGTATACTTGCTGTATGATTTTGGCCTTGATCATTTGGTAAGTGTGATGTTCTTTCCAGCGGTAAAGCCAGATGTCACTTACCATGATATATGTAAGGTCAATACCATTCCCGGGTCCAACAGGTACTATAGGACAACAAAAACAATGCGCATATACACTCATGGAGTGATGTTAAAGTCCACAAACCCCCAGATCTAATCCTTCATCTTCATAATGAAATAACATATGCCCACACTGCGATTCTTTTTTACAAATGAATGAAATGTTAATGTTTCAGATTCTCTGACCTTGAAGACTGTTGTATTCGCTGTATAAAATGTTAAATGGGTGATATAACAGTGCTCTTAGACAGTTGTTTTTATAATATCCTCCATTGAAATTAGTGGAAGCTTTGATCCGGGAACAGTTTTCCTCAAGGCATGACTTAAAGAAATAGTTCATTCTGAAATCCTTTACTTACCACATTGTTAAACCTGTATCACCTTCTTTATGCTGCAAAACACAAGAAGATATTAAGAAGAATGTTGCTAACCTACCAAAAACAGTTGATATTTTCAAATAATCTTTTGTGTTCTGCAGAAGGTTCTCAAGTGATGATAGTTTTTTTTGGGGGATGGAATATATTTGACAGATGGATAGGAGTGCAGTAATTTTTGAATAGGCTACGAAAAAGACTTAAAGCACAAGGTTTGGAAACATGATGGTTTTTCTGGTGTAGATTGCATATATCATTTAAATAAATAATTGTGGTTCTATTTTAAATTCTAACCACATAGCATGTCAAAATGTGATACTGATTGACATGCTCAGTCACTCATACGATAGATGCTTGTCATGTAGTTTGACATGAAATTCAGTTGATGACTCATAACCTCACAGGAACAATATTGTACAATTTGACAAGAAACAAACATAAAAGACAAGAAAAAGCCATACTTCACTTTCATGTTAAATTATGAAGAATTAGGACAAATTAGACTGGACTGTAAAATCCACAATGTGAACATTATTAAAAGCACATCACAAGATTTTAAAAATAGCATACATTTTTTTTCTTAAATTTAAGAATCGAGAATATTGATTTTAAATTAAAATAATTGTAAATGATATTATAAGGGCTGTCTAAATGATAAATCACATCCAAGCTAAAGTTTGTGTTTTCATGATGTGGATTGTGCATACTGATTTTGCATTTATAAACACATACATACATGCATACGGTTATATTAAATATAGCATTTATTAAAACTTACATTATTTAAAAACATTTAAGTATTTTCTAAAAATGTATGCATGTGTTTTTGTTTATTAATAAGAAGTTTATATGCACAGAACACAGACCTATATTGTGCGAACACAGACCTTTATTTGGGATGTTTTGACCGCCCTAAATATTGCAAAGATTGTATATACTGTATTATAGTTTGTGTGCTGGTGGTTCCTCATTCTCTTTTGCCCAAAAATTCCTGCCACGTCTATCTGTGACTATACAAATACACCTCTGCCCGGTACAGATCTGAGAAAAGATGTCTGTGAAAATCGTGTTCAGTGTTTACATGTATTCACTGACCTTCTACATCTCCCCTCTCTCCGAGTTTTGTTTCACCTGCGAGGGGAAATCTTGCTCCGAGCACTTAAAAGAAACCACACGGTAGTTCCCTTGAATATAAAACGAGCCTGCAAATCCTTTTTTTAAATTCGAGTGTAAACACTCGAGTCCTGATTTCATATTCCAACAGTGATTTGAAAGAACCCTTTCCGGGACACTGAAACTCAGAGGCTTCCTTGTTCATAATTTCCTCGCACGTAAACATTTATTTCCACTTTTCCTTCACCTAAGAAGCACTTAAGCCGGTTCTCGGTGGGGTTTTTAACGGCACTCCTGTGCGTTTAATAACGTGCGTTAAACTTTTTTCTCTCTTTAACCCCGCCGCTGTGTTGGTTGACAGGTAGCACTTACTTAACAGGACCGTTGGTACGTCCGCATGCAGCTTAGACCTCTGGGTAATATGCAGATCCAAGCGCTGAGGAAGGGGTTGGCTGAGGACAGTTGTGGGGAGTGCATTGATGAAATGGCCAGGAAAGCCTAATTAAAGTTGCTGAGCTCAAACGCATCGATGTATTGCCTCCATTATGGCCTGGTTCGATAGGTCTGGCCCCCAGCACGGCTACAGACACTCGCTGAGGGCCAAACGCTCGGAATAACTAGCAGCAGCATGCGAAAGCCAAAGATTGTGCTGTCTCAAGTAGCCGGTGAGATTTATGAGGCTCCGCATGCATCCATGTATACGTAGGTGGAGATTTAGGTAGGGGGCGTGGCCTTTGACAATTTAGAAACTAAACCGTCCTAACAATTATGTATCTGCTTTTTTGCTTTATAGATCAATGTCAAAGGGAATTTGGTCTTAAATGCTGGGAAATGAAGCATTGAACGCTGCAGGGTTTATGAGATTAGAACTCATGAGTCATGCTGTTGATGTTAAACTTTTAATGATTGCTCATCGAAGTGTTAAAACAGAACAAGCGGCATGTTTCAGAAATAAATAGATGTGAAGTAATGTAAATGAAATCGATAATAGGCGCTGGAGTTTCTGGGATGAGCAGAATTTGCGACTGGCACGTTCCTGGTTCACTGTGTGCATAAATCAACATCAGCAATTGTAGACATTTATAATTAAGGTGTTACAGGTTGATCCGATGTCTGTTAAAGATCCAAAGAGTTGGAAACATCTGTTGTGTAGGGCTTGAGGTGCCAAAATTGATACTTTTAAAACGATACCCGTGCCAACACGGTGCCTGAACCGAGTCTTTTAAAAAAGTCACAAAATTATGAATGGCACAAGAAAAATCTTATGTGCCATCACGCAAATATTCTGAATAGTCTGAAAGATCTGGAAAAGATATGGAGATCTGGAAACATCTGCTTTAAAATCATCTGCTAAAACTGTGTTGCATGTACATTCTAAATCATAAACATCAAACAGACGTCTTCTAGAGGTCCATTTGACAGCAGACGTCTCAGAGATGTGATGCAGATGGGCAAACAATGTCTGCCAGATGTCTTGCAGATAAAAATGCAAATGTCTGCCAGACATGTGTAAGAGAGAGAGACATATACAGGTGCTGTTTCTACTATCATAACAGGTACACCTTCTCGCGGCCTGCGACGGCTAGCATGCTAATACATGTGCGTGTATTCTTTTTCATTTGCTAGTGTAAACATCTGAACACATTGTAGGATTCCACCTCTCCCCTCTCCCCTTTCCCTCTATCTCTTTTCTTTTTGCCAAACAGAGAGCAAAATAAACCACAGGGATTAGCCACGCTAGCCCGTGGGCTGGCAATACCAGCTCCGTTTCGCATGGCGCTCCATCAGAGGCCATCATAGGCCTATGTAAAGTATGTAGGGTGAGTTATGGCAGCTGTAACAGGCAGGCATGGGTGTTTATAATGTGTGTTATGGTGCCAGGCCTCCGGGGGAGAGAATAAAACACTGACTAATGGAGGCGGGAACAGTAAGGAGAGAGAGCTGGCGCAGATTGTGAAGGTCATCGCTCCAAGTGCCGCGCTCCAATGAAAAAGGATTTGGTTTTATGTGAAGGCTTACTGGCTCCGTTACAATTGTTGTTAAAGGTGATGTAATGTTGCGTGTTTTCCGTATCCAAATAGGTCATAGATAACGTTTCTCTTCGCTCCAAGGAGAAGTTTTCAATATAATGAAAGGCTCTAATGTCATTTATCGCACACAGCGCAGTGGTGATGGTGATGAAATGATTGCAGGCGTTGTTGTTTTATTTTAGAGATTTTAACTGATGGGTCTACTTAATGTCTTAAAAGCTGCGTTATACATATAATCGCTGTTGTGGGTATATATAAGTAGGGCTGTGTTCCCAGTGTGATGATATGTGGCTCTAACAGCAGATTGTAAGTGTGATGTTCCTTTATACGACAGTTTAAGGGGCAATAGAAAGTATGTTAATTGGTAAGGAAAAAAAATAAGTTGTGTCCCAAAAACCCTTTTGTGCATGAAACTAGAAACATGTGAGCCATAGGCATTGGTCACTTTTCAACATGAATTAAAGTAAATAGTTTTTTGTCACAGTTTTCTGTAACAGGTGATTGGCTGAACAATTTGATTGGTTTCAAAGAACACAAATGATGCTTTTTTTAAATGAAAAGAAACTTAAATTTTAATTATTAAGTTATTAATTCTGTTCAAAATTTTACCATCTATTTTTTATCAACTTTGCTAATTTTTAGTTCGGTTTAATTTTGATAGACTACAATTAGTTCTTGAACAAGTATTTTTAAATATTTCGTAAATATTTGAAATTGTGATTAATAATACATAAATCATTATAATTAGTTAAATATTCATTTAGAAAAAATAAATAAAATTAATAAAAATTAATGAAGATAATGATGTTTCGCTGACAGATTCAATTTTATAAAATGTTTGATTTTTGCAATTTTATTAACAAAATTTAAATGGAACTTTAGAGCTTCAATATATTACTTTTATGTGAAACCAAACAATAACTTTACCCAAACGTGGAACATTTATAATTAAATCAATATTCTGTAATATATGTAAGTTTATTGTTAATTTAATTTGGATGAAAGTTAGTTTAGTGAGGTGGTCTATAAAATTTCAAAGGTAAAGTTAAATAATGATTTTTAAGTTGAGCTCTAGAGATTTTAAAGATTTTATAATTTTTTTAATCATTTTTGCTTGTACTTTTAAGCTTTCAATCTATAATTATAAGCTATTTATGATGACAAGTTGACTGATACAATTTTGCAGAATGTGTCAGTTTGACAACTACGACTTGCCACATTAAAATATTTTATGTTTTACCAGATGGCAACAGCAACATTACAGACTGCATCATTAAAAATGACATCCTTTAACCATTAATTTAAATACAATAACATCAAACACAGTCAGAGGGCCGAGAACGTGTTGTAGAACGCATTGAAAGTGTACGTGTACCAATCAAAGATTTGAGTGACACGGAAGACTAGAACTCTGAAAATTCACCCACCCGGTGGGAATATTCACACCTGTCACTATCACACACAAAGTCTTTACCGTCTGCCAGGGCTCTGCTCTGCTAGAGAGAGCATCGTGGTGGAGACTCCGCCGCTAATTGCTGCGCTTAAGACAGCGGAACTTACCTGGCGCTGAAGATGTACCTGGTGTAATGTGCTGTTAAATCATTATGCAGTGCTTCGATTCTTTGCTTCGCTTCTTAGGGGGGACAGCACTGTTGACACAGATGCCAAGCCCGCACTGGAGTAGCTATGCTTTGCATAGTGTACATCGCTCTTAATCAGTCCCTAGAGAGGCAAGGAAAGAGAGATGCGGAAACAAATTTCAAACTATTAGCTATTTTTAAGTTTCATGGTTACCTGTCACAAAAAGTAAGGATATCTCAAGAGTCTGGTTAAACGCTACCCGGCATCTCTCTCCTTCTGTCAGTCAAAGAAATGTTGTTTTTTGTTATGGAAGCAAACTCAAAAAAATCTTACTTTCTTACAAAACAATGAAAAACAATTTTTAAAGCTTTGAAATTCATTAAATATGCTGTTTTAATGTTGTGTATATGAAAGAAAAAAAGTAAATCGATTTACTAAAATATTTCTATTAAAATTCACCAAATGTATATTACAAATATGTACTTTTTTCATTACATGAACTTAAAAATTCTGTAAGTTAAAGAATTTATCATTTTTTTATATTTTCAACAACAAAAAAGATTTTATTAAGTTGACTGTTTATTTTTGTTATATTTACCAAGCCATATTAATTTTTACACTGGTGGGACAGGTAAAGGACTTGGCAGGGACACAAGGTTGGTTCGTGTCCTGTTCTGTACTGAATATTTGTAGACAAGGAACCTTTTCTGGGCTTCTTTGTTTCAAAATCTTTCTGCCCTTCTCTTTAGCAGCCTTTTCCTCATTTTCACCCTGGTCTCCAGGGTCCGTGTGAGGCTGTGCATTTGTTAGTCCACAGTAATGGCCAATCACCAAAGCAATTAGCATGTGGCAGTAAAATACTCCCCGAGTTTTAAAAGCAAGCCCAGGGCAACATACTGTTCCCCTGGCAGCCAAGTCCTCCCCAGAGGCCAATTCAACAGGCATAATCCCTGCCTCTAATTAAACCAATTGATGGAGGACATTCGTTGTGGACAGTTTATTTGGATGTTAAAAAGCCACGCTGCAAAAGAGCTTTTGGAGCAGTATTTGTTTCTCTCAAGAGTAATCAAAAATAACAGCCCGTTGTCTTTGAAACGCAAGGTCGTTTCCGTGTGGTCCCAGCCGTGAGGGTGCTTGCTTCCAGCATGATGGGTGACAGTTTTTACTATTGCCATTAGTAAGCGGCCCATCTATTTCTCATAAGCCTGTTTTTAGCAGCATCCAATGAGATGGGCAATTGCTGCAAAATAACGCACGCGCGTGGAGCTTTTGTGATTCTCGCCACAGAGTGTGCAAGGTCAATGCTACCCGCAGATTTCATCCGCCTGACAACAGCCGAGTTGTTGATATAGAAATTTAGAGATTTCTAATAATGTTTCCCAAGCAGGACCTTTCATTCCCCAGCGATCCTCAGGAGGGAGCTTCACACAAGGTTGAGGATCTTATCCATTCAAGCCGCGCACCCCCGGCAGCTCTGACTGAAGTGCTCCCTCGGCTCGTGCCAGAACTTCTAATGGTGTTCTAGACAGAGTGCATTCTGGGAACAGTGAAAAAAAGATGTTTTTGCTGTCGTTTTTTAACCTTAGAAATACAAATTGCTGGAAACATGTAATGCATTGTGGGACTGTGTTTTAACCTCATTTCATTTTGGTCATTTTAAATGAGGATGTACTTCTTATGATACTTAGTTATGCAGGCATTCCCATTGGATAGAGCAAACCACTAAAACTAGTTTTCCTGTCTTTGTGGGGTGTTTGAGTGTGTGTTCAGGTTTGCAACACCTGGATGATGAGCGAATGATGACAGAATTTTATTTTCTGGTAAAAGCATTTATTTTCTGATATTTCAGTATTATGTGATGTATTGGGTGCAATTTACACAAATAAACATTCTGTCATTATTTGCCCACCCTAATTCAAAAGCGGTACATGACGTTCTCTTCTGTGGTACACAAAAAAATAGGTTTTGAGAAATTCCATAGTGGTTTTTATCTATACAATGGGAATTCAAGTTAATGTTGCCAACATTCTTAATAATATCCTCTTTTATGTTCTGCAAGAGAAGGAAAATCAAACAGGTTTGTAATGTTATAAGGGTGAGTAAATGACAAAACAATTAAAATTTTGGGGGGAACTACCCCTTCCAATCAAATATTAATGATATGTTTTATGCCATCTCATCATTAACATAAGAGCTGCACAATTATGACAAAAATTGTACCTGTCGATTATTTTTCTCGATATTGTAATTGCAATTTAATATTGTCGAATAAAAGTTTTTTCATGAAATATTTAATACTTTAATATGTGTCAGCTGGATGGAAATATAATAACAAACAATTATGGGAAAAAGCACATGTCAGCTTAATTTATTTTTCAATCTCAGATTAACCAATATATTTAGTGCCCAACCATGCTGTCGAAAAGCAGAAAAATATGCAGAAATGGACAGCTGTAATTGAGGATTTTGGTGATTGTGTAGTTGTTTCACCTTTAATTGTAATCTGATTAATTTTTTTGATTATTCGTGCAGCTGTTATTGACATGGAGGCACACATCTGCTTAATAAACTGAATTCACATCTAAAAGGTCAATAGTTTCTGATACACAGATTAATAGAGAAGCATTAAATCTCAGAGGCCCTTATAGCCGTCCGTTGTTGAAGAGACATAGCCGGGCTGTGTCTGTGAATAAACCGTGACCTCTGACCCCCTCCATCACAGCTACATCAATGCACTGAACCAGTGATAATTTATAGGCAAAACCGTGAGCACCAGTGTATTCACCACTCATGTAAATAGATGTGCTCGGCTAATCGGTCACCTCTACAAAGCGGAGCTGTGATTTACTTCCCACAAGCACTTTAGACATTGTGCAGAGAGAGAGCATGTCTGTCCCGCAGGTGCTAATCTATTAAAAGCAGAGGAGCCGTGCGCAGGCCCTCAGACAGCCGTGGGGATTTAACATCATGTTGATCTAAATCATGTTAAGGGTACAGCATGTGTAACCGGTCAGACAGCCATAAAACCAATTCCCTCGTCCATCGATTACACTTTGATCAGACTATGCCAATAAAAATCACAGCCGTGGACTGCTTTGCTGGACGTGCACATAAGGGTAGAATAGGGCACAGTCATCGAAAGGAAATGAAACGGCTGTGAATTGATTCAATTTTGTTGTTTGCTTGGAGGTTAAAGTCACAAAATTATTTTGCCTTTTTTTATAGAAGGAATTGATCGGATTTAGAAGTGTTTTCTGAATAACAAGTGGTAAGCGAGGAGGGCTACACACAGGTGGCAATGTAGTTTCTTACAGTTTTGTTAATATTTAGAAAAAGCTTTTATTTGAATATATTTAGTTTATTTAAAGTGACATTTCAAACTAAAATTAAAAACTAAAATTTCAATTCCCTGATGAGTTTCTTAACCTCAAGTTGTAACAAATCGGTGTAAATGTATTTTTGGGAAAATTGGAAGATATTGGAAGAATGAAGCCATTAAGATTTCTTGGACATCAGTAACTACAAAACAAGAATTTCTTTATTAAAATAAGAAGAGCAGAAATTATTTAGGAAAAATGTAGGAAAGCATACAATGATCAACAGTTTCTATTTTTCTACAAAGTTAGTTGGTTTTTCTGCTATGCAATTTTTCTACTTTGCTAGTCTGTGGTACTATAGGATGGGAATCAGTTGCTAACATTTTTCAAAATATCTCTTTATGTATAAGTTTTATTTGTTAATCAATATTGGGTGGACTATCACTTTTTTTTGTATTTTTTATATAAATTGAATTTATTTTTGTTTAAATTGAGTTTTTGAGCGTTTTAACTTATTTCAATGTATTCCTGAATTAAAAATGTTCTTTTTCAGATTTTTTTAAATAATTTAAAAAAGCCAATATTTAAAAAAAATTGCTTTGGTGTAAGTTTAGTTTCATTTAACTTTGTAGCATATCTACATCCGCAGGCGTGTGCTGTACTTCTATGTGTTGAGCTTTTCTGATGCACAGTCAAAGTATATTTCATCTACTAACGTCCGTTATTTACAGTTTGACAGTTTTTTATGAGACAGCTGTTAATAACTGTTACAAATATAATCAATCTGCATTGTTATTTAGATGAGGAAGGAAACCAGCTTTACAACCAGATGATATTTAATCGACAAAAAATGCCACACCTAAAAACTTTAACTTGAAATTTAGTCAGTCTATAACAGCTTATATTATTCTACAGTGAGTTGTTTATAAAAGTCTGTATTGTAAAAAGAAAAAACTGCTCAAAAGATTAGGTTGATAAATGTGCTTAAAGTTCATTCTATATGTTTTATGCTGAGTTCAGCACTCCACACCACGGATTTGAGCTCACTGCCTGTTTTTAAAAGGTTACAATGCAAAATAGGTGGCAAACTACAGGCAATAACATTTTCAAGTGCGTTTGCTTTTGCATAGTGAAAAAACTTGAGAACCTACTGTAGAAGAATTTCACTTTTGCAATACATTTACGCATTTTTTCCAAAGCGACTTCATTTATATGATCCCTTGACTTGAACCCATTACCCTTTAATACAAGACAAAGTTGTCTGATCAATTTCTTTTGTTTGATCTTTTCTAGTTAAGTGTTACAAAGAGGGAAGAAAAGAGGTGATCTAAGATCAATAGTAAGTATAGTTATGTTTAAATCTCACTGATGAGACATAAAGAACGTCCAGGGAGGAAGAGCATACCTGCATTCAGATCAGTCTACATAGACGTTAGGGCTGAAACTAACGGAGGAGCTGATGAAAATGAGTGGGCTGGGATTTTTATTGACCCACCATTGACAAAAAAGATATGTGCAGAAAATAGAGAAAAAGAAAAAGCGTGCAGAACTGAGAGAAAGAATGGTGGGGATTTCTAACGGTTGTGAGGCAACCGACCCTCAGAGCGCATAGCAAGAATTGCGAAAATTATTCATATTTCACTGCAGGTCTGCACCGCGTCGTCCATTTTTCCTGGTAACAAAACTCTCACCTGTGCCGTTTCTCATCCTAATGCTGTCAGACTTCAATGATGGCCACAAGTCAGTCATCTTCAAATCAATACTTGCAGAAAGCTTTGGGGACAACCTGTGGCCGTTCACAAAAAATAAGTAGGAAAATCAACGGGACAAAACATTTGTTAAAACACACAAAAAGAAAAATATCTGTCAGTGCTGGAGGAGAACAGAAAGTCCAAAATTGTGAATGTGATTATATTTTAAAACAGGATTTAAAAAAAAACGTATTTATTTCCGACACGTTGTGTTTAAGATATATATGGCCTGCACATTTATAGCTCAAATATCCATCATTATTGACTAATTCCTTTTGTCACGCATATTGCAATGTCCTAGTCTAACAAACCTAAAAATATGTTCTTAAACTTTTCATAAGTACACATAAAAGTAATAGCAATTACATGAAACCCGTTCTCAACAAGATCAGATATTCTGTCCCTGATTAAAAGATTGAGATGCTATTTTTGAATAGAATTATGGCAAATTTGCAGGATGTCAGGTCACCGCACACGGAAAATTGGAAGGAGAAACATCTCTCATTTATAGTGATAGTTCTTCCGAAATTATTTATTATTTACTCTCTTGTCACTGCAAACCTTGATAATTTATTCCATAATATGCAAAGAAGATATTTTGAACAATGATGTTTTAGAACGAACGCAAGTAAATAGGTGTCAGCTACCAACATTTTTCAAAATATCTTCTTTGTGTTCGACAGAAAAAGTTAAACCGGTTTAAATGTCAAGAGGATTTGACATTTCGTAGTTAATGATGACAAAAGTGAACAATTTTGTGTAGTTACATCCAAAAAGTCCCCTATTGCTTTTTGTAAACTGTAAAAATGTTATTTTAGCCACTGAACTTTCCTTCATGCTAAGATTATCTCAAATAAAAATCTGTGTACTCTTCTAGAGAGGTGGATGGTAGGTTTGCACTAATTGGGTGGACAGGGCACTTAGCATCGTTCTGCCATCCTATTGTCAATTCTAGGACAACAATCTGTACTTTCAGTGTTGCCATGAAGACGGTAGTATAATGCGAGATGGGCATTGAATGGAGAGGCAAGTTGATGATTATTAACTTCTAGGACCTTTAATGTCAGCACTCAGTTAATTGATAATTGGTTAATTGTGAAGTTCATTCTGTGCATTGATGGAGTGGTTACTGTAGACGTGCCTGATATTGGTTTTCAATATTAAATAAAAAAATATGCATGCACTTTTTGATGCCTCATTTTGCAATTCTTTTGTCCACTGTAATTTTAAATGTTTACATACTCAACAGTGGTATTGTGTGCACATAAATGTGAATATTTGGCTATGTGTATATGAAGTATATGTTAAATAGGGGCCATGCTTGAATTCATAAAGATTCATAAAGAAATTTTACATCTATTGATAGTGTGTCCTAAGATGATATTACTGATTAAATTACATTGAGCCTGTGTGTCTGAAGGACTCATTGCTTTATGATTTGAATGTATCCTTATGATTGAACACCCTCATAGAAACTGTCTATACATACTGTATATACATGTAAACAATGCAAGTGAATGGGTGCCAGTTATATGTAAGATCTATATTTATATGATTTTATATGATTTATATTCATATATAGAGTCCCTGATAACGTTGCATGTTCTCTTGTTTTGTTTTCTCTTGTCTTGTTTTTTTTTAAGACTTAACCTTAATTTTTAACTTTAACTTTGTTTGAATGGATTTATAGCATTTTGAAAGAAAAATAACTTTGAATTGATAATCATCAACATTGTAGTTTCATTTAATAATCACTAATCAACATGCTCTGGCCGAGCCATCAGACCATTTTAACAGGATAAATTGAAGATTAACTAAATGAATGGGTCTTGATAAATCATGTAATTTCTATGAAAACTGTTAAAATAGATAAATAGCTTTTTGGAAAAGAGCTATTGATGTGTGTGGCTATGGACTTATTTTAAAAGTAAAAAAGAATTGTCATTATTTAGTCTCTTCCAGTTGTTCCAAAACCGTATAAGTTCTTTTTTCTGATAAACACAAAGAAAGATGGGAGTTGGGAGAGTTGGGAGAATGCCTGTAACAAAACAGTTTTAGTTACCATCGACATCATACTATGAAAAAAAATTGATTTTTTTTAACATGGTAGTCAATGGTAACCAAAAACAGTTTGAGACTCCAAATATCTTTTCTCTGTGATTAACCAAACAACTAGACAGGGAGTAATTCATGACATCATTTTCTATTACGGCAAACTCTCTTAAGTTGTTATGTACTAAGGTCAGTCCTGTTACAAGATTGTGATCTGAGTCCCATAGAGTGACTTTATATTCATGGTAATATGCAAAAATAAAAATAACAGTGACTTTAAATAAAATGGGTCTAATCCAAGTTGCACCATTAAATAGATTTTTGTTGAGATTAGTTTCTTTGAATCTGTACTGTCAAAGGCAGGTAAAACCTCCTCTCTGATTACATTCAAGAAATGAAAGGACGTCTTTGTGCATGATTTTGGGAGCTCTCAGAGATCGACTGCATCAATGAAATCTTCCATCTCAGTCTTGTCATGACAAGGCAGCAATAATGGTCGTGGTTGACTCGTTTTGAAAAGGTGTAAATGAAAAAGCGTCGTCTCTAAACGCGACCGGCACAGCAGAGAGTTTCACATCCTGTACGATGCCCATTCACATGATAAACAGGAGATGAAAATGACATCTTGGTTGAATTACGTACGTTCGTCACAATCAATAATGTCAATCCTCAGAGCCCAGACAGAAACTTAATGAAACCCCGACAGTGTTGGACTGAATTCTGAAAAAAAACCACACAAGGACAATTGCTAAACACACCCTATTACGGCAAGCAGATGTTTGCTTTTTTCTGCTCGTCATAAAACCTTAAAGAGACAAGCAAATTCTAGATCGTTCCTGTTAGGATCTTGTTTGTTTTATGGAGTTGGACAGGTTGATTTTGTAAAAAGAAATGGCGAGGAGGAAAAAACTTGGCTTGGGTTCCAGGATCTCTCGGACAGGAAGTGATGTGTGTGTTTGTGTGTGAGGAGGTGACCTTGAGCTGAAAGTGGAATGCTGTCCAAGTTGAGATGTAAGCTTGTACGCTGACCTCCGTAAAACACATTTGTGTATTTGATCCGTTTGATCTGGGAAATGTGGCTGGGTTTCTTGTCAATGATATTTATGGGGGCCGCTTTCTGTTGTCAGCGAAGGTTGTTGAAATGGATGGCAGGCAGCAGATGTCAAAGATGGTTTATTTAAAGCAAGCAGGTTGGGTCTTGGTTTCTGACCTGTGCTTTTGCAGTCTTATGTGTGATTTAAAGAACTCCTGGGACATACACACACATACAGTCATTTATGGCTGTATTTACATTTTGGTTTAGTTGTTATTTGACATTTTTCAAACATTTAACTATGATAGTAGGGTTTATTCTATATTTTTCTAATTGACTCTCAGCTGTCCTAATGGTTACTTGGAATCTGACTGACTATACAAACATGCTTTTAGGAGGAAGCAAAGAATAAATTGTCTTTGCGAGCATCTCTTGAGCCTTTTGGTGTATTATTACTTTGAATCATCATAGGCTATGACCTTTTTATGGTTAAAGGAGCTCAAATATTTTTTGAAGGGCACACAGGGGTTACAACCCAATGCAAATGTTGCCTTATTTGTGAAATTGACGTTTTTCTCACATAGTGAAACAATCGTTTTTTTACTTTGGAAACGTTTCACTCTACTACATTTTACAAACTAATTTTGTTTTTTATCTTGGACGGTGCAATGCGTACTAGTAAGAACAATCTACCGAAATAAATACACTACTAAGAAGATTTCATTTATTCCGATCTTGGATGTGTCTGGGATGATTTAACTACATTGGCTCTCCATAGCAGCCCACATTGAATCAAATCTCTGCTTATTGCCTACAGGACCTCCATAGGTTCAGCAACCAGCCATCTTCACTCGCTGATCCAAAGGTATATGCCCTCCAGATCTCTGCACTCCTTATACGAGCAACGTCATGTGGTGCCATCTCAAAGGGGTAAGAAATCGCTCTCTCGCACCTTCTCTGCATCGGTTCCTCGATGGTGGAACGATCTGCCTCTTACAACACGCTTAGCAGACTCTTTAAAAAAACTAAAAACCCATCTATTCCCTCTTCCTTTCTACTTATTCTTTATATGTAAGAAAAACAACCTTTTTTCCTCCCCTACAGTTTTTATCTTGCCTTGTGTACCTTACTAACCTCGTGTAGCACTTGTTCACCGCTTCATTGTTTCCTCGATTCTTTGTAAGTCACTTTGGATAAAAGCGTGTGCTAAATGCCTAAATGTAAATGTAAATGTAATGTTATGTTTGCGTTGACTTTATTTTTGTGAGCAGTCTATGATAAATATAACCTTGTTATCACAGGTATGAAAAAACCTAAATGAACCATAATGTTTTCATTATGTTTGAATGTTTTATTTCTATCTACATACGCTGCAGGTCCCCTTATATGGAATTCGCCGCCATGTTTCTACAGTAGATTTCATAAATACCTAAGTTATCTCCTTCACAAAGAATCTTTGTTAGGCACCATAAAGTTTTAAAAGAGAGCACTTGAAAATTTTTATTGCGTTTTTACATAAAACAATTTAAACTCAGGAAATTAGTACATTTTAAAGCATTAAAATTAATTAAATAAGCAGTTTAAATTTTAAGTATATGTAAGTTAATTAATATTAACTTAAATATTTCTACAAGAATTTGCTTAAAAATAAGATTGTATTACACGCCTTTTTCATTAATTGCACATGAAATATTTGTACAATTTACAGAGATGGTCTTTAATCAGTATATTTTACAACGAAAAAAGAAAAATCTTTAATATTTTTAGGATTTTATTAAGTTTAAGTTAACCTATCTTGTAATATTAACTAAGGAACATGAAGTATTTTCTTAAAGTAAGGATGTCTGGTGTACTGAGCTGATTGTTGCATTTCCTAACTTGACTTGTAAAAGGCGCTGTATTTCATAAACAGTACTTTTGTACTAAAGAACGTAGAAATGTAGTACTTTCTGTTTTGTGAACAAACAAAAAAATAAAATTCATTCATTTTTCCAGACTACCGTGCCATCTCCAATCACAGCGCCTGTTAAGCAGATACTGGAGTTACGGCTCTGGCAATGCTTACCCAAGTACTAGACTGGTTTCAAATGTGTTCAGTCCTAATTGAGCATTTGCATTTAAAGCAACATTTCTTTTTCATATTTTTGTATGTCATTGCAATAAAATAATGCGTGTTAATATTTGAATGCAAAAAATCCGTAAAACATCATTATCTATCACATATACAGGAATCATGTTGCTCTGTTATACGTTAGTGAATAGTGAATAGATAAATTGTGTAGTCTAAGTACGTGTTTTAAAGGTGACCATTGTGCTAGGTTGTCAAACTAAAAGGGTAACGGCCTTATTTTAGGTTCTTTTAAGAATTAAATCACAAGCTTAGTATGTCATCAATAGAACTGAGCGTTACTGGAGAGCTGTAAAACCATTTTGAGCTTACTTTTTATCCGTTTGTAATGAGATTATTTCTTTGAATAATAGACGGGATGTGTTTTGCTGTTTTGTAAATGCATGCTTCTGAAATTCTGTAAGTCCAGTACGTGTTTTTTTCCGTACTGTAATACTGCTGCAATGAGATTAGCTTTTACAGGTTATTGCTGTTTAGAATGTTCTTTTTTCATGTTTTCAGCGGTTTGTTTTGTTTGTTCTACAAGGTCGGTTTATTTATTCAGTTGCATTTACTCTCAAGACCCTTGAAGTATGTGCTTGAGCACATGCTTTTTGTGTGTAACGTTTTCTGTGTGCTTTAAAGAAGCTCTGGCATCCCTTTCTGTCTACAGCGCTGTAATTGCCTGTCTGCTATGGTCGCTCAGGCAAGCATATGATATTTGCTTTTGCATGTCAGGTCAAATTTGAGCTTATTCCTTTCAGGTAATGTAGTAATGTTGATCAAAACTGGCTGGACGATGTGTAAATATAACCTGAAAAAGTGCTGTGATCAGCAGTTATAATATGGCATATCCTCCAGTGCCTTATGGCTTTTACAAAACATAATAATATTTACACAGCATAATAATATTGAAGAGGCAAATGTAACACTTTAACGTAGGGCACATTTACTCGCCCTCATTCTAAACTTGCAGAACATAAAAAGATATTTTGAAGAATGTTGGCTACCAAAACAAGATCTAATGGAACCATGTTACTAATGTTTATTATTATTTCTTAAGAACAAGCTTTAAATAGCATACATTTTTCTTTAAGGTGGGTGTTTCGGTACTATGTGTCCAAAAGATTTTGGCAAGGTGCATTAGTGTGTCCATTGTGGTTTCAGCTGTGGTGGAGAGAACCCTTTTTACCTTCTGTTCTCTTTGACTCACCTGGAAAGAAATACTTGAAAATAATGAGTTTGGGTATCACTGTGGGCTTATGGGTAAAATTTCCATTCGATGTAATGTTATGGTCAGCTCACGCAATCCGAATGAAATCTCATGCAGGGCAAGAAGGCCAAATTCTGGGAAAAGAATGGCAAATAATAAGTGCCCTTCAGTTCCTTTCTTTCTCTCTCTCAAATGCACAGACACACTTTCTTTTTTCCATTTCTTCTTTTACCCTTTATTTATTTTATTATGCTCACAAAGCAGCAAGGGAATTTGAACAAGGTCTTGCAGAGTAATAAGGGCAGACTAATGCAGTGAAGGGCCTTGACACACAAACATTTGAAAATAAGAAGTACATTCAACATTCAAATGAAAAAGATTTGCTTTCTAGCAAGAAAAACTTTGTGATCAGCAACATCTCAAAACAGACCGCATCAAGTTCAAGTCCTGTTTAAAACTGCTTGATTTTTATTCATTTGATGATTGTTTGTGTGTCTGAAAAAGATCAAGATCAAAACTTTGCCACTTTTGTCTTTTTATGAATAAATGAAGAATGGCAGTGTGCAGATCTTTTTGTGTTATTTGTTTGTTTATTCACAAAATTTCACAATCCGTTTATATGTCCATGAAGGTGTACAACTTTCCAAAGAAAAGTTTCAGGCACATTTGGGCATTTGCAGTGTTGTATAAATTATAATTGTATAAAATATCACAGAGAAAGATATTTGGAAGAATGTTACCACCTGTCACCAAATTTCTGGGGCATCATTACTATTGTAGTAAAGTTATTGTCTAATTTTTTTTGTTCTGTTGAACACAAAATTAAATATTTTAAATATTGTAGGAAAACAAAGAGTTCTTGGGCACCCTGCTATTTTTATTTGTAGTCGATGGTGGCCGAGTTGCTAACATTCTTTCAAATATTTCTTTTGGTGTTCACCAGATCAAAGACATTTATGCAGGTTTGGAAAAACTTGGAGGTTGGCAGAGTTATGACAGAATATTTATTTTTGGCTAAACACTTTCTTGCTGTTCAATTTAAAAAATGGTAAAATCACAAAGATAAATACAC
Source organism: Triplophysa yarkandensis (assembly GCA_033220385.1). NCBI lineage: Eukaryota > Metazoa > Chordata > Actinopteri > Cypriniformes > Nemacheilidae > Triplophysa > Triplophysa yarkandensis. The sequence continues at coordinate 14,848,342 of CM065662.1, read as the reverse complement.
ATGTTGGAATGACACGCTGTTGAATTACATCGCTTACTGAAAAATGCCTGTCTGTACGGGAGGAAAATGTCATATAGTCTGTTTAATGTGAGAATCCCAGCTATGATGAAGATTAAAATCTCGACAAGCGTCTGAAACCCATTTATAAACTTTCTTTCATCATAACTGCATTAAAACTTGGAAGAGTTCAAGGGCATTGAACACATAATTCTAAATATTAAATATCTTCGTCACACCCAGGGAAAGTATATTGTCAGCGAACTTTAGCATTGGCCGTATGTAAATTTCACCATTTCATTTCTAGACAATGAAAGCTTCATGGGCGATGTTTTGTGCTTTTCTTTAACAGTCTTATAAATGGCTAATATTCCTACTGACTGCCAGACCTACTGATATATGTGATTTTCTTTGCAATTACATGTTCTTCTTAATTATAATGAAAACACATCAAATGCAATTTCCAGCATTTGTTTTGGTTAGTCACTGTGCTTTTATCCAAAGTGGCACACAGCAGAGATTTCCAAACAAGAGTGTTTACCCCAGGGGGCACTTGAGCAGGTTCCTGGGGGTACTTCAAAAGATTTTGCTTTTGCTTTGTGTAACAGGAAATATAATAGATTAAAATAAGTAATTGTGATTAATCTTGTGAATTGCTTTGTTCAAATTATTAATGATTTTTTTTTTAGAAAGAAGCACATATGTGGAGAGATTTTTTTGACCCACAGTATTGATTGCGTACTGTAGTGATTTTGTTAATGATAGTGTTTAAAGTATAATATGAAATACAGTCTTTCTAATACACTTACTAATTCACGAAAGGATGCCACTATATCAACACTGGTTGGGGAGACTTATAGGATAAATAAAAAGTGAACACAAAATAAGATTTTTTGAAGAGTGTTGGTAAATTGCTATTGTAATAACTATTATAAATAACTTTATTATATTATAATTTCTTCTTATTATAAGTTTGGAAACAAATTGTGTCTATATGTGTGTGTATATCTATGCCTTGTGTATATAAAGCCAAAGAGACTCTCCTACAAATTATCAAAGATAAATTACAAGCCTAGCTTCATTTCTCTCAATCTCAGTTCAAACTCATTCACATCACCAAATACCAATCTGGCTATTTCGGGATTCCCGTTTTACATTTACGTTACTTTTCTGAATTCCGAAAACTCAAATGAATAGCGTTTCCTTCCATCTGAAAACAGTCTGATGGTTTAAGATATTTCACTCAATTATTCACCCAAGGCTTTGGCACGATGAATCTGCTTTAGATCTCAAAGAGTCAGCTGAATTTCCAGTAATACAAACTCAGTCATGGGGACAATATTTATGGTTTCTTCCTTTAGGAGGATGCTTAGGTGTAGCCGGCAAGTTATCTGTACCGATTGTGTGTGTGAATACGTGCTACACCGCATCAGCTCTGACTAATACAAACCCATATCTGGGGAGTTTTTGAAATACTCAGTTACTTTGAAATCCCGCATTGAAATGATTTCATGCAGTGTTGCCGTAGATATGGCAATGGACCATGAAATTGAGTCACTCAATATAAAAAAAAGAGAAAGTCAATGAGAAAAGGAGGCGAAGGAAAAACATATTTTTTTACTTCAAGATGTTGTACCAGCTTTGCTCGCCCAACAGTAAAATGCACAGAGGTTTAATTTCCTCCTTGTTTTTTTGTTATTCAGAATTGAACACAAAGTGCCTGTGTCTCCTGTTGTCTGTGTAAAGCCCTGTGTTCAAATGGATCTTAAAGCGGGTCTTTCTCAAACTTTATTTCACCTTCTCAAAAGTGCATAAATGAATGCGAATTCCACTGTTGAAAGTGTGAGCAGCATTGTGAGTAGCATTTCTCACAGCAGACGGGATAGTTGAATAAGTTATGTTCTTTTTATTAATGTGGTATTCTCACAGTTTTACTCAGGCCTAACAGCAACCTTAAAATACCCTTATATATTATATATTTATATATATAATTAATTGTTTTTTTAATTGGATTTTTGACACAAACATTATAATTGTGAGTGTTAATATTATTATCATTATTACTATTATTATTGTAAATACTATAAATACCGACAACAAGGATGATGATAATTGATGATGATGGTGATAATAATAATAATAATTATAATAATTATAATAATCATAACAAATAAAAACAGTTGTTATAATACTTGAGTTATTATTAATAATACCAATATGGTTGTTATTATTGTTCATGTTATTTTTTATGATCAAGCAATGATAGATTTGTGACAACCTTAAAGGATATTTCATCCTCAAATAAAAAATCAGTAATTTACCAACTCTATTGTGGTTTTAAACTTGTATAAGATATTTCTTTTGCGAAACACAAAGAATATATATCGAAGGGTGGGACCAATGGTATTCTGCTACCAACATCCTTAAGTGTATATGTGTGTTACACAAGGATGAGTAAATGATGACAGAAATGTCATTTTGGGAGAACTACTTCTTTAAGCGCTTCCTCTATTTAATGAGAAAGAAGTATACACAAAGATAAACCTTCAGTCGAATGTTATATCTCCAATCCAAAGACAGCTTGGCAGCTTCACGGCACCTTGGCTGCTGTGGTTGTCATGTGATGTGTGCAGCTGTGATTCAGGTGTATGCACATCTATTGTGATTAGAGGTTACAGATGAATGACAATTTGCCTGCTGGGAGGAGGTCACTGAAATTAAATGAAAAAGTGCAAAACGTATCAAGCGAGATAAATAGTTTTTCCACACAAACTGACCTACTGTACTTTATATAAATAACAGACTCAGCCGCACGTCCCCGTGTAAATCTCATTATCATATAGACCAACTTCAGCACTCAATGGCCACCGATCTATCGCAAATCCAAACCTGCACTTGCTATTTGTTCAAAGCTGTTATGCACAAATGACCCTTTCCTCAAAGCAGGCCAGAGTTCAGCTAAACCCAGAGATATGGTTTGGGGAGATGGTTTTGGAAAGATCTGGCTAAATGACATATACTCTATTTGAAAACAAAAGAAACAAACAAAGCGATGTAACAAAGCACACAAAACAGAGCGTCTTTAAAGGCCATGAAATGCAAATGTGACAGAGGTAGACCTTGTAAAGCACACTCCGAGCATCTGTATGCAGTGCCCTGAGACGTAAACAAACAAAGTGCGTCTACCAGACATATTTAGTGGAATAAAATGTCCTGTTGTCATTGTCCTTGTCTCTCATACTTTTCTGCTAGTAGCTCCTGCTTCCATTCTTTTTTTGGTACAAAAACTGCACTAATCATTCAAAGAGCATTGCTTCATTTCTGATAAAATAAAATATTGCGAGTTTTCAATTATGGATTTTTGTTCAACTCTTGACATGTCATCTCTGTTCATGCTTGGTTATCTCTTGTTAATTTCTCAAAGACCAGCTTTAGTAAAAAATTTGTTGAAAGCAGTTAAATAATAGCTTATTATTTCTACTATACAGGTTGAATACAAGTGTCACCAACATGCAATTTCAAATGTATTAAAGTTGCAAGTTTGGCAGAGAGCTTGACAATTTTATTATCTGGCTTGCCAAAGTCACATAGCATGGTCACTGCTTAATAATACTTTTGCCTAGAAATTAGATTTAGGACTCATTTGTATTTGTGTTTGACCTTTATTTTTTTAACAGTTCATTATTGCCAATATGGCTCAAGTAAGTGTTATAGTGCTCTATATCAGAATGGCTGTGAAAGGCTGAGTGCTGAAGAGCACCATCGCACAACTATGGGTGCTATATTTCATTTATAAAACATTTTGACAGCACGATTGTGTACATTAATCACAAATATCTAAGTGTCTTTAAAACATTCAGTTCCCTTTCTGTCGGTCTCTCGACGTTGTGTCGAAGAACGACAGTATGGGGTTCGCTCTTGAGAACCAATCGACTCTGACTTGTTTAAAAGGCCAATGAAATTTGGCGAATGAAATTTGCATGCCATGCCCCGCCCCGGACATCCGGGTATAAAAGGGGAGACGGCGTGCTCATTCATTACCTTTTGTTCTTCGGAACCTGGCGGATGACTTCGAGTCTGAAGCAAGAATCGACTTCTGGCGATCATCTTCCTGCTGGTGTCACGACGCGGTTTGCAGCGGACTGTCCATCTTCGACTCCCCTGAGCGTCCAGCAGAAGACAGAGAGTGTCTTCTCTTTCTTAAAAGAGCAAAATTCTAACAGCGTGTTGCCTCATGGCGCATAGCTGTTCCCTTGGTTGCGGCAAGCTTGTCCTAGATGGGGACACCCATGATGCCTGCCTCGTGTGTTTGGGTCTCCAGCACGCTGAGGCGGCATTTATGGGACCGACCTGCCCGCATTGCGAGCAGATGTCGATCAAGACGTTGCGGTTACGGGTGGCTTCTTTCCTTGGAGAGCGAGCCACCATTTCGTCAGCTCCTTGTGGATCGTTGGCTGCGGCTACGGCACGGTCGGCGGTCTCGAGGAGCGGCGTCCGTGATTACGAGGGCTCTATGGATGTCACCCCGTCAGCCTCTGGCTCGCGGAGCATCCATACCTCGGCACGCTCGTCTACCCCATCAGCGAGAGACGGTACGCTGTCTCTCGCTTCCTCCCAGGATGAGGACGAGCTGTCTGTCGCAGCATCGGAGGGTGACCTGCTAGCCTCGGATTCGGAGGACATCCTGGAGCTTCCGCCTCTGGCAGGTAAGTCCCGGGATGATTCGGATCCTGAGATGGCCTGAGATGGCCATGCTTTCCCGGGCCGCCGTGAGCATTGGGCTTCAGTGTACGGCCCCGCCGTCACCCCAACGTTCGCGGCTGGACGCATGGTACCTGGGATCCGGGCGGGGTTCAAAGCCACGCCCGATCCCGGTGCCATTTTTTCCGGAAGTGCACGAAGAGATCACGAAGTCGTGGAATGCGCCGCTTTCGGCGCGTACACGGCAGACGGGTTCTTCCACCCTCACTTCCCTCGATGGGGGGGCAGCAAGGGGTTACGTTGACATACCCCAGGTGGAGCGGGCTGTTGCGGTGCACTTGTGCCCTCAGACCGCTTCTACCTGGAGGGGTCAGCCGAAACTTCCATCCAAGGCGTGTAAGACCTCTTCGACCCTCGGGTCGAGAGCTTACGCTGCCGCTGGACAGGCTGCTTCCTCGCTCCATGCCATGGCCATCCTGCAGGTCTACCAGGCCAAGGCTCTTAAGGAGCTAGACGAGGGAAGTTCTGACCCCGCAGTTCTGCAGGAGCTGCGCACTGCGACTGACCTGGCCCTCCGGGCCACGAAGGTTACGGCGCGTGCCCTGGGTCGGACGATGTCCACTTTGGTGGTCCAAGAGAGACACCTCTGGCTGAACCTTGCGCAAATGCGTGAGGCCGAGAAAGCCCGCTTTCTCGATGCCCCCATTGCGCAGGGTGGGTTGTTTGGAGACACGGTGGAGAGCTTCTCTGAGCAGTTTTCCGCCGTGCAGAAGCAGACGGAGGCTATCAAGCATATCCTCCCTCGCCGCAGCCAGGCCGCCCCCGTGCCGTCTAGGCTCCGTGCATCGTCCGCTCCCAAACGACCTCGCCCCTCCCAACCGACCACTCCGGTTGTATCTCCCCCTGAGGCGGCGACCCGGAGATCGGCGACCCGGAGGAGAGCGACTCCTCCCAGTCAGCAACCACCCCGCAGGAAGCGCGGGAAGCGGACCTGACGGGAGGCAACCAGCGGAGGAGACACCACCATGCCCGGCCCAGGACATTCCATCTCCAAAGTGGCCGGTGCGGGACGGTCCTGCCACGTCCCAACTCGTGCCGGGCCCTTTTCAGGGCCTGGCGCCCACTTCCTCTCAAGAAGAGCTGTTTCCTCCTCTGGTTTTAAAACTCAACCGCTATCACTCTCCGAGCGACGGTGTACGGTTGCAAGACGTTTCGTCAGTCCGACCCCACGTTGCGTCAACCCGACCCAACACTGCGTCACGACTAGACGTTGCGTCACATCGGCGGAATTGCAGTCAGACACTCTCTCAAATAGACGGTGTGCTGCACTGCAAATCCCACAGGCAGGTAAGTACTCGGGACAGCAAGCCCCTAGGGGATCCGTCCCCAGGCAGAGCGGCTGTCCTGAGAGCCACAGAACCCCCCTCCATGGAGATGGTGAAGGAGATCGTTCCTCTGGTCCCGCTGGCCCAACGACTGCACGCATGGTCCATGCTAGGCAGACCGGGGCGGTGGCTAGACCGAACGATCCGTCTCGGCTATGCGATCCAGTTCGCCAGACACCCTCCCAAATTTCGGGGAATCCTTCAGACCTCGGTACGAGGGAAGGATTCCGCCGTTCTTCGGGCAGAGGTGGCGACTCTTTTGGGAAAAGAAGCGATCGAACCCGTTCCCATGGCCGAGATGTCGTCGGGCTTCTACAGCCCGTACTTCATTGTCCCCAAGAGAGGTGGAGGGCTGCGCCCAATTCTGGACCTGCGTTCACTGAACAGGTGTCTATACAGACTTCCGTTCAGAATGCTAACACAGAAGCGCATCCTCGAGTCTGTCAGACACGAGGATTGGTTCGTGGCGATCGACCTGAAGGACGCGTACTTTCACGTCTCGATACTTCCTCGGCACAGACCGTTCCTACGGTTCGCCTTCGAAGGTCGGGCGTACCAGTACAAAGTCCTGCCCTTCGGGCTGTCCCTATCTCCCCGCGTCTTCACGAAAGTCGCGGAAGCCACACTATCCCCCCTCAGAGAGCAGGGCGTGCGTGTACTAAACTATCTCGACGACTGGCTTATCTTGGCTCACTCGCGAGATCTAGTATGTACACACAGGGACATGGTGCTTCAGCACCTAAACCGATTGGGTTTACAGGTCAACCGGGAGAAGAGCAAGCTCGCCCCAGTGCAGAGCATCTCTTATCTCGGTATGGAACTAGACTCTGTCACCATGTTGGCACGACTCACGGAAGAGCGTGCCCAAGCCTTGCTGCGAAGCCTGAGCAAGCTCAGGCGTCCAGTGGTCTCCCTGAAATATTTTCAGAGGCTCCTGGGGCATATGGCATCCACGACTGGGGTTATCCCACTCGGGTTGATGCACATGCAACCACTTCAGCATTGGCTTCAGAGTCGGGTTCCGAGGAGCGCGTGGCGCACAGGCACCAGGCGGATTGCCATCACGCCTCAGTGTCGGAGCACCCTGGCCCCATGGTCCTCCGGGACCTTTTTACGAGCGGGAGTACCCCTCGGACAGGTTTCGAGGCGCGTTGTGGTGACAACGGACGCCTCCCTGTTGGGCTGGGGAGCAGTGTGCAACGGGCATACAGCTTCGGGTCGATGGACGGGTCCCCGACTGTACTGGCATATCAACTGCCTGGAGTTGTTAGCGGTCATGCTCGCCCTCAGGAGGTTTCTACCTCTAGTGAGAGGCAAGCATGTGCTGATCCGCTCCGACAGCAGGGCCGCGATAGCGTACATCAACCGCCAAGGCGGGATGCGCTCGCACCGCTTGTCACAACTTGCCCGACGCCTCCTCCTCTGGAGTCAGCAGAAAATAAGATCTCTGCGAGCCGTATTTCTCCCAGGCTACCTGAATCAGACAGCCGACGCGCTCTCTCGTCAGACGCCGCCTCGAGGAGAATGGCGACTCCATCCTGGGACGATCCGGCTGATATGGGAAATGTTTGGTCAGGCACAGGTGGACCTGTTTGCCTCACCAGACAACACCCATTGCCCCCTGTGGTACTCCTTGACCGAGGGTTCCCTCGGCACGGATGCCCTAGCGCACAGCTGGCCCCGGGACAAGTGGAAGTACGCCTTCCCCCCAGTGAGCCTTCTTGCACAGGTCCTGTGCAAGGTCAGGGTCGAGGAACACCAGGTCCTGTTAATTGCGCCATACTGGCCCAACCAGGCTTGGTTCGCAGAGCTAATACCTCTAGCGATAGCTCCCCCCTGGCCCATTCCCCTGCGGAAGGACCTTCTGTCCCAGGGGAAGGGTACGGTATGGCACCCGCGACCAGACCTCTGGAATCTCCATGTCTGGTCCCTGGACGGGACGAGGAGATCCTGAACGAATTACCTCCGGCGGTGGCGGACACAATTGTTCAGGCGAGGGCACCAACCACGAGGCGTTTATACGCTGCAAAGTGGCGCATCTTCTCGTCCTGGTGCTCTTCACATGGTGAAGAGCCCGGAGCATGTGCGATCAGTGCAGTGCTGTCCTTTCTCCAGGAGAAACTAGAGGACAGCCTTTCGCCATCTACGCTCAGGGTATATGTTGCCGCGATTGCCGCACACCATGAGCTGGTGGAGGGTAAGTCTCTCGGACAGCACAGCCTGGTCACAAGGTTCCTCAGGGGTGCGAGGCGGGTTAATCCCCCGCGTCCGCGCTCCATACCCTCTTGGGATCTCGATGTGGTCCTAGCGGGCCTTTCCGAGACTCCTTTCGAGCCCCTAGTAGAGTCTGACCTTCCTCGTCTCACGGGGAAGACAGCACTCCTAGTAGCGCTCGCCTCTATCAAGAGGGTAGGGGACCTACATGCACTCTCCATGTCCGACGAGTGCCTACAGTTCGGGCCGAATAACTCTCACGTTATCCTGAGACCCCGACCCGGCTACGTGCCCAAAGTTCCTACGACCCCCTTTCGGGATCAGGTAGTGAACCTGCAGGCGCTCCCCACAGGGGAGGAAGACCCAACTCCTTCAGTGCTGTGTCCGGTACGAGTGTTACGCTTCTACCTGGAACGCACACAGAGCTTCAGGAGCTCTGAGCAGCTTTTTGTCTGTTATGGAGGTCAGCAAAAAGGGAGAGCTGTCTCCAAACAGAGATTGGCACACTGGATCGTGGATGCCATTTCCATGGCTTACCGATGCTAGAACCTGCCATGCCCGCTCGCAGTGAGGGCTCACTCTACTAGGGGTGTAGCCTCCTCGTGGGCTTTGGCTCAGGGCGCCTCTCTGGCAGACATCTGCACAGCTGCGGGTTGGGCTACGTCCAACACCTTTGCAAGGTTTTATAACCTCAGGGTGGAACCAGTGTCAGCTCGGGTTTTACGCAGGTAGAACTAGCCACTGGCCGGGCGTACGCCTGCGAAAGAGCCTTCTTCCCTTTTCAGGTGAGTTCAGTGCTCTAATCTACATCTCTACTTCCCCTACAGGCGAGTATAGGTAACCTAATTCCATCACTCAGCACCTCCATGGTAACAGGCCGGGCGGAGCGGACCTTGTAACCAGGCTGAACATCGGAGTGAGCTGCCCCTTTTCAGGTGAGCCCCTTTCTTCAGCCAGTGCTCCGTAAGTAGTGGCTCCCCCCCTCAGGGGTGGCCCCGTACGATGTAATTCCTTCACCAGAATTCCCCATTAGGTGAATGTGTGATCTCCCTCACGTGGTGCTCCCAAAATACAGGTAGCAATGCACACTAATTTTTTCCATGAGTTCTGCCCTTATCAGGTGAGACCATTGGTACATCTCCACATGTTAACCTCCCTACGGTAGGATGTGGCCTCCGTAACGCACTCCCTCCTTGAAGGGGCCGCGTTTCCCAGTGCAGTTCACGGTCGGGCGGCTATCTCGCTGTAGAGATAGGAAGGCCGTCGCCCGTGGAGACCGGTGGTAAGTTACCTCTCACCTTTTTGTCAAAAAGCTCTGGGACGTGTTACCATTTCCCCACTGGAAGGTTACGCTCTCGCGTAGAAGCACAGACCGTTGGACCCGCTCGAGCCTGTCAGGGTCGCTCCGCTAGAGATCGTGACGCAGCACAGCGACGTGGCGTGTTACATAGGAACCCCATACTGTCGTTCTTCGACACAACGTCGAGAGACCGACAGAAAGGGAACGTCTAGGTTACTATTGTAACCCCGGTTCCCTGATGGAGGGAACGAGACGTTGTGTCCTTTCGTGCCACGTCGCTGTGCTACTCGCTGCAGCGATCGTGAGTCATCCTTACGTTCCTCAGCACAAAAGGTAATGAATGAGCACGCCGTCTCCCCTTTTATACCCGGATGTCCGGGGCGGGGCATGGCATGCAAATTTCATTCGCCAAATTTCATTGGCCTTTTAAACAAGTCAGAGTCGATTGGTTCTCAAGAGCGAACCCCATACTGTCGTTCTTCGACACAACGTCTCGTTCCCTCCATCAGGGAACCGGGGTTACAATAGTAACCTAGACGTTTTTTTAAGCGATCTTGAGGACTACTTTGTCCCGCACCGAAATGCAGGGCAGAATTAAAGACATAGACAGTAAAACCAACTAACAGAGTGTTATTTCCACTGCAGCACTTTTCATTGTTTTCACAGGAAGTCTCGTTCGGTTTCTCGTCTTTTATTTTGACGGATAACAACCAAATTTTTTCAGGTGTGTTCTTCCCGTGTATAGTAGTTAATTTGATGCAAGAATTTCTGTTATTTTAAGCACGTCCTGAAACTTATTTCTTGTAAATGTTTATTTTTGTGTAAGTGTTGAGTGGTGGAGTGATACGAACAGTGAAATGGATTCAGATTCGAGAACCAGAAACAACTGTTGTTTAATGCATATTAAGTGCTTGACAAAATGGCAACATTGCAAATAAGGGATGTGCACATCGATACTGCAGTATTGATATATCGATATCCAAAAGCTAGTATTAAGACTGGTAATGATCATTTCTGAAAAGTAATTTCCACAATCAGAGCTTCACTTCTCAGTTTAAGCACTGTGAAGCTTGATAAATATGACTTATATGAAAGGGTAGGTACAGCAACGAGAGCAAAGAAAGTGCTAACGGAGTGCCACTGCCATAATTCCGCATTCATGAAAGCGCACACAGAGTTGCAGACCAAAAAATGTCAACATGTTGGTTTTCTTAAACTCAATCTGAAGTTTAAAGATTTGAGAATCAACAAATGATCTACAATGACCTGTCACTTTCTGAGTATTTCCAAGATCTGGAAAAGTTGAAGACAAAATAGTTTAAAATAAAGAGAATGCAAATTTGTGCATTCAAATCATAAACAAAATGGCTTAACAGTTTATATACTGATATTTTATTTTATTTATTGGGATTTATGTTTTTTATTTTTTTGAAACATTTTATACAATTGTATTTATTATTTATTTTTTATTTTTGTACAATACTGAATGTGACGATGAGATTTCAAAGAACTTGTCCTCTTTCAAAAATATGATGAAAAATTACTTTTTTAAGCTTATAATTACTCTAAAATTGTACTTTTGTATATAATTTGGCATTTGACAACCTGAAATAATTTTAATAGATACTGGGTTTTTCAAAGGGTGAATTTGTGAAATTTACTTTTAATTTCTATATTTAGAGACCCAATGGATGCACTTTTGAATATTGCAGAAATGCAACATTGTATCTCAGTGGTCAACCATTTGTGATGTTATATACACAACAGAGCTCAATCTGTAAATCATTGATAAACTCTTCTGAAGGATTTTTAGCGCAGCATGATAAAATTTTATAGAGTGTGAAGTGGGCTGGACTGAGATGAACATAATATAGTTTCAACCTTCTAGCTAACTCTGTGAGCTTTTATAGAGGTCAGTGAACTGTGTGCATTTAAATATGCATTCTGGTGTACGTGTGAGATGCAGAATATTATAGACCCTTTTTAACCAAAAGGTTAAAAAACAGGAGAATCAGCTGAAATGAACAATTCCAGGTTTTGTGAATATTTTTTTTTATTAAGCTAAATGAAATTATGGTCAAATGTAAAATTTATTAAACGTGGAAATAAATTAACATCATCAATATCAATCTTGTCTCCATGGTTTAGGATGAGGAAGTATCTGTTCTTAAGGCATAGCGTGGAGAGATAGAACATGACATATTGAGTGTGTTGAACATATTGGATCATCATGTGTTCTCTAAATAGGCTATAGTCTCACAGGTGTTGGTGGAGGTCTGGAGGGAATCGCTGGAAATGTACCAAGTGAGAGTAACATTAGAGACAGGGGAATAAGAGATGTGTGCCACGGGCCAGTGTTTAAGGTTCTAAGTCGCTTTCAAATCAGGTTTCGTCTCCCAGTGTTTTGGCGGTAAATGTTATCTGAGCTTCTTTTGTCCGATGGAAAGAATGGCTCTGGCTCTTTTTGACTATGTCATTTATGAAAAATTGATAAGTGAAAATGCCGAAATGTCAAATGACAATATTTGACATTTCTGCTTCAAAGTAATACAAACCCAACATGTGATGTGTGTCAAAATGCACCTAATGGGGCTGAGTGATGGAAATGGTTTCTGAATTCGATCATACAGAAATGTTAGACTCATATTTTTATTAATTTATTGGTTAGAGTGTTAACATGCAATAGTGTAGAGGTTTAATTATCAGTTTTTTTATAATATAAAAGGAAATAATTGTTCAAATGAATAAAAGTTCAGATTTTCCCTTTTATTATGTTTATACATTTGGCATACGTTTTACCGAAAGCATAGTATGGCATTATACATTGGTATTCAAAAATGAGTAATCTATGGGTTTGAACCCATGACTTTGGGATTGCTAGTGCTATGCTCTGACCACTGAGCCTTTATTTGACCAAAATACTTACAATTTGAACTGACTGATGTCATCATTCACTTTCATTGGGTATAGAGAGGTGCTCTAACAGCTGTTTGTTTGCAGGTGTCTTGACCTGATAGTTGAAAAATCGTCGCACTGCATCTATCAACCACTAGAAGGCAGATGAGCCTGAATTGGGTGCTGTCCATGGTGCTGAAGACTAAACTTTACTGATGCCCTTTATTCAATACGTGTTTCAAAGCACAACATTTAATGGAATAGTTTACCCAAAAAGATAGTTTTTTCATTATTTGCTTGACCTACTTTTTCACATTTCTCATTGGGCTGAAATTAAAGATATCCTAAGCTGTTTTGGGTCACTACCGACTTCCATGGTAGGACAAAGTCAGTTTGATTTGGTGACACAATTCCATTTGGTGACCAAAAATTTCTATTTCATATTCTCCATTGTTTTGCTATGTGTTTTCCACCTTAATATTAGAGTTTCTGGCTCCCTGTGACCATGACAATAGCCAGAAAACCAAATTAAGATGGTATTAGTGTAGGAAAACTTTGGGAAGACATGGTCAACTAGTGGTCAAGTTTTTTTCCTATACAGCATGACTATAATATCAACATTACTAAGATTATGTTTTTATAGAGTCAATAGGTTAGATTATTTGGTATGTCAAATGAGTATTAGTTAAATCATAACTTCATGTTGTAAAACCATAAACTAAACAATAAACATTGACAGCATTTTTAGTTTTGAGCAAACTATCAATTTAAAGATCCAAGAATATGTGCAAAAGGATGAAAGCTAAACACAAAGTATTTTCTACTAATGCATATTTTATAAAAAATTTATTAAAATTACTTATTTTTTTGTTATTCCATGTTTTTATTTACAAAAACAGCAGTTCGAAACGAATCTGTAGTTTACGTTATCTTGCTTCTCCTTAAGAGTCAATGGCATATCTTCATGTTTTTGCTTTCAAGGAATCCTGCAGTGTGTTTTGATAGACTCTGTCAAAGCCTGTGGTTTGAGACTCCAGATAGAGCACAGTATCACAGGAAACGGTGGGGGAAAAGAGAAAAAAGGGAAATGTTTTTGCCGGAATCCATACCATTTCCACTATAAAGCAAATTAGAACTCTCCCCCTGTAACGCTGCTTTGGGTCAGCCGTTGAGGGGGATGACAAATTACCCCTGAATACACCGTTTAAATATTTATTCGCTAAATCGTAATTGGTTTTGTGCAGAAGTGTCTCCAAAAACAGATTTTTAATTTATGGTTTAAGATGCGGCGAGGCCTCAGCGGATTCAGTGAGAAGAGATGCTACTGTGTTTTAGATCATCGTAATTACAAATGGATGCCGTGTCTTTATGCAGCGCGCCTCTGGTTGCATTATTCATTGAACGGGAAAGTGTGAGAAATGTGGTCACCCGGCAGATAGACGGCCCTGATCAGAGATTAACCGGGCCCAATCACCAATGTGTCACACTGGAACGCGCTTCTTATTTTAAAGAGATTATTTGATAAGAACAACGTGCATGTAATGTTCAGAGAGAAATCTTTGCCACAGCGTGATTGGATGTAAACGGATAGTTTACAATGAAGCGTGAAGGTCCGAGCTCTGTGATGTATTGCACACATTCTCATTATCTAGGAGAGCCATACTGTCTCAGGTGATGGCATTATGTCTTCTGCACTTCCAAGATATCAAGGTTTCGTAGAGCTACATCAGGTTAGTTTATGATCCAAGGCTATTGAAGGTAATACCAGGTTATGTCGTTAAACTTTTTACCCCATTAGACATTTCTCAAAGTAGCTTTTTTGGAAGTTTTGCAGATGCACACCACAAATGAAATTGTGACAAAAAGAACAACAAAAAGAATATTTATATTTACATTTACATGCTACTTATTGTGAAAACATTCCCCAACAGTGTTATCCATTGGGAGAACTTGCCCCAACAGTGTTATCCATTGGGAGAACTTGCCCCAACAGTGTTATCCATTGGGAGAACTTGCCCCGGTCTACCAAACAAATATATATGAAGTTGAGCTTTATAGTGACCTAGTCACTTATACAGCTGATCTTTGTACTTAATCTGATAACTGTAATGAATGTAGCTGTCGCGACAGCCCCGACAGACTTCACTTCAGCGTGTAGCTGGGATACAGGGACGCGTTCAGTCATTACTCTATGACAAGAGCTGAACAGTGAACGTTTGAGAGAGGATGTATTACACATCTCCCCGTGGGGTCGGAATTAGATTAATTTGAGCCCGGGCCGAGTTTGAAGAGATCCTTTCAGTGAATTAAGATGAAAATGGATTCCTTTTATGAGTGAGCATAAAAATTCATTCTGATACGGAGTCTGAGAGCGGATGTCTGAATAAAGCGATGAACGCCCCCCTTGTCCTTTTGAAGGTAGAAGATGCAGAGCGTCACAATAAGATGTAACAACAAATTGGATAGTTTAATTTTCGTGCTTGGTATACAAGATTGGATGTTCTTTGGAGTCAGAGAAGAAAAACAAATCAAAGCTACCTAGTTTTAGCAGGAAAGAAATGCTTGGGTACATAAATATGTGATGACAGAATGGAAATTTTCAAAGAAGTGATTTCATTTTACTGGAGAATCTGTTTGATAAGGTTTCTTGTGAAGCTTGATGTGTTTTGGTGCTTTTTGTTTAATGCATTTAAATTTAAATGGGATGGATTGTTTTGCATTTGTGCACTATGCAAAACAGTATTACAGTTCCTGTTTTTATATGGTAAACTAAAATAGAGCAAGTCAAATAAAGCTTAACAATCTTTGAGGACATCTGGGGAAAAAGCGACATTGTTGAGCAAAAGATAACAAAAGATTGTGGAAGAAATTTTTTTTGCTTAACCCTTTTTATCAAAATTATGAATTAATGCATGACCGAATAATGTTAAAAAGGTAACTAAAGTGGGTGAGACCTCAAAAAGATGACAAAGAAAATCACAAAGTTTTGGATTTTTGTAGCCACAACATCATTTCCATAGTCACTTTTGTGTTGCAAAAGTTTTGTATTTGTATAGATTTGTCACTGTGATAGTTCCCCCAAAAATATAATTCTTCCTTCTATTACTCACCATCTTTTCATTTTAAACCTTTATATCCACAGATCCCATAAGATGGTTAAAGATGGTTGATAATCGAACAGCTGTAGCACCCATTTATTTCTATTGTATGGATACAAAACCAATAAGCCCAGTTGCAAACTTCCTTAAAAGATCTTCTTTTGTGTTCTGCAGCAGAAAGTCATACAGTTTTACAATGAAAAGCATGTGAGAAATAAAGACTGTATGTTCATTTCATATCACTATCATAAAATGAGGACAAAATATAAAAGATATGTTCCTGTAAACTTTTAAACAGTAGTGTAGTTGCCTTTTTAAGACAAATCATTAATGTATCAATTTTATTCGTAGTACTCTTCACATTCGCATCAGATCAGACTAGATCAGTTTTAAACAACTATTATACAGTTAAAAACATTAATGCAATAATAAAATAATGTAAAAATGTTTTTCATTATCTGGAGACTGTTTATAGTTGTCAAGCAACATAGTAACTCAATGGATAAACATAGAATGTGCTCTTGTGTTGTGTGTATCAGAGTTTTATAGTGAATGCAAGTACCACGCAGTTCATTCAAACAGAACTCAATGTCACAAATGTCCTTTTATGAAAAAAATAATTAAAATTCTTCAGCATGGCTATGGTTTGGTGTATCAGCACAAGGGCTGTTATTCCTGCTGGATTTCTTGAAGTGCCCCTCCGGAAACAGACACCGAGACAGATGGGACTGCCAGACTATTTGGCAACCAAGTAGGAGGAAAGAACGAGAAAGAGAGACAGATAGTTAGAGAAAAATAGAAAGACTGTGATGTTCATTACTGTGTCATCTGGCAAGTTTGTTATTATTAAGTAGATATAGTGTTCTCTGCTCAGGTTATGCTTTATGGGGCAAAAAGATTTTTCGTTCGGGTCTGCTTCTTATTAACACAATGCGCAACGTTTTCGAATTAGCATCTGTTGTGGTGTGAATTCTGATAGACGTCTGGTTCTGAATGTCCAAGTCACGTGACTGCAGGTTTCTCATTATCCCGTCCACAGTTCATTAAACCCCTACACACACAGAAATACAATATCCACTCCGTACGATTATTAAGGCTAATTTCACCTATTTTCAACGCTTCCAGCCATATACACTTATTGGATTTTCATTATTAAAAGACCCTGTCCTTAAGGTGGGTGACCGCCAGGGAATGAAAGGTGAGGGTTACTGAGAGCTGCCCTGATTGGACGATGTCTTTTTTCCCCCTCATATCCTGTCCATGACTGTCATACTCATTTCACCATCTGTGAGACCTCAACAGCTGGACAGTAAAACCGTTGGTCATAAAATCACCTTCTGTTCTGTCTTTCTCTCTCTTCCATCCTTCTGTCACCTTCTCTCTTTCATTTATTCCTAATTCCGCTCAATATATCCGCAGAAGCGTCCACTCTGGCACGACTCAACGCAGTGCAATTTCTCTTGAAAAGTGTTGAATTATGTTACTTGACCTTTGCGAAGACTTTGTGTAATGATAATGACCAAAACTGACCAATGAAGAGAGTCGTCCCTCTACTTTCGATGAATGGCAAATGGATCCGTAAGTTTGGGCAGACCCGCCATTTGAATCAGATTTGACTGCAGCTGGATGTTAAAGTTAATTCAGAGCAACTGCATCTCATGCCAGACACGTCCGTGCACGTGACCCTCCCTAACCCCACTCAAGACATCCCATATTCATTATGCATTGATTACAGCCTCCTGTTTAATAGACTCATTTACCTTTGTCCCCCTAAAGGACTCTATTGATTTTTATGAAAAGGAATTAAATGGGCTGTATTGGTTGCACCCCTGTGGCAGAACGAAGGGTTGGCAGAATTAAATGGTGCACAATCGCACAATTATGGGAATGACAATTATCTCCCCGCGTCCATATATTCAAACTTGTTTGCCCTGTGGGTATGGACAATAGATTAGTTCATTAGGCCGAGGAAGGGCACCGACGCGGAGGGTGCAACATCTTTCATTCTTATTCTTTTCTTTGTGTTCAGACAGGCGGAGGTGGGACACCTCATCCTGCAGTTCCAACATTAGAGGCCTTATCTCTCAGTCTATCTGTTTGAATTGGCTTGTAAGCCCTATAAATGTTTCATTTAGTAATGCAGCGCAGGATCAGCCGTGATTCATTGTAATGTATTCAACCTCAAAAACGTCCTTGTTGCGTGAGGAATTATGGCTGTCTCAGAAATACGCGCGGACATTTGTTCTGCACCTGCATTAATCCGCGCGGCCGCTATAATTATTAGGTGTTGAACTGCTTCAAACAAGTTCACCGGGGTTCCGCTGGCTGGGTACAGCACAATGGCTTTAAATTACGCTGAGGCTTATAAATAAATCTATGAGTTTTAATTACTAGCTAGGATGCATCAAATCTTTGTACCCGGCTCGCTTAAAGTTTCTTTTCTCATTGTTCTATTGAATAAAATCAGGTAGATGAAACAGATACCAATTCAAAGACCCCATTGTGACCCGCTCGCAGCCTTTCAGATGTATTGATTCAATTAAAACCACCGTGTTCTGCTCTGGATATGTTTAATATTCACGGCCGCACAATAAACAATACGTCAAACGTGTTTCCATAGAGCTTCACACACACCTAATTTCTCATCTCCCATCATTGGGTGGTTTTAAGAGTGATGTGTTCATAAGCAACAATAGCCCGAGGGCAAATCTTGACAATCCATATGAGAATACGCTGGCGTTCGATATTTACAGTGCATGGTAAGGGTGTCTGGGGCTGTCGGTGCGTTACACGTGGATGTTTAACGCTCGCGACAGCCCAATTAGTCAACAGCGAGCCGGAATATAATTGGTTTTTTGAGCCTTATCAAATTAAGTTCTCCCCTAATCTCTTAGGAACAGGAACAAACAGACAGCCAATAGCAAGCCTCTCTGGCAGGAAAAGGTGCTTGTTTTTCCAGCACCTGTAGTGTGTGTCTGCCCCGCGCTGATTTTATCTCGCAGACAACAGATAAACCCCACGGCCCCTCGAAAGGGAGAGAAAGAGAAGAGGAAGGTGATCCGGAGAAAAGTCATACTGATTCGCATACCTCCAGAGGGCCAAACAACAGCCAAGAGTCTGAGAGCCTCACCTGTACTGTTGTTTACCCTCAAGCCATCTCCGTCTCAACTAACTAAACTGGAACATTTGCTTTTAGATGAGTTTGATGATCTCATCTTGTGTAAATATTTATACTGACTTGTGAGTGATTAAAGGTTGTTGTAGTCAAGATGAACATGATCAGAACCAGGTTTTTTATTCGACATCATTGTGATTGTATTGCAATCTTGGTTATTCTGCATGTTTTGCTTCTGTCGTCATGCCTTGTTTTGCTACATATTGTCAGAGAATCATTTTCATTTACAGTTTGTGACTAATACTTCGCCCACACTTAATAAACACAACGTTTGAGTTGTCCTGCGCCTCCCGCTTCACCCACGGCTCCGTGGCCCTTTCGCGACCCATCAATGATGTTGTAATGCTTTGATTGGTGAAATTCATTAATCGTGTCTGTGACTAATGCAGGATGCCCTGATGTCAGAGAAACTGTGAGGTTATAAGAAAGCGATGGCACGGAGAGTTCAAAGACAATTACTGAGGGCACGTGACAGTGAACCACTTCTGATGGGTTTTCTTTCTTGTTTTCATCTCATTTTGGAATTCTGTCTGCTCTGGTGGAATGGAGCACTTTGCTTAACCTGTAAGGTAAAAGGAAATTGGCTGATGTGTAAAAGCTAAAATGTGTAATTTTTCCACCGTTAAAGCACTCTTATTGCGGTGAGTGATAAGCAGTCCATTAGATGCAATAGTGGATAGTGATTTTCAGAAGTGAAGAAGCACAGATGTCAATAATCGATGTGCAATGAGATGAATGTTTTTATTATAGTTGGAAGTGCTTCTTAGTCTGTATATATATATATATATATATATATATATATATATATATATATATATATATATATATATACCCCAAAAAATAAAAAGACAGCAAGAGAACGAGCCAACAAAAGACAGAGAAACAGAACAAGCTAATTCATGAGAGACGGCAAGAGAACGATGCACTAAAGACAGAAAAACAAATGAATGAATGAAAGAAAAAGACAACAAATGACATGCAGACAGAAAGGCACAGAAATAAATAAATGAATAAAGAAAGAAAGAAAGAAAGAAAGAAAGAAAGGTATGAAGGTGTGAAGGAAAGAAGGAAGAAAAGAATGAAAGAAGAAAAGGAAGGAAAGAAGGAAGGAAAGAAAGAAAGAAAGAAAGGTATGAAGGTATGAAGGAAAGAAGGAAGAAAAGAATGAAAGAAGAAAAGGAAGGAAATAAGGAAGGAAAGAAAGAATGAAAGAAACAAAGGAAGGAGGGAATGAAGGAAGAAGGGAAGATAATAATGAAAGAATAAAAGGAAGCAAAGAAAGAAACAAAGGAAAGAAGAAAGGAAGAAAGGAAGAAAGAAGGAAGGAAAGAAGGAGGAAAGAAGGAAGGAAAGAAAGAAAGAAAGAAAGAAAGAAAGAAAGAAAGAAAGAAGGAAGGAAGGAAGGAAGGAAGGAAGGAAGGAAGGAAGGAAGGAAGGAAGGAAGGAAGGAAGGAAGGAAGGAAGGAAGGGAGGGAGGGAGGGAGGGAGGGAGGGAGGAAGGAAGGGAGGAAAGAAAGAAAGAAAGAAAGAGAGAGAAAGAAAGAAAGAAAGAAAAATGTGGCCATTCATGGTGCGAAACAGGTTAGAGATCAAAGGTCAGAGGTTTTAGATCTCTTTCTTTCTTCCTCTCTCTTTCTCTCACTTTTGTTTTGACCCCCTCAGTATAGTGTTTTTGACACAACAGTATAAGAGGAGGACGTGTGTTCACTTGTGTGTTTTGCGTTTCCTTGGATGATATATGAATGCATCGGTGCAGATCAAAACAATTATTTCCTTGGTCAGGCTACGCTTGACATAAAAAAAGCATCAGAAGATTCTTTCTGTCTGCGTAATTAATAATGCTGTACAAAAGTGTACTCCTGAACACTGCTGTCCTGCGGGACGGGGCGTTAATAATTTTTCTCCTTAATTAGTGGTCTGGAAGTGTATCTGATTAACTGAAACATCCCGTTGGCTCATTAAATGTGGACTCCGATCTGCAGCAATCTCAATACATCGCACCAGTGACCAGTCGCTGAATAATTTAGAATATTAAACAAGAACGGCAGGCCTGATATGAGTCGGTGTGAATGTATTTCTCGGCCTGTTTGACTGATGCACTTGTGATTCAGAGCTGAGATTTATATCAGGCTGCCAGTGGCAATTTACTGGACAATGCAGATGCGTCGGCTGTTACGCATGCACAGGATGAGACCAACTGTTTACACTTTTGAGGTTTGCTGCGAACAGATGTCAGTGGCAAAACTTTCCGTTGTGTTAATTATTCCAAAGAGCATTTAGCAAAGAGGTCACCACATGTTTTGTGTCTGTGTGCGTATTTGTGGGTATGTGTGTGTGTGTGTGTGTTGCAAGTTTAGACATGTTTGGGTCTTGTTTGTCATAAGAGGTTGTGTTAATTTTGCAGTCACAAACTGTAAGAAAGAACTGAAGCCCTGGTGATTTGATGGAAAAGCTCTACAATTTTATTAGAAGATGGGACGAAAGTAAAGTAAAATCAACTCTCTATTAATAATGGTTGCAAAACAAAATAAATAAAATAATCAAAATTAATGAAGATTTTTAAAAAATGGATCTGAGTTGTTATGTGCCCTTTCAATAGAGGTCAGTAGGGGCTTGTGTTTATTTTTTTAGCAACATATTTTAAGACTTTTATGTTCTGCAAAAGAAAGACTTTTACAAAAGTTCTGAATGTCACAAACATAAATATTCATCTTGTACTATCATTTTAATGTTCGTTGAAACAAAAAACTTTGGTAAGCTTTCATGCTGTTTTATGTTTTTTTTCAGCGATGTCAATGTTCTTAGTCATTATGCACTTGTTAAAGTGATGCTTAATCTAAGAATGAACATGAAAAAATGCTTAGTAATTTACTCACTCTCTTGTCTTTTCAAACCTCCGGTCTTTTGCAAAACACAAAAGAAGATATTTTGGAAAATGTTGGTAACTTGAACCCATTGGCATGCATTTGTTTTGTTTCCATAATATAGAAGTGAATTGATGAGACTTTCGGACACTAACCAACTTTGTTCAAAATATCTTCTTTTTTGTTATTGCAGAGGCAAAAAAGTCCTACTGGTTTAAAATGACAAAAATTTTAAGTTGATCACTAAAAAAAAGTCATTACCATTGTAAGGACATAGAACCAATGCAAGTATCTTGGTGCAAGTTAACAACATTCTTCAAATAGTTTCTTTTGTGTTCTGCGAAATTGGTTAAATAATGATAATATAATTTATTTTCATTCATCATTATTTAAAATGTAAAATATTTTTTAAACTCCACAATGTGTTTCTTCCTTTTTATGTGTTGTGCTGTACACAAGACCCTATAAACAATCCACAAGACATTTCCCCTCAAACTCAGTTCATTTTTAACATCCATACAGAATTGCTTCTATTTTGTTTACACATGTTCCTCCACCATCTGCTACAGTCATGGGGAGGGAAAAAGCAGCACTTTCAAAGCACATCGATTTTTGGATCTTCGGAGACGGCCCCTCTCACCCGCTCTTTAAACAGCTCGTCCTCACTTTCATGTGTTTCTCCAACGCCAAGAGGGATATGTGACGCTTCTACCCGGCATCCCGGCTCTCCGTCTCACCTCAGAGAGGCAGGTTCAAAACCATTTCACAGCAAGAGAGGGGGTTAATAGCCTGACTCACAGCTCATCTCTCAGGGCAGACGCTGAATGGCTCGGTTGACACAACTCTCATCTCTCCCAAGTGGCTGAAACAATCTGTTGGGAGGATATTTGAGGGCTAAATCAAGTTATGCTTGTGCTTGCGATCCCTTGTTAAAATCTGTGGGCACCGAAGATTTTATTGGGGAATGCTGATTTATTCCACTTTGTAGATTTTTCAACGTCATTTTTAACACATGCTTTCGGTTTCCACTCATTTTCATCATAGAAATGGTTCATTATGGCTACTATATTTTATTTCAATCGCATTTGAAACCATTTAACAGTCATTCTAAAGTTCTGCGACCGCTCGGCATCGGATGGATGAGTTACATTAAAAGTTTTTATTGGTCTCAGGGTCTGAGGATTTGTCTCTGCTGTTGCAGAATGAACTTCAGACAGCTATTTGTCCAAAGTGAAGCGAGCTTTGAGCGCCAGAAGACATTGCTTTCAAATCTATTTACCTTTGGGTCTGAGGACTAAATGAGGGATGGAGGCGGAGGAGAGAAATCCAATGAATCTGCTGTGTATACGTGCCATTATGAATGTTGTAAACGGCCTCTTTAATGAAGTACCAAGAGAAGCTAGCACCAAACACATTATAAAAATAATGAATCGTTAGTGGGAAGGGTATTGTGAATTAGTTTTCAATAATAGAGTAGAACCTCAATGCGTCTCTGAGCCAGAGCCTTGGAGACCTCAGATGGAAAAAGGCACATTGGATCATGTCTTGCTTCAGTTGGGCGACATCCATGAGTCACTTGATCTGAAAGAAGTAAGATGCATCCTGTCTCTGGATTGGCATTCCATTTTCTGTGAGATTTTGTTGTCCCCAATCCGGTGATGCCAGTTAATGAATTGACTGTTGATTTGATTTCTCTCAGTTTATAGTCTGGGGTATGTATACGGTCACTGGGATTGGAATGATCATTTGGATAGAAAGTCATTTTGCCTGCGTCTTGGCACGGCATCCATTATGGAGGAACATATGTGTCTCTTTTTATTTAATGAATTCATTTAACGTTGTGTAATGTTCTGTAGCTCTCCACTTTACAAAGAGAGTATCCTGCTCAAGAGACCGGTTTCATTAAAATATAATTTAATTCATTTTTCTTTAATAAAGCGCATGCTGGTAGTATGCCTCTTTATTTATATTTGATTTATCTCTCCACAAAACATAATAGGAGATTTAAATTTTCAATTCTTAGTAGAAAAATCACATGTTCACAAATCTACAACACGATGGGCTGTTGCAGACCTAAAGCTCTTTTTCAACCCAAAGAAAGGGACAAATGTAGGATGACATCTCCTTAATTTTACTGTCGCCAAAAGTCTCACAACTGTGATAGAAGGAATTCTTAAAATAGTTCGGTTTTGGCGCTCTGCCGAGTCTGAATAAAGAATGAGAAGGGCGATGAAGGATTTCTTTCATATTGGCTGTCTGAGATGAAGGCAGAGAGAAATGGAGGGTCAGGGTGGGTTTTTGAGTGTAATAGAGACAGACTTTTGACCGCTTCGGGGAGCTAGGACCCTTATTGGAAGTGTGGCAGCAGGTCAACGTCACCTTGCTCTAATGAGATAACTTTATAAAAAAAGTCACGTGAGAAAGTCTTCTCAGATAGGGTTAAAGTTATTCTGTGAAACTAGAACTCAAAATTATGATTTCATAGAAAAACTTTTTGTTCTTAATAATTCCATTAAGAACCTTTAAAATCAGAAGAACCTTTATATTTGTGGTTCATGGCAGCAAAAATAGGTTCTTCCGATTAAAATGGAGAAAGTAAAATGTTCTTTAAAGACATTTCACTATGTTGTTCTTTGTGGAAAAAAAGATTATATGGCATCACTGTAAAGATCTCTTTAGCACTAACAAATTTTTTTCTTTTTAAATTATACCAAATTTTGCATGTTTGTACACTCTTAAAAATATTAATCATAGATGAAAAAGAAGTTCATTTTCAATAAAGTTAATTTGTGTCTCATTGTCATGATTTAAATTTTTTAATACACAGGCTCCACTGTACAATTTGTAAATGTTTGAATTATCATAATT
This sequence comes from Triplophysa yarkandensis, assembly GCA_033220385.1. Taxonomy (NCBI): domain Eukaryota; kingdom Metazoa; phylum Chordata; class Actinopteri; order Cypriniformes; family Nemacheilidae; genus Triplophysa; species Triplophysa yarkandensis. The sequence goes on along the minus strand of CM065662.1, from coordinate 14,823,845 downwards.
AAACTGTATCAGTTTTAGAAACCAAGCTTTGATGTTCTTTATATTATTATATTATATTTCATGGTTTACTAAAACGATTGGACCCCATCTGTACCCATTGACTTGTGTCCATACAATAGGAGTAAATGTGGACCAAAGCTTTTTGGTTACCAACATTCTCTAAAATATCTTCTTTTATGTTTTGCTAAACAAATAAAAATCATACAGGTTTGAATTGTAAAGAGAGTGAATAAATGATAACAGAATTATACAATTGGAGTTAACTATTCCTTTAAGATTTATGCATAGGTTTGTCATTCCTCATAAGTTCTCTCCTCAGCACTGTCTGGCACAAGCTTTATTCTGTGCCGAGCTGAAGTAAGATTATAAAATGTGCTTTACGAGGCCTCAAAACAGTTATTATATTTGGCGCAGATAAAATGCCCTGTGCTTGTTCAACCTCTCCTATTTTAGCACCGCCGAGGTTCAGTTCAGCATCGACAATGAGATGATGTTCTTTCTAAAGGTGGGAGATTAAATTCTAGTGTCTGCATACTAAGAGCTTTCTCCTCTTTCTGTCACATTACATTGCTTTATAAGATATGCAGCGTTTCATCTCTTGTGTATGGTTTGTGTCCTTTTGAATCTGACTTGTTTCTTCAATTAACATAAGGCGATACACAAGTGAGAACCAAGATATGGTGAACTTAAGCATGTTTAGCATCAGCTGTAGTTATGCTCAACCAAGATCATAGCTACAAAAAATAAAAATAAAAAATGAAATTTCTGTGACAATTGACTCACCTTCTTGTCATTTATGTATATGTAAGATACTTTCTCCTGCAGAACACAAAAGAAGATATTTAAAAATATGTTGGCAACCGTACAGTGATTGCACTCATTCACCATAGTGTATATAGACTCTGTGTTTGACTTCTCCATAATATGGTTTTATAGCTGTCTTAAGTTTCTGTGACTCGTGCACCTGTAGCTGCCTTGCCATGGTGTATGTCACTGTCCACCCTTGGCAACATGCTCATGCCCGGTCTCATTAATTAATGCCGGGCATGGCGCCAGGCTTGTTCATTTACCCCAGACAAGCGGCAGGTAGATTGTGATGGGTACAGGGTCCTGTCATGCCCTTTGCTGAATCGGATTGAATGTATCAGCGTTTCCAGACCTAAGGTCAAAGTTCAGCGCGCCCCACATTGAGACGACAGTTTCTCGCCCGTGTGCGAGACGGGGCATGAATTATGCAGGTATGCAAATAGACACAAGGTCAAAAGTCTTGTCCGGTCTCTAGCGACTGGTGTTAAATATGGCAATTACTGATGCTAACATTGTTATTGTTATTGATGACTAAAACAATCACACAGGCGGTGAGGCGTGCTCACATTGATCGGGTGACAGATTATGAATTCTGAAGGAGTTGATGGCGTGCAGTTGGTGGGGAATGAGAGTTGAGAGGTGTGACCTGATTATCGACAGCATTGTCGTTGGCCTGACAGTGTTTTCCGTCACGCTGAGTGACAGAATGACATTTTTGAAGGTTAGTCATCCGGCATGTCACCCGCTCACCCCCGCAACTTCCTGATGATGTCATTTGTCAAATGGTATGACATTTTTAAAAGGTTCTTGATTATGGTCTGCATAAATACAATGTTTATTAATTCCAGTTACACATGAACTTTTGAATTTCATGAGTCTGTCCAGTACGAGCTCTGCTTGGATTTGTCAATTGACCAACACACTAAGCCAATGTGTCAAACATTTTTTCAGAGGCTGTCTATTCATCATTTATCATTATTAGTTCAGAATTGATTCAAATATATCATACAATATATTTGTACTTATTTTTTAAAATGGTTTTGTTTTAAAAATCCATTCCATTAAGTAGTCACACAAATCTAATTCAGTTTATAAAGCACTATTCTAATTAGTTCAAAGCTTTGCAACTGCTCTATAAAGGATATCTTTTTATTTAAAAACAAAAACACATTAAAATGTAAATTTCTTAATTATTGTATTATTGTAGAGAATCATGAATGTGAGAAACAGCTTCATGTTTAATTCAAAACACATGTTTTGTACTACATTAGGCTTATTTAAATAATTATGGCAGGTTTTTATCTCCCAGTTTTTACATCCCTTAACCAAAGTATTCTTTATTTCATTTATAAAGTCAAATGCAGCATTTATTTGATCTGCATCAGGTGGTGAATTCAATCATACAAGCCCAATTTGTAGGATCTTGATATATAAATCCCATAAAATGATTGGAAAGAATTGGATTGTTTCACTTATTTATTTAATGCTTTAGCCATGCAACGTTAGGCATGTTATGATAAATATCAACCAATGTTTAATACATTTTGAAGAAGAATTAATCTTAAATGCAAGCCAGGAATATTTTAAGATGTATTTACCTATGGTTTATTATTAAGTAAAACATATCATGGCTCATTTTTTAATGTTTTGATTCATTGAAAAATTTACATTACAAAGGGACATGCAGTATTATGCATTGACCAAATATCACTGCAGAGCAAACAGGGGTTAGGTGTATGCTCAAGGGCATATCAGACTTTGTCTGCTGGCACTGGCATTCCGGTACTCTCTACGTTTAACTTTATCATGTACATTTAGTTCTTGAATTTTTTACATAACTTTTATTAAAATTTCTAGAGAAATTAAGTTAAGAAAGCTTAATTTAATCATGTGGATCTGATAAACATGATGAAATTAAGTGATCCAAAAAACCCATTTGGACCCATTTAAACAACTATATTTCATATTGAATTTGAAAATTTCAAATGAATTTTTAATGTAAATTTCTTTAAATTCACACAGTACATTAAACCCTATTTTTTTTACATATTTTTGTCTTAATTTTTTGCAGTATTCTTGCTATTTTTGTTACAAAATAAGAATGTCATTAGATTACATTTATTGTAAACGTAGTTTAAAGCTGATTTTGTTTGATCATACTCTAATCTTGAGCTGTATACAGAACGCTTGTGAATACCGCTATGTTCGGCCTCTCTGAGCAGACACATCTGAGCTGCAGCACTGTACGCAGATCTCTGCTCCCTGGCTCACTGCCCGCCTGACCTCTTTGCAGTAATTCTACTCTTACATGTAGGCTTAATCGATTCCAGCGAGCCAGTACAGCTAATTCAAGGTCATTTTCCGTTTTTATTCCACTTGCAATTGGCCAGTCTTTGCTAGCCTAGGGATTTGTTTAAGTCACCCAGCCTGTCATAAACACAATTCTCTGTGACCCTCAGATGGTTCTTCTAGATTCAGATGTGAATAATTGTGAAACAATTTCGGATTTTCAAAAAGGTCTGTCATGGTGTATTATTTGATCTTTATGGCAAGTCTCCGGTGGATCCCTAAGCTGGAAAAGAGAAGGAACCGCAGTGACACCTAATTGCTTTGCAGAAACTTTGAGCCGGACTTGCTCAGCAGTTGAGCTACGGTCTAATCGATAAATCTCTATTTTCCTTAGTGTATAATTAGTCACCTGAAGGACGTCTTGCATTACCTGCGCTGTTCCCACAGGGGCGCAGAGGCCATCGCGAGAATGCACACACTGTCCAAAGTGCCATTCGCTTTGTCTTTAGAGACACAAAGAAGAAATATTTCTGATACATGTCTATTCTTTCCCTGTAATGAATCGCAAAACTTTTTGGACGTAATACAAAATCAATATTTCGACGGTAGAAGCCATTGCTAGATGAGGGATGGAATTGGATCTTGTCTCTAACACTGATTGGTGTAATGCAGTAACCATAACCAATCAGTTCAACTTCATTTTAAACCACATTTGGCCTCTATTCAAACCAAAGTGGCCAATTCAGACTTTTTGCTTAATGATGTGGTCACATGACCTTTTTAAGAAGCAATATATTGAAACGAGTTCCGAGCGAGTACTACACCTCAGCTGAAACACATGTACAGTATAAGAGATGAGCTATATACTTTCATTTGTGACATTGACTTCTTTGTGAAAACATCACAATTTTTTTCTTTTCACTTCAGTATGGTAGACGACAGTTCAGCGGTGGCCATTAATGGCCCCTTCTGTAGACCTTATTAAAAAAAGTAATTGCTAATAATTTTATTTTTAAACACAACATTCTTTCAAACATTATTCTGCTGATACAGGTGTGTGCGTGTAAATGTCAGAATTGAAATTTTTTGGTGAACTGTCACAAATGTTTGCTTTTCTTTCTTTTACTTTTTAAATCCAAAAGTACACTCACTGAACAAATATAATGAGTCATATTGATGAAAAAATCGCATGAATTTCAATACCAGATAGCCCTCAAACAAAGAATTTTCGAACAAAGGGCAAATTACCAGATAAATTACCAACATGGTGGTAAGGAGATCCATGAATTTAAATATTTTCTGGTCCTTTATGCTACATTCCATCATATGTTTGTATTAACTGTTACGTAAAAAACATTCCCAAAAAATTGCCAAAGTTTGTTTGCGGACTGCGCAGGTTGCGATATATTGGAGGTTAAATATGTTTTCATGTTATATAAATTATCCGGTGACTTCATGTTAGATACAAATATACAAATAAAGTCCAGTGGAAAGGCAATTTGCTTTGTTAACCGCACACGTGGTAGCACATTTTTTGTTTTACATACGTTCATGTAAAATGAACAGTGCTTATACTAAGCATGCTCATTGCAACATGACAATTGGGCAGCTTTATTGAAAATCCAAATATGCTGCAAAACTTTGATAGTGATTAGTCTCGTTACGTTATTTAGCAAAGACAAATGCCAAAAAATGCTGCAATTCACACAACTGCTGTGACTGACAGAAATCACTTGGAATTTGGCGCATGTCCTCTGACGTAACGTAAGGAGTTAGTGACAACGTATAATGTAGTAGTGTAGTAGTAGTGTCCCATTTCTAAGGGGATATTTTTAAACTCTTGAAATGAAGTGGCAAGGGGAAGGGTTAAGGGGTTTGCGAAGGGGTAGAAAACTGAATTGGGATTTGGCCAAAGTGATATTAAAGTTCACTTATGAATGAAAATTAGGTCATCCTTTATTTCCCCTTATTGACACGATGTAAACCTGGGCCAGCCTGATGCAACAACTTTGGAAAGTTATCATTTACTCACGCATCTGTATGCCTTCCCTTCTTCCGCAAAATACAAAATGAGATATTATAAGAATATTTTGAGAATATTTCTACATAAGAATGTTGGTAACTGAACAGCAGAGTCACATATTCACTACTATTGTTTGGAAACCAAAGTTTTTCAAGTAAATGTGTGTCAGTCAAGAATTCTTCAAAATATCTTTTGTGTTCTGCGAAAGAAAAAGTCATACAGGTTCACCATGACAAAAGGGTGAGAAATGAAAGATTTTTGTTTTGAGAAAATAAAAGATCTAAAAAGAAATAAAAGATATTTTAAAGAATGTTGTCAACCACAGTCATAAAGGTTTTAATGACAAGAGGTTGAGGAAATGATGACACAATTTTCATTTATGGTAAGAACTTTCACTTCAAAACCATATAGTCTGGTGAGCTGGTAAAATAAAAGGATATACTTTGAAAGTAATATAATTTTTCAGAACTAACTCAAGGCATTTAAACACCCACTATCAGATCAAAAGCACAAAAAAAAACATTTTAGTCATGTGACCCTAAACCTCTTAACTTTTGACCCTTATAAATGCATCATTTCCACATTCACTTTCAACTGTGGAACAGATTGGAATTAAAATGTCAGATTCAGTGTGATCTTCGGTTCACATTTTTATCCAACAAAAGAATAAAAAAACAGACTTTGGTACATAAACTTGCGATATCAATGTAGTCTTTGTATCCTGGCAATGGTGTGAAACTAATTGCAGCTGGAATCCAGTATTGGAATCTGTCCACTGCTCATTTCTAAAGGTGAAGTGTTTAATTTCTGCGCCACTAGCACCACCAAACACGTTTGCAAAAATAATCAATTCCTTATAATTGATTGTCAGACCACTTCTGCTTCACATTTTTTAAAGGGATAGTTCATCCAAATATGAATATTCTGCTATTTACTCACCCTCCTGTCTGTGAGCACAGTACATTTCAGTTGTAGTGTTATAAAAGTGAAACACTACAAAATCTCACTGAAATTGACCCGCATGTACTCACTTTGAAAACAGGTTCTTTAGAAAGCGATAAGGTGTCACTTCTCTAAACGATATTTCACTTCCAAAGCCCTATGAGAGATGGGCAAAACAATGACTGACAAGCATACAAGACTTTGTACAGCTCATCTATGATACCGCTCTCCCCAATCTGTACACGCGGACACACAACAATTTCCGCAGATGTGTAAACTGCGCAAAGCTGTGAACCCAGCCTGTGCCACCCCTGACATCTCCAGACTATTTGTGTAGCTGACAATTCTATTTGCGTGGCGGAAAGCAATAACCTACGTACTTTGTATTCTATGATGGGAATTCTTTTATCAGGCCAGCTGTCACCACGGAGGCACATTAAAACGCATCAGGCTGATGGCACTGCAGGGCTATGTCACCCCGTCCCAACGGCACATGTAAGGACACTTCCAAGGAGACGCTGAGACTAACGGCACATGATCTGCAATATGTCGCGGCTAACCCTCGAAACGAGTCGCATAATAAATGAATGGCATCAGATTGCTGGGAAAAAGGCCTATTGGCCAGACTCTCCGGGTGGCATCCGGCACCCAATTAAAACCAGTCTTGGCTGTTGGAGACGGCTTAAAGGACTGGCGACGATGGCGTTTGCTGGTAATGGCTGCGGGGAATGCTTTCATCTGCCGTTCTGTTGCACAGATTGTCTGTAATGTTTATGAAGTGGCCTGGCCTATAAACATCTGAGAACTCGATTGGCATTATTCGGTGCATTGCTAAGAACTCGATTGGCATTATTCGGTGCATTGCTATGGTAAACGGCACGGTGGACATTAATATCACATCCGGCCGACGGGTTAAAGAGTAAATATACTGAATCGTGGTAATAACTGCACACAGTCACTTATCTCCTTTACTACCTGTCTTGTGTTTATGTGATGTTTTCAGTTTCCCCACAAGACCAAAGACACAGCCATGCAGAATGCCGTAAGTGTCGTGAAGATAAATTACAGTAACAAACAGCCCGGACCCATGCGAAGAAAATGGACATCCATTATTTAAACCCGTAGGTGGCATGTAAATAACTTCAGATGTGCTTGGTATATGTTAAGGTGGTAGAGGGAGGCTACTGAGAGGAGCGTCGGATACGAGCTTTTAATGTCGATAACTGATGGCTTGCTGAATATTACATCATCTGTGTTGGACGGAGATGATTGGGTCTGCGGGACACAAGAGCCGAGAAAATGAGCGTGATTGAGGGGTGATGGGAAAATATTGTGTTCGGAGTACACAGTTTTGTGATTTATAGTAAGTCAAGTCTTTTTTTGACAGCAGTGTAGCTTAGCAGTGTACTCTACAAAAAGAGACAGTGTGTTGCCATTTTGCATCACTTTGTATTTCTAACAGCAGTCCTACACACAAGTGAACTTCTTTTAGTGAATCGGTTCAGTCGAGCACTACATGTGAAAGAAACAGTTTAAAACAGTCTCTGCACAAAAGTGTTCTATTATTCTGTTCACAATTCTGTCACATCACAAATTTTTAAGTAGTTTTATAAAATCTCTGTAAATCAATAGTGATAGCACTATATTGATACATGCATTAATATTGTGCTCCATGGTGGCACATACATTAGTAATAACGTTACATAAAGTTCCATAAATACAAAGTGACGTTTCAGACCTGTATAAGGACAAAAACAGATATGTTGAACAATTTCTTGGTGAAAGAAAACTGTTGGTCTCCATTGATTTGCATTAGATTTGTGTAGATACTGTACAATAGAAGTAAATGGGACCAATGTTTTTGTTACCAACATTCTAAAAAATGTATTCTTTTGTATGGAAGATAATTCTTGCCACATTTAATGAATGAAGTATATAATGATTATAAAAGAAACCGATTAAATGTTTTGTATATCAATGTATACTATTACACAATTTATGCCAGAATAAAATTTTAAAACAAAAATTTAATGAACACTTTACCGTGACAATGTGCTGTCCCCTGTCAAATTGAAAAGGAAAATGCAATTGGTGATGTGACCCTTCATTTTCAGAAAAATATCAGGAATGACTGGCATTATGAAAATATTAAGGAAAAAAAAAAGAAATATATTTATACCAAATTGTAATAAACAAACAAGTTCTATCTGTAAACTGATAATCTTATATAAAATGCGTGCTTAATGCAGTTAATATATAAAATGCTTATAGAAATTCAGTTAATTACTAACTGATTAACAGATTGTAGAAAGTCTGAACACTTCAGTCAAGAGTACTTTCTAACCCGGTGTGCTTTAACACAACATGACAAACGGCTGAAGAATCAAGATATGAAATGAGCAGTCCCCTCACTGATGGGGTCAAGTACAATGCTCAAAGCCTTGAGGGAGGGAGCCATAAACAAGTCACAGTAAGCTGCGTATGCTGTTTTCCATCTATGTTTGACAGTGATTTGATGAAAATAAGGAGAACACAGGCTGAGTGTCGTTAGTAACGCATAGCCGCTGTGTGGTGTCAACAATGTTTAGGGACCTCGCAGTTGTGCCATCACCGACCGTCCGCATTACAGTTGCAAATCCATTCAGACAGCTGCAGCCATGCTAACTGTCCCCGGGGATCTTCCCTCATAGCCAGCACATCAAGAGCCTCTGAATGGGACACGGGGGACGGAAATGCTCTCAGGACGGAGCTAGTGCCATTGCATTGACTAACATGATTTTTGAACTGGTTTAAATGAAGTGAAGTTTTGGATAGTTTGAAATGTGATTCATTCTTAAATCATTTTCTTCGTATAATGTTCTTTAAAAGATATTTTGAAGAATGTTGGGGTGTAAAGGGTGAGTAAATAATTTCAGAATTCACATTTTTTGGTGAACTATCCCTTTAAAAATAGTTCTAAAGTAGTACTTTTAAACATAGTACTTTTAAACATATTGTCTATAATGTCATTTTAGAGCTTCTCATTGGAGGTCAATAAAAGCTGAAAAAGCTTACATGTTTTTAAAAAAAACATTTAACATTGTGTTAAAACATTAAAATCTTTTTTACAAATATACACTATCAATTATGTGGCTTAAATGTGTATTATAACATTTCTCAAAAATCAACAGGTTATGATTCATAAAACATTTTAAAAACCTTTTTATTATATGCACAACATTTATGTAAAAATCATTCTTAAACCAGATTGAAAAACGTATACATATTTTTAGTTTTTTTTATAGATTTTTTAATTTGATGAACTCCAAATCACATGTAAAAGGGCCCCACAAAGTCATTATATAGTTTCAGTCCTGCAAACATTTCCCAGTTAACTTTTGAACTCTGACCCCTGCCATCTTGGGCCACTCTTAGATCATATTGTGATGTTTGGCCAGGGCTCATGGCAAATAATGTCAGATCAATGATAGATGCTTCGTAAATGGAGTCTAAATGACAATCCGCATCCCCCTCCCCTGTCTCTCTCTGGTTCCATCTGAGTGCGGAAGGTTACCTCCAAGCCAATGACAAACTTTGACGAATAGCTTGTCTTTACAAGGGCCCACAAGATGAATCAGACATTCTCCCACCTTTTCCTTAGCCTTCAGCGATAAGTGATATAGGACATGGCCACCTCAACCACCCTTCCTTCCTTTCTTCCTTCTTTCATTTCTTCACTGACTTTTTCCTCCAGAACGTATAACTCTCAATCCATCACAGGGTCGCCATACAGCATGTTTTGAGACTTTGCTGAAAGGTCAGTCTAGTCTGGTGTAGTCACAGATTTGGTGGGGGTGAAGTAATCTCTCCTGGATTTGAAGGCAGTAAATTGTTCCCTTTCTCTCAGTCTCTGTGTCCTCAGAGGTTCTGTCTAATATTAGTCTGACAAACTGGAAAGGACACAGTCAGATGTCATGTGGCTCCTCGCCGGGCATACGTGGATTTTACTAGACTTTAGGATTGAGTGCGTTTGGATTCTGGGATCAGGAAATTGATCCGACTTTTTCCCCAGTGTATTTGAGTGGCAAATGTCTCGTCTGAAGAGTCTGCGGTCTGGGACTTGCGGTGTGGAAATATAGCGATGGATTTGAATTTCATCAAGCAATTGTTACTCGAACTATTGGCCTGATGAAAGGCCAAGTGTCCAGACAGAAATATCACCAGTGTGACTGAGCCGAAATAAATGAAAACAGGGACAATTTTTTGTTAGGTTGTTTTTTAAATGTTTGTGTGTATGTGTGTTTGGGAGTATTTAGGATATTTAGAGATTCTTCAGTGTTCATTGTTCAATGTTAAGTGAACCCTTTTCTTTATATTACCTACATACAGCGCAGGTCCTGATACACTTAATTTGCTGAAATCTTTCTACAGTAGCACTAAATGGACAAACTGCTCCATTTTCCAATAAGGAAAACATTATCTTTGTCCTTTGTCAGCCACTGTAGTCCTTTAATATCTATTATTTTCCCCTTCAAAGCGCATCAGAGACTGTCAAAGAGGAAAGATAGTCTTCACGATTTTGCTTGTTTTTTTTATGTAAAAAATGTATTAAAAAACTAGAACAAGTTTTTCCGTTTGGTGGCTAAATCCATGAAACTGGACCCACACTGTATGCAGATAGACAAAGCTCATTCTATAACTATGAGGATTAATTCTCTGAATATATAGGAGTGTATATCGTAATGCATTTGTGTCTTAAGATCCTTCAAAAAAAATACACATTACACCTTTAAACGCTTTCCAAAATTGAGTCTAGATACTATTGTTGTCATGATGTCACTTCCAGTGTCTCCAGTTGGATTTGTCATGTGGCTTTTAGAACAATTGGCTAAATAACAATAGCATCTAGATCTGAGAGCCCATGAGTATAGAAAGTAGATTTCAGAGTGTGTACCTTCAGGTCACCAGCGATTGCTGTTGAGATGAATGAGCATTCTCCAGGTCCCCAGGTAACAGATGTTTGGATTGTCTAAGTGGCTTTGAGAACACTGAAATGGGTTTATGGAAATAATTGGTGAAGTAAGTGGCTGATATGATTTCATTTGCCAATTAATCTGTAATTCAAAAAATATCATTTGATGAAATTACTGACTGTTTTAACTACATTGGATTTAAAGCCTTTCTTATGATATAACTGTGACCTGAAAAGAAAGCTAAAATAAGTTAAATGTTTTTATACAATTTAAGAATTCATGAAATGAATAATCACAAAGGTATACTGTTCATCAGCCCCTTGGTTGAAATTCTAAATAAATAAAAACTCATCAGGCGTTTTCATGAAGCACCAAATGTTCACAGAGCGTTGCACAAACAGTCTGCCGAACGTCCCCAAGGACATTCCCAGGGACTTTTTAATATAGAATCTCTCCCTAAACTGATTTTAGGTGTTTGACCAGCAGGCCGATTTGCAGACGTGTCTCTTTCAACACGGAATGGCCATCTATCAGCCAGCCTGCAGGCAAAAGGTCAGTTTATTGGAGGATGTTCTTCTGGTGCCCTGCTGGACCAGAAGAACCTGTTCTTACAAACAGAAACAGACACTGATAAAGTTTTGTGTAAAATATGAGATGGCTTGACAGACAGGCTGCAACAGCAGAGGAGTTCAAGTAATTGATATATATATATTTTTTTTTTTAAATGTGCGGTGTGATTTTTATGGTAATTTATTGCATGTCACAATAGTCTTGTGGGGAACTACTCAAAAACTTTTGGTTTGTCGCTCGATATAATTGCTTCTCCATCCCGTTCAGCTAGAAATGTAGCTTTGGCAAGTACTCGAGGGTACGTCGTGTCCAAAGTAAAGCCCATTACAAGAACATTATTTATCAAAAAGCTATAACAGTAAATATTCACACAAATGATGTTTATATTATATTCTGAAATGCCTGAGCCATAGCAAGTTCTTCAATACAGATCAGATCCTAATTTGGTTTTGCCGGTAATGATGCAAGTTTCAAATGACTTCATTTATAATATCTGACTTTTATTCAGCAATGCGAACGCTGACATGATCAATCACTCGTCCGTCTCTTATTCTCAGTGACACCTTTGGAAAATCTTGGCAAGAAGTTATCGATTCCAGACTGGAAAATGAGTGACTGTTTTCCCCTTTGAGAGCAATCGCCGCGAGCGACTCTTCATTCTAAACGCCGCACAATCACATTCCTCTTTATTGGAAAAACATAGAAGCCAATTCAGGGACACTTTAATTGAATTTCATTCTCTATAATATTCAAATCAAGTTCATCTCTGGCAAACAGGACACATTTACCGGTTGTGTGGAAAAGTGACAGTTCAGGTGATGGTATTCATATTCCTGAAACATTTTTTCTTATTCGGTTTATTAAAATGTGTCATTATCTGTTCGGCGGAGCTGTTTGTGACATGCCAATACGCAGTCGAGCAGATTATTTTTCTTGTCAAAAAACCCATCTGTATCTAAACCGTATCTGAAACATTTCCTTTTCTTTGAGAAAAATATTTCTTCCTATTTTGCAGGAAAAAAAGTACAAGATGGGTAGTTTTTGGTTAAGCCACAAACACTACTTTTATACAGAAAAATAAGTAAACAAGCAACCTTTTGTCTTTTTTGTCTTGTCACTCTGATAAATACACAGAAAAGTGTTTTACATTGCAGTCAGGTCTTATATGGCTACTGCACATCTAGTGTCCCTGGAGAGCGGCTGCTCTCAGATTGTGGGCATATGAAGTATGATCCATCCAAAATGGTTTTTCCTGAATCTTCCTTCTTTTTTCATCATCTTGAAATGAAGCATGATTGAATTGCAGTCCATATCTCTGTGTGTATTTGGGTGTGTGTGTGTGTGTGTGTGTGTGTGTGTGTGTGTGTGTGTGTGTGTGTGTGTGTGTGTGTGTGTGTGTGTGTGTGTGTGTGTGTGTGTGTGTGTGTGTGTATCTTTGACATGCATTTTTTGTGATTTGTGTGAATTCTCATTTTATGTAAAGGGGATAAACTGTAGAACTCGTAGCTGTAGTTTTTCTTTTTTTGTCATTTATTTAACCCCTCTTGTTCTGTGTTTAAACACTCTAAGACATTCTAGAAGCTTTAACGGCAAAAAGGAAAGTTGCCATCATTTATTTACCCCAACTTTATTTGTTTTGAGAAACCTCCCAGCAAATCTGTGTCAAAAAAATAGTACAGGTTTGGAAATCAACATACTTTAAAATATCCACTTTTGTGTTCTGCAAAAGGGAAAGTCATACTGGTTTGAAATGATATGAGGGTGTTTGAATGATGAAATAATTTTTATATTTTTATTGATAGTAAAAAAATTTCAACAAAGAAAGTAAGTTAGAGATAACTTAACAGTTATTTGTTTTGAAGCAATATAGTTTTAGCAGTTAAGGCAATGTAAAAGAGATACAGTTATGTAAGGAACCATTTATCCAATCAGATTGACGGAATGACATGAGCATCTTATGTTAATTTATGTTTACAGTTATATAATAGTTGAATTGATCTCTAGGCACTTCTTGAAGCATCGTGTGATTTTTTTTTTCTATGATTTTTGGCTTGATTACTATCTTTGTAAAACAGGAATGCTTGTTTGAAACTGAAGCCTGTGAAATTGTTTAATTACATCAGATAAACTTCTATAAAGAAATTTAATTTAAAATTGTGGCTCAAGCATAAAAACCCTTAGCAGACACACTATTATCTTGAAATGTTTTTTTTGTATTTTTTTATCATTTTGATTTCTATGTTCTATGTACTTATTCTATATTTCTGTATTCCTATAAAATATAAAATCCTCCATAATACCTTGATTTTCATCTAAGACTGCATTTAAAAGAGAAGATTTTCTACTCTTGTAGTCTTGACTGTTTCATGTCCACACCATAAGTGAAGCAGTATGTTAGGTCACAGGGTCGGCAGACCTGCAGTTTTCACTGTGAAATGGATAAGCTGTTTTACATTCTCCAGTAGCCGCTGATGTAGTTTGTAGACACTGGACCCTGCTATGCCCTCTCATTCCCAGTGCAATGCCAGCAAGAATGCTTCCTTCAACCGCCAATCCGTTGTAACCAATGGAAGTCTGCTTTAGGTAAGAGGATTTGAGCCGAATGAAATTTCTGTGTGAAGGCATGATTAGCCATACGAAATTCACATACATTCTAGGGAACATCCTGCACCACCAGTCAGAGACATTTTTAATAAATAATATTTAATAAAATAAGAAAACAACAATAATGATAATAATAATAATGATAATAATAACAATAATGACAACTATAATATTATTAATAATTGATAGTCATAATAATAATCATAATCATCATCATTACAATAATCATTATGATAATATTAATAACAATGATATTATAACTAATGCTACCACTTAGTCTATGGCAAGTTTTACATCTCTGGGTGTTTTTATGTCATTTAAATTTCTTACCTTCAGGATGAGATATGCGATATAAACAATAGCACATCCAGTAAGAAAGCTTTCACCTATAAACCCTCCTTAATAGCCGGAATATTCTGCTACCGTCCCGTGCCAAGAATATAAGCCAATTGGACCGTGTGTTCACCAGAGCAATCATCCATTTCAGGTCAGTGGTACACATTAATCATTATCCAAGTAAGAGATACTGTAGATGTTCTGTCAACACAGGAATAATTCCCTAAAGTTCGGATGATTGCTCTCAGCATGTGAATTTCCTTCAAGCTGGAAAATAACATCAAACGTGAAGCTGCAAAAAGGTTGATGTCTGCTATGACACACTCAGGGTGCCGGCACCAACTACTTCCTGCGTGAGGTCTAATATTGGCAGTGTCTGATATTTGTGTAAGTGTGTATTCCCATGCGACGCCAAAACAAAGAGATTAATCAAAAGCGAGTCTAACTAAGCTATTATTGGCCAATGTTGAACTCTCTAAAGTTTCCCCTCTTGGCCGTTGTTTATGGCGGTGTCCTGCAGATTTACAACACTGTGTGTTTTATGAAGTACCATCAGAGGCTACCAATGAGTCGGCAGGGGCCAACGTCAGCATTTCAGCCGGGCATCAACCGTGATGCATGGCAGAACTCTCCGGCGTCTGGGGACCCGTTTGTGTTTTTGAACTTTACTATACGTGTTTTTATTTTATCTGTTCTTCTTCCAGAAAGCACTGCATCATCATATCGAGGCGATCTCGGAGGAGAGATTACTTTAAATGATCGTGAGTCATTGTTTTAGAAGGGCCTGCTGGAAGAGCGCTGGGAACAGGGGAGGGTAATATTATAGTCAAACAATTGACAGGTTCCTCAACCGCACCACTGCAGTGCACAAATATAAAAACCTTTCACTACGAGCATATAAAGTCACAGAACACAACATGTTTCTTTTGTTGTGTGACATTTTAAAAATGCTGTTTGTTAATGGGATACACAAAACAATAGTTCTCATATTGTAGTAATTTATAAGTAATAGTTCACACAAATATTGATGTGTCATTTTTATCCCCGTTTCCATATTTTAACCTGTATGTCTTTCTTTGTCTGGCACACCCTTTAAAGATATTTTGAAGAATGTTGGTATCTGGAAACCATTCACTTGCATTGGTTTTGTGTTCTTACAATAAAATAAATATTTTATTTTGTCTTATGCAGAAGAAAGTCAGTCACACAGGTTTTAAAATGACAATAGCGTGAGTATATGAGTAAATTTCACTTAAATCACTTAAAGAAGTAAAGCTCCACCAACTTGGTAGAACATCTACTCCTAGTTGTGAGTTTGATAAGGTCTATTAAGGACCTTATTAAGGTCACTTAGGAGTTAAGTTCTTACTGTTTGGCTTCTAGTAAGGACACACATAACTGAAAAATTGCCATGTTCTGTCAAGTCTTTTTCATCAAAATACATTGTTTCTGTCTGAAGGTCAGAATATCTCCAAATATTGACCAAGAATGCCGCTTGTTCAGCTGTTTGTGTGTGTGTAAGTGTTTATGAGTGTTTTAAATGTCCTTTGCCTGTCCTTCTTTCCCGGATATATGCTAAACGCACCAATAATATTTGCTCCAAGTGTTGACAAGCGTTATCTTTGTTCACGGTTTACACTCAAAGAATCCAAATGAGTCTCTATTTTGTTGCCAAGCAGTCGCCTAATCAAAGTCACCGAATTGTTGCTGTGACAAATTTAATTAATTTCCTTTGTTCCCTCTGAGTGACACCGTTCCTTTCTTCCCCTCCAGCAAGCTATCGGCAAATTATTCCACCACCTAATGTCCTTATTCATATCAGCACAGATACCACAGCAACTTTGTCATTGATATCACTCCTGTTATTCACAGGAGGGCTGGTGTCGGGGTTTTAAAACACTCCGGTGAGATCAAGAGCATGGGATTGGGAAGGACACACCATCTGAACCTCACGTAAACATTGTGTTTGAAATACCTGATCTTTTATCCCATCCCTAGTCATTCATAAGCTTTAGATGTGTGCGTATTTAGATGTTGAAAACAACCACAACATTTATATTTTTATAATGTTGATAAACCTGTTGATGACTTGACCATTTGTAAAATAATACTTTTAAAATAAAAAAGGTTTTACTTTTTAAGTGGCAGACATTTGCTGTTCCCATGGATACCCCTTGCGAAGTGTGAAGCCGGTGGTTGGAAAGACGGTTTTCTGTGTATTGCATTGTTTGTTTCTCAGCCTCTGCTTATTTTTTTATTTAATGCTTCTGTGCTTTATTACAACAAGAGCTATGAATTCTACCCAGTAGATGAAAGCAGGAGAAAGCAAACAATATTTTCTGCAAACTGGTGGGATGTGGATACATGAAGCCCGGCCTGTAAAGTAATGACCGTGTGAAATCTGGCGGAATACAAAGCGTTCCCTCTGCCGAGCCGCTGTTTGATAAATAACAGTGTCAGGTGCTCAAAATGGATGTTTGGACTAAAAACATTGAGGAAATGTACTTCAGTGCAGGCTGAAATGCTTCTTCCCGGCGCATCATCCATCATCACAGGCCGGACCTCGAGATGCGTGTTCTGCTGCGGACCTCAGGATCTCTTTTCATTAGGTCTTTCTTAGGCATTAAGTGCTGTCCACTTGACTGTCCATTTCAATCCCTCGTGCGCTGATGTTCCCGTGAAGTGAAATTAAATCAAATCCTCATTGCTGGACTCTGGTGATTTATGAGTGTAAAATGAGATGGACATAATCAAATCTTTATGCATAAGGCTGCCTGACCATGACTGAGATTTAGACTGAACCATGATGACACTGGGTCAGATAAGCTAGAATTTGGACCGACCATTACTGCATGCTGTGAATGCTATTTTGACTTAAAGTGATGGTTCAACCAAAAAGGAAAATATGATCATTTACTTACTCTCTTGTTGTTTCAAACCTGTCTGACAATCTCTCTTCTGCAGAACACACAAGAAGATATTGGAATTATGATTGCAAATGTATTGGTTTTGTTCAAATACAATAAAAGTATATAACTTCTGTTTGGTTTTCCACTTTCTTCAAAATATAACTTTGTGTTGTGGTGATGAAATAAAGTCACATGTGTTTGAAATGACAAGAGAGTGAGTTATTAGCTATTTAACTTTAAACATAAAAATGCAATATGTAAAAATATAATTAAATGTAGTGTATATTTATCTATATTAGAATATACAAATGCAAAAAGCTGGATATATTTGAAAATATGTTGACAAGAAAAAATGACCAAAGGCTCATATAATATTTTTATCATGTTGATAAATGTGTTGACCATTTTTTGAAAAATGCCCCAAAAATATCCTGAATGTGACCTTTCTTCGGATTCAAAAACACTAATTCCTCAGAAGTCATTTAAGCTGTCTATTTTTCTTTTTGCTTGATTGTTTTTGGTCTGGAGCAAATGTATTTATCTGTCTCTAAAATGCATTCTTTAAAATGCAGGAATCTTCAAAAGCTTTGCAAAGTAAGTTTGAGTCTACGGTTACATGAAGGTCACATCTCTTGAATAGAAAGATGAACTGGTTTATCCTCACGAGCTCAGTAAAACTCAAGAGAAAAATGTTGTTTCATATTTTTTCAACCTGTATCTGCAAAAGAATGTTTTTAAAACTTCATCATTTGAAATTGCATTCTATTATTCTCTCCACTTTATTCCTTTTTTTCAAAGTTTTAGTTCTAGACAGTCAATTAATATCTTCCTCTCCATGTGAGTTGGATGCCTGTCGGTTATCCGCTACATTCTTTTGACCTATCCAGTCATTCTGCATCAGTGGCTGAAGGGACGCGGGGATTGTATTTGGACAGTGCCAGGACTCATCCTCATTGTTGCCATGGTGAATTTGTTCCGTCTGTTGTCACTATTCATGTTTTTTAAAAGGTTCGAGCTGACAAATTCTGTTAAAGGCATCTAAGAAGGGCTCTTCAGACCGCACTGCATGTGCAAAAATTGGACTGAATTGAAAATTGAATATGTCACTCAGAAGCCAGGGCTGCTCTTCTGTTTGTCTGACAGGTAAAGTGACCTGTGCTGTAGTTGTGGAATGATCCAGGTAGTGCGAATGCTTCAAGAGATCTCTCCAGAATACTTATCTGCTCTATTACTCTTCGGACACCTCCAGGGACAGGAGAGATGTCTGGGAAAGAGGCTAAGGGCTTTATCACACGTTCACGTGTGGCCCCACAACGCTCGCCCCCGGCGATACCACCCCATAAAGCAGCGGGACATTTCAGGTCACTGACCACTTCAGGTATTAAATAAAATTGTGACCCATCTGATCTGTCCAATCTGGAGGGAAACCACAAAATAGCATCCATAGGTCATAGTGCTGGATCTTTAATATTTGAAAGAACTAGTTTGCAATGAAATTATTTCACCAACGTATACATTTTTGTATTTTGTTTATTTTCTTTGTAGCGCAGAAAAGATATTTTGAGACATCTGGGTGGGTGTGTTCATACAGTGGATGTCAATGTTGTTTGGTTACCAGTGTTTATTGAAATTTCTTCATGAGTTATCGGAATGAATGTCAAGTTTCAAATGAGAATGAGATCTTAAGAAATTACATACACATTTATATTGAGTTAGAAAATATTTAAGAAGATATTTTGATATTATACACTTCGACTGTATGGAATCAAAACCAATGCGAGTGAATGAGTGCCAGTTACTAGCATTTTTGAAAATATCTACTTTTGTGCTCCAAGGAAGAGAGTCAAGTTTGGAGTGATAAAATTAAGAACTTAAATTTTTTAAAATTGAAATTGATGTGAACAGTGACACATCTGATGTTTATTATTAAAGAAGAATATATTTTTAAAGATATTTAGAAAAATGTTAGTAACCAAACACTGATGGCTCCCATTCACTTCTATGTTATGTTACACAGAAAAAGGTTGTGTTTGGAATGAGAGTGAGAAATGATCAAATTACATTTTAAAATTAAAAAATAAACTGAACACTGACAAATTTGTTATGTTATTTAAGAAGAGATTTTAGAAAATCAAACTGTGATAGCACTCATCCACCTCTATTGTATGTGAACTAATCAAATGTAAGTGAATGACTGCCAGTCACCAACATCCTTCAGATTGGGATTTTTTTTCAATCTGTCGACAAATGATAGTCGTAATAGAGTTAATGATGACAGAATTTCCATTTTTGTGTATACAATCACTTTTATTTAAACAGCGGCTGCACAGAAATAAACAAGAAAATGTACAAACCTATCATTATTTATTTTATTTTTATTTAGTTTAAATCAATACTTCACCTTGCGCCCATTTGGTCATGTGAGGGAGTGGGTTCACTACAAATGTGTCTTGTGTGCATAATGGCTGTGACCTCTGTTTAATCCAAGGGGCTCCCAAAGGGTATCCACAAAAGTCTACGGGGGCGTTTCAGCCCCAGCTGCTGCTGTCACAGTCCGTCCATGGGGCTGGTTGGCCTAGGGTCCAGATGTGTGAAGCCCTGTGACCAATGTGTCACACTGGGTGACTGTGACACAACCTTGCCCCGGGGTCGGGCACCGGTAGAACCAGTAACACGCAAATAAACTGTGTGTGCGTTTCAATTACAGTTCATGTGGTGCACGATAACACAGGAAAGCAGGGAGTAGCTGTTAATTATGATTCTCATTAATTCCTGTTTGTTATAGTATCATCATAAAGGTTCAGTCAACATGAACATCCTCAAACACACACACACAGTAAAAATCTTACCTTCCCCTCACTTTGATGCTTATCAGATGTGTCAGATTGTTCATAAATGTCTTGTTTCAGATATACCGACAGTAATGATCATTGCAGAAATAGATCTTCCCAGTCATTTTTTTTGTCTCGCCCCGTTTCCGCGGTAATTAATGTCAGCTAGCTTGAGCGAGCACACCCTGGTGTTCCTCAAATGAGTTTTACGTGGCAGTGATTCATTAAAAGGTCGTGGCTAAATTAGCATTACTTCATCCCTGTCATCGCTAAGAATAGCTCTCAGCAAACTCGCCCCTCTTTGTTTTTGGGGTTTGTTTGTGTGTGAAAGTTTGAAATGTTGTAATGAAGGAAGGAGATGAGGGAGTGCTCAACATTTCTTCTGATGCTGTTTATTATATATTGTGATGCTAGAACCGTCGTGCCCTTAAGAGAGACACTTAAAGGCAGCATAGATTGGCATTTTATGGCTGTAATGTGACATAAATCTGAGTTAAACGGGGATGTTCAAATTGTAAGAGTTCAAGAGGGAATTTGATTGTCCTTCAGGAATTGAACAGTGTATGAGGACTGTTCTGCATGCAAACAGACCTGAATTTGAGTATAAGGCCGTTGTGGAGAACTCGCTTTAAAGATTCTTTTTTGGATGAATTTATTGTCTGCTTGATTCCATAAAGTTTCTCTTTAACAGCATACTTGTTATCTCAGTTTTTCTACTTTCTTTCTCTCCTGAAATGCTGATTTGAAACAATATGCATTTTAAAAAGTGCTATATAAATCAAATTGAATAGATTTTTTTAAATAAAAAAAAAAACTCTGAACTAAAATCTTAAAACTATTATTTAATGATTTACTGATTTCCGCATTAGTGACGCAATAATAACAATAACAATGCCTCAATATGACTAATGAGCGGTTTTTCAACTATCGAAGTCATTTACGAGCTATTGCAAGTTACTGCATTATGATTAAAAAAGGACATAAAATGTTTGTTTGTCTAATAAGGCAATGATGAATCATGCACAATATGACCCGGAACGTTATTAAAAAAGTTAAAATATTGTATTCACAGTCCTTTTAAAGTCAAGGGTGCTCTTTGGGGACTTTTTAAAAATGTCACCTTGACTAAGAAAGTGTCACAAGAAATATGCAAGTATCTTTAAATCAAAACATCCAACTCTGTTTTGAAAGCCTCAGTAGATTACTTAATAGGATTAATTCAAACTGTATTTTTTTTAAAGTTCATGGGCATTTTCTAAAGTTTCAGATGACGTTAAATGACAGGTAATAAAAATGGGTCGCGCTGTATTTCAAGTCCACTGGATATTACAATCCCAATTTTCTCGTAGTCACAGACTGTCCTCTCCTTAAAAAATAAACTGCCCTGAGAATGCTCTTGCCCATTTTTAATGTCCTTACCGTACTCTGTTTTGACCCTAATGGACTCAAGCTCATCCTGTCAATCTTAAAGATCCCTCTGGTTCCCTCATTAGTGCACACCCCCAATGCCCCCTCCCACCCCTGTGGTCTTCTGCCAGACTGTCGGCAGGATAGATGGACTGTTTTATGAGCAGGAGTTGATGTGCCCCGAACTACCGTAATTGAACCGAGAAGATGCATCTGTTGTGTTTTCACCGTGGCAAACGAAAACAATCAGCTTGCGTTCTTCAGGGTGGGAAGGAGAACTGTTTGAGAAGAGGGTAAAGAGACAGATGATGGAATCGGTTGTAAACAGTGTCTTTAAGTGAATGAATCGTTCTTATTTTTTTTGTAAGAAGGCCTCAACATTGATTCTGAGCAAGTGATCTCTGAAGTTCATGGACAAGGCTGTGTCCGTCTCATTAAAAAAGACAAATAGATTGACCTTTAATAGATTCTGATAATAGATTTTGATTTGTGAACATGCAAATTTAATAAAGGATAATAAGATTCATTTTGGCTATTCATGATTAATTTTCAGCCATTATTGACTTATGAGTCAATTCATTTATAAGTAATAAAAGGACACCTTCTTGTTGCCACCTGCTGGTGTAATGAGATGGTTTAAAGACAGGTTACTCAATTAATTGATGAAGTAATCTTCAACATACATAAATCACATGATAAAAGTTTACAAAATCATGTTGGTCTTAGTGCCGGGGGACTTTGTTACATTAATTTTTTCTGCTGAAAAAGTGCAACAGGTAAAACGGATGTTTCAAATGGTAAAATTGGACAAAAGGTACAGGTTTAGAATAGAAAATCAGAGGATAGACTGTAAAATGGACAATCCATCAAAGTGTCGCAGCAGTGGCACTGGGGGACAGTGCAACACGACTTTCACAGACGCCTTTTATATGCAATTTAAGCCTCTATAAAAGTTCTCATATTATACACAACTATGAGAACACAATCATCTTTGTATAACACCTGAATCTTTTTCTCTACAGGACCTGAATGAAAGCAGATCCATTTGCGAATGCCCTTTTGTCCATATTTTGTACAACTTTTTGTAACTAATATTACAAATATTCATACAACCATAATGCCATATCACCGCTAATGTGTGTATCCTATAGGATCTGAATTTAGGCATATGGGACTTATTAATCAAGGGATCAGCCATCCAAAATCTAAATTCTGTCATGAATGGATCATTCTCATGTTGTTTCAAACATGTTGTATTCTGTTCATCACTTAAAAAGACATTTAGAAGAATGTTAGCAAAAGAGATTACTGGAACAACATTGACTACCATAGTAGAAATAATAAGATACTTTTAAGATATTTTGAAGATTGAAGACAAATAGTGGACTACAGTTAATATTTTTTCTGTTAGTGAATGGTGCCCCAGACATTTTTCATAACATTCTTATAAATATCTTTATTTCTGTTCAGCAGAACAAAGAAATGTATACAGGTTTGAAACATTTTGTGGTTAAGTATTTGGTGGGAACATTAGAGTGGCTTCTTTCTAAATAAAATACAATTTTGCTGCTTTCCTACTGACTGAGTGAATTCTATAATTGTAAAAGGTGTTTCTGAAGAGTGCTGTAAAGACCATAACAGCATGCCCTGTGTTACTGAATGCAAATTATTCTGTCATAATAATGTGTTAGAGTGCAATGTGTTTTTATTTTTGCCTGAACTGACCTAATAATTTATTTTCTTAACAATAAAAGCTTGTGTAAATTATATTTATAGACACCTTGTTTTCTCTATTTTAAGGCATTTCGGCCTCCAGTGGGGATCTATATTTGCATCGGGCAGACATGACATCATAATGACTCCTATGTTTCTATTGGCCCCATGGCCCATGGCGAAGTCCAATGAAAAAATTTATGGCTCTTTACCTCTGCCTCTTAACTCAAGAGGTGATGCTGCCTCTCTCTCCCGCACTCGCTCACTCTCTTTATTACCCATCGCCTTCTCTGCCTCTCTACGAAACTGTAAAATCTTGTATCCTATTAACAGTGACAAAAATTAAACCTTGAACCTTATTTTTATCCTGAGTTATCAGCAGTGGTGATAAATAATGGTGGCTTTGTATGCATATTTATGTCTATGTGCATGCGTTTCTTGTACATTTACATGTTCTTCATGAGTGACTTAAAACGTTCCACATGCATCATCACATATGTTCATTACAGAGTGTCATCCCTATAGATGATTGACAAATCGCTTTGACCCCACCTATCATTGATGGATGAAATTAAGTAATTACATACATCTTAAGTGAAGCGGAGCCTCGTGGGATTTTATCAGCGAGGAGGAGAGGAGGTAACTATTCCCATGCTTTTTTGTCATATTTTAATCCATTACAAATCCATTGCACTGTCAAGTTGATTTATGTGGCGCCAGGTCCGTGTCTCTCAATGTCACGCTCATAAAATAAAGTTGCCCCTTCTTTTCATATATGATGATATCGGCTTTTCCATTCAGCCCTCTGGAAGCTGTAAATGTTGTAAAGTGTTTATGCTAAAGATATTTCTTAGACACATATTTGTGTTTTTCAATATTTGCGTCGTCATGCCCCACCCCACATTGACAGTCATCTTAACAGAAAGGAAATGCGGGAAGTTCATGCAAGGTGAGATTTTATGTCCCCTGTCATTTAAGCTGACAGAGGATAGAGAGAAAAAGAGAACGTGGGAGCAGGTCTAGTGTTACGAGGCCGTTTGACTACTGGCTCGGAGGGCAAGTTGTGTTAAATGACAGCTAGCGTCCAGACTGCATTCTTGTGCTGAACGCTGGCAGGACTGACTGGAGGACACCGCTTCTTATTCAGCTCAGTCTGTTGTCGGTTCTAATAAGTGCCTGGTTGTTTTATCTGTGGTTACATTTTACTAACACCTGTCATTTGGTTTGCGTGGGTTTGGACGTAAATAAGAAAAACTGACGAATTTTGGGTTACTGGTATTTGTGGAATTTAGGATTCTGGTGAATTTTTTTTTTACTGTTTTATGATGTCCTTGGTCAACCAGTTTCTTCTGCTGGATACTTTTTCGCTGTTTAAAATTTAGAAATTCAGAAACTTACTTTGGTATTTTAAATGTGAATTTTACTTGAATTTGTCAAATCCAACAAGATGAGTTCTTGATTTATGGAATGTAATAAATTCCAATCTTATTTATTCATGAATAAGACCTTGACATTTCCTATCTACTTGTTTTATTTAAACTCTAAAACATCCCAAATTCAAACCAAATTTTGGGGTTTATTTTGTCAGACGTTGGTTAGTTTTGGGTAGTTCTTTGTAATCTATCCTTTGGGTTATTTTAATGGGTCATTTTTAGAGAGAGTTAAATTAATGCAACCCTCCCTTATCCGTACAAATTATCCAAACTCCTTTGGTCAAATTTACTCAGGCTTTATGAATATGAGGTAGAGGTGAGAGACGCCATTGCCCAGCAATGAAAACATTTTTTTTAAATAAATGTATTTTGAAAAGTTGTTTAGATGAGAATATATGTGTTTAAAGTTCAAATATGTACTCTGTTAATAAAGATAGAAAATCAGGATATACACATGTTGCCTCAGTCCAAATAAATACATTATTTTAATATATTATATTTAAAAGGGGCGAACGACAAAACAAACTGTTGTGTTTTATATAATACTAATTCTCATTACTGAACTTAAATCTAGCCTTTAGAAAAAATATAAATTGTTAACTGTTATGTAATAAAAATGGCGCTTTGAGTTGGATTAGTACTTGGATGTCGCAATTCAGCATCCCACTGTTTTAATGCCTTACACCAAAAGAGTTTGATATATGTATGGCTTTGTGGCACTTTCTTCACTGGAAAGTTGGCATTCCTTGTGTGAAAGCCTCTGCTAAATAGCTTAACCGAGCGAGCTATTGGTTGTCAATGCAAATGGACACTTCGTATTTTAATAGCAGCTGGCATGGTGCGACTTCTGCAGTCAATTTCTTCCTAAACTTTACCCTATTAATTACCATAGTAGGAAGGTTTCTTTCTATTTTTTTCTGTAGAACAACAAACATTTCTAGGGTGATTTTTGACTGCCATTTTTATTTTTCCCACTATGGTAGTTAACATTGTCCAAGAACTTTTTGATTACAAGCATTCATCCAAATATCCCTCTCTGTGTTAAATGTTGAAAGAAAGAAATACAGGTAGAGATACAGTTAGTGATTCACGACATAATTTTCACCTTGGGTAAATTATTCCTTAACTCCCTTAGTATTTATATCCCAAATTCAATTCCCTGTCCAATTTGCTACTCTATAAAACATCTTTCTGTTAATATCACAAAAATAAACACTTATATTTAATTAAGAAAACCTTTAAAAAATAATGGAAAACATTGAAATAATTGATTTAAAATCCAAGAGTAATTTTTTTAAATGTACAAATATTTTATTTTTTTATAATGAAAAAAATAAACATTTATATAACAAACATATTCTAAAATATTCAACAGTAGTTTGGGGTGAATTCTAATAGAAATATTTAAGCTAATTTACTTTATTGAAAAAGCACATTTACTTAATTTCAAAGCTTTTTAAATTAACTAATATTTATAGCATAAATTGTTGCACGTAAAGTGTACCTCAAACTCGGCAATTCTCAACACAGTCCATCTGCTAGACCATCCCCAAACCAGTAACCATCCTGTACCAGAATAGAAAAACCTGGTGTTTTTAGCAGGGTCATATAGCGACAATAGAAAAGCGTGTTTGACTCAATTCCCTTATGCACTTCCACTTCTTCAAAAGATCCCTGGGCTCTTCTGCATCCTGCCAAACAACGTCACATATGGCTGATGACTAGCTGTGAATGGCACTTTAATGCATGTCTATTTTTGAAAGATGGCAGTGTGTTGGATGGAATGAAACATGGCATTATGTATTTCAAACACAATCCTGGTTGCTGGTAGGTCCTCATGAGTCACTGGCAAAGTGCAACACTAAAGTATCTGCCAGCCGAACATACCGCACAGAGATTTTAACCAAGCCGTTCATCGAGTGTTCACGTTTGTAGTGAGCATATTGATGGTCAGCACTTCTTTACTGGCCACCATATGGAAAGTTCAATGGCGCTCTCTGTCTCTCTCTGTGTCTCTCTTTCTCTCTTTCTGTGTCTCTCTCTCTCTCTCTCTGGCTCTCTTTTTTTTGTTCCTAAAGCCTAGTACTTATTATCTTGTCATAGTGGAAGATAAAATATGAACTGTTCATGCAGTGCCATGCTAAAAATAATAATAAATGCCATCATTATAATAATAACGGCAAGAACAATATATTGACCTGTTGCTATTCCGCAGCTTGTGTGGGTCGATAATAGCTGACTAGGTGTGTGTATGCCCGTGTGCGTGTGTGTCTATGTGTTTGTTCATCATTGAGGCTAATGATAACCTCAGGTTTGAAGCTGAAGAAGACTTCTAGCACTTCACAAACAGTTTCTATGAGATATCTCTCGTTTATACTCATACACCTTTGATAAAATGACCCAACTGTCGGTCTGTTTGTCTGTGGTTTGCATCATTATGATGTGGATGATTAATATCAAAACATGGTTATAACATACACAGTAACTTTTGTCATAATTCTTGCTCAAAAATACAATACAAGACAGCAAAAAACGCAAATAACATGTTAACAATGTAACAAATCCTAAACAAGGAGTGTGAATTCCGACAAAAAAAGAACAAACAATCACTGTAAATATGTTTCATGTGGCTATAGTAAATATTACAAAAATGAACAGTTATACAAACTTAATAAAATCTTAATAAATTAACATTAATATAAATAATTGGTAAAAAAATAACTGTTAATTTCTCAAAAAATTTTCAGTTAATCTTCCAAAATTGTACGAATATGTTTTAAATTTATGTAATGAAAATATATTAATTGAACACATTTATTTGTAATGTAATTAATTCTAATAGAAATATTTGAGTTAATCAAACTCATTACATACACACAAAATGTAACTTAATTTTAAAGCATTTAAATATACCAATTTTTTGTGTAAAAATTGTTTCAAAGTCATTTATCTGGCCTTCCAAAAAAGTACAAGTTCTCACTTATAGGAAACTCCGTCAAGCTGCAGTATGATTTTACCCACCGATACAACCTTGTGTATACTAAACGCTTCTCTTTGACAGCTTGCCACAAACACCGTTGTGACCTGACATGGACAGAGAGGCCAGTTGGGATGGGTGTAATTTAGACGGGCTATTTTAGGCGTGAGACAGATGCCTCATTTACGTAGATCAATAGAACAGATCTTGGGGGCGGAGCGCACCGGA
Source organism: Triplophysa yarkandensis (assembly GCA_033220385.1). NCBI lineage: Eukaryota > Metazoa > Chordata > Actinopteri > Cypriniformes > Nemacheilidae > Triplophysa > Triplophysa yarkandensis. Next base: position 14,795,824 of record CM065662.1, on the reverse strand, counting down.
CTGACACCGGGAAGGCCCATGTGACTCTCGCTAGAGGCCTGCTAAATATATCGCCATCTCTCGCTGGGTGTCATATTGCCACGGTTACCACGCCGGCACCTGACTCGAGGTGGGGAGAGAGCTCGCTGAGTCGGATAATGAGATGAGTCAGCCGTGACATGGCAGAGGAGAGGGACGTGAAGTTCAGGACGATAAAGGTGTAGATAGGGGTCATAGACAACAGCAAGCGAGAAAAACCTGCAGCCGTTAATTGAGTTCCGCGTTTATAACGTTATGATTTATAACAAAATAATTACTCCTCTGATTCAGTTCTAGTTCATCAGTGTGGCCAAACATGTTTTATGACTTATGAATAGCACCTATGATATCAAGGTGTCAGAATATGTTCAGATATATGTCTACTGTATGTGTTTACACCATTATGGTGGCAAAGTATGCCAACAGTGTTTTCACACCTTCTGTCATAATATTCAGGTGCAATTTAACTGTTTAACAACCCGTACCATATATATCCATGATGCTGTGGTCGAACACGGCCTTTAGTAAGTAGAAAGTTTTACCTAATTTGACGTCATCATACCCAATAACCTTTGTTTTTAGTGCCATATGACTTTTATTTATATCAACGTTTTTTTAATGATTCAGTTAGTTGTCCCAATCGCTTGTGTTTACATTAAAGCAACACAAAAGTGCAGAGTGTGCACCCTTAGATCTGGAGATATCACCTACTCCAGTGATTTTTAAAACTAGTGTTTAGTACTTGAGGCCGGTCTCAAGACCAATTTTTGATGGTGTTTATCTTATCTCAGTCTCGGTCTTCTCTTGTCCTCAGACTAAGTGGTCTTGGGATTTTATTATTAATTTTAATTTTAATATTTTCCAAAAATGAACAAAATGTTTGAGTAGGTTGGTGATAAAAACATAAAACATCCTAAAAAATTAATTTCTGCACAATAAATCACACAAGGAACTTCTATTAATATTTTAGTATGACTTTAGTGTTTTGTACTGGTCTTAGTCTTGAATTTGTCTCGCTATGCCTTGGTATCGGTCTTGTGTTGGTCTTGGTACCCTCAAAGTCCTTGTCTTGTCTTTTTAGTGGAACAAACTAATTGATTACAGAAGAAATTGATTTAATGGAACAAACTAATGGTTCATAATGATATTTTAATAGAAGCCATTGGATGTTTTGTGACAGTTTTTTACTGTTTTTCCAGCAGGATTGTTGATAGAAATCCTAACAATTTCCAGATTGGTCATACTTCCATACTTCTGGTTAGATGCTAACTGCATTTCGTTGCCTTGTATCCTACATGTGCAATGACAATAAAGTTGAATCTAATCTAATCTAATCTAAGCTTCTGGTGCATTGCGGTACACCATACATTTATACTTCAGATGCTTGTAAAATATCCTGTTTGATGTCTCTTGGGTGTTCTGACCTTGATAGAGAATGGTACCTGGCTTTAAAGTTTGAGAACCCTTGACCTGGTGATTTGGAGTTAAATTGTTACACACATTAGAGAATGAATGTGGCATGGTGCAGGAGCTCAATGGCTCATTTGAATGGTTGTTACTGTCCTGCTAAAGCGAGACAGAGCACCTCCTGTAGTTCTAATGGAGCCGTTACTGCCAATCGCACCTCAGCATGGTCGCCCGACTACCCCGCACGCAGTGAAGCTCGATGAGGGTGCATGTTATTAGCACGGGGCGGCGATCATTATGCACAGTCGCTTTACACCGACCACAGATCTGAAGTGACATCTCTTCATTTTTTCATGACCTCATTGGCCTCTCCCGGAGGTGTTCCGTTCAAGTGGCTTTACTCCATCAACCCCTAAAGCTAGTTTGGAGAGATATGAGTCAGTGCTTGACTGTTGCATTATTACTTAACCGCTTTCGAGTTTGACTCTTTATCTCAGACATTACTGCACGGATACATGCTCTTCTCAATTAGATTCGCTGCGGATTTAATTCCTAACAGAGGAAGGCAGGAGCTTACGGGACACGCAACTTTTCTGTTTTAGGAATCAGTCCCTCAAAGACACATCCACTTGGAAACAGGGCCTGATGAGGTCATTATTCTGACATCTACAACTTCCACCTCATAACAAACCCTGAAAGCATGAAGTCCCGGTCAGTCGCCTTTAGCTTCTGCTCATGTTGTGAGGCGGTTTGTTGAGACCTGAGGGAGGAGAACGTCATTAATCTTCATTGTACACCTTTCAGTTCATATTAACTAACATAATACCAATGGGACTTTTTGAAAGAATACCTGAATTATAGCTGTGAAACATCTGTCCCTGTGGCATTAACTAATATAGACAGCACATTACTCGCTTTAAAAGTCATTTTTAACATCGCCGCTAATGAATGTTAGTCTGAGTGCCGAGGTATACGTTTGGATGTGACAAATGAAGAATGTGAAAATGAGAGGAAAGAAAAACAACAGAAAGATGAATTAGGTAATCATAACCGCACACACAGCTTATATACACACAGGTTGCCAAAATACAAGCAACTTGTATATACACTTTGTACTTCTATAAAACATTATTAGGTTGTTTTTTTAGATGTTGTCACTTCATTCTGTGGACTAATTTGTGGACCAAGGAACGTCTTTATGTTTTATATTTCTTAAGATTATCACAGTTTCAAATGTATAATTTGGCTTTAAATGCCTAGTATCAGGACGATTGTAACATAAAAATAAAATAATACAAAAATGAATATGTGCAAAAGTTTCGAGACAATTTAAATGTGCCCTTCAAGTAACTGAAAAAAAAGAAATTTTTAATAAAAATCAACCCCTGAGACTCAAGTGTAGAAACACTCTTATATGAGTTTTGATTTATTACAGAAAGGAAGAATGTACTGCATTCTAAGCTCTTTGTTCATTATAGCCATCATTGCACTTTAAGGTTTATTAGTTTCACAGCTATTAAATCTCACATGTCACAGTTTTAGTAAAGCAGATGTAATTTTATTTGCATAAGTGTGATTACATACATAAATAAGCGCACCGTCTGCTTTCTTTTATATACCTGTCTCTTTAGCAAGTGGACGACATTGCGTTCTTAGATGATGAAAATCGGTTATACCAGAGAACATAGATTTTCAAGGCAGTGGGCCAGAAACATAATTTAAAAGTCAATTTGTCGGTTTATATTTCCCTTTTAGATGTATGTTCCCCTCTATTATTTTAGAGGAGGTGTGGAATAATGCCGGGTTTCTGTTGCTAATTCATGTTAGTTTATTGGACGTTTTATCACACTCAAGGCTACCGTGATAGTGAATAAAACCTTCAAACCCAGCCCTTACACACACAGAACGAAAACTGTTCATTTTCTTCTGAACGTTTTCCAAACCTTTCTATTGAACGTAAAATGGGATATTTCTTTATATAATGTTTTTAGTTGACATCTTTACAATATCCTTAAAAAAATGTTAAGAGAGACAAATTATAACAACAACTGCACAGCAGCTAAAGACAGCAATGGATAAGATATTAATATTGCTTGTTGTTGAAATCCCTTAATTGACACAGCCCCATGCACTATATGGTTATAGTCATTATTTGACATTTAGAAATAAATATAAGTTACATGTTTAGAATTTAATGTGAGTTTATATAACCACCAAACTATTCGTGAGATATCACTCTGAAGAATCAGCTTCAGGTATGGGAAGAGTAATTTAGCAATAGGGCAACTCTATAAATAAATATTAAAGTATAAATTGATTGAATTTATGTACGAAGGACTTTTGCGCTATATACTCCAAAAAAAGGATTTAACCTCAAAAGTTTAAACTTATGCATTTCAACTACATAAAAATGTCCATCCATTCCAATGACATCAATCTAATGCAAAATTAAACTTTACCGTCAATTTCAGTTTGTGTAATAAACTATTTCTGAATTTATTAAGTTTGATTTAATATTGTGCAATACATGATCTTTACACTGTTTATGTATATAAAAAAGAGGATTTCTAACTTTATCGTTAGCAGTCACAAATTTTACAAGAATTTGAAAGCAGGTTTTCACATTTAAGCGTTTAAGGCAATAGTGTTCTAGTGTTCCTGCTTTCAAAAGTGTCCTTACTCTTTTTAAAAACTTGAGATCAAACTACTTGAACTGGAATTACATTTCTTACTCCAAAGAAATAACATTAACAGTTTCAGCTCTGCTTCAAAACAGGTCAGATGTGTTTTTGTACTGGACATGAGTTAACACATTTTGTACACTTTGTGTACAAAATGTATTTGAGATACAGGAAGGAGGAAGGTTGGAATAAATTGAATAGTTTTGAGAGCTTACACTGATTAAAGCATTTTTACTACATATTATTATGAAAAATTTTGTATTTAAATAAAACCAAAAGGAAAAATACATAATTTTAAATTATGCCTTGAATTTTTAAGTGTATTGTGTCTTCCGAAGTCATACATTTGATAAAATACTCAAATTAAAATTCCATTACTCTCTGCAACTTATAATGATCAGTCAGTTGGTTTGTAAAAGGGATTTCATAATTCTTTATCATACACTTTTTGTGTTCAACTGCACAACAGGACAAATTTAGAGCAGCATATGGACGTGTAAATAACCAAATGTGTATTTAGGTTGATCTATGCCTTTAATATTGAGTCTGTCTTCCAACGAACATGTTTTTATTTGTACCTCTGTGCGCTTGAGAGCGAGTGGTGGTGAAAGAGAGAGAAATGATGACTCAGTCAATAAAGAACAAGTCCCATAGAAAAGACGAGTACAGTCTGAATGGCCATTTTTGTGAAGTGCATCCGTTGCCATGAAGAGAGTGCTTGGCCTGGTCTGTCTGGGCCTTGATGTAAATGTCAACATAATTACTGCAGAAGGCGAAACAATGACCTGTGCAGACAGAGAGCAACCGTTCAGAGGAAACGCTCCATTTACAGCCTCCCTCTCTTTCTTTGATGTCTTCTCTCATCTCTCAAACTCTTGAGTTATGTCAGATGGCCATTATGGGAGACGCGTGTCTTTTTGGGCAGCGCGAAATGTGTGTAGATTTCTCCACAAGACTTGATGGAAAGAAATTGTCTCGGCATTTCCATCATGCAATATCTATTTAGAATAAACTAAAAATTGTCAATTAAATCTTACCATTTTTATTTCATTTATTTAATAAAATAATCAATTTATTTATATTGTGTAATGATTCACAGTCAGGGCTTGAGGCTTCTTTTTTTAACATGTTTATGGAATATAAAAGTTTTTATGCACAGCAACTGAATGTTCACACGATGCTCAAACTTTTTTTATGTGTCATTATTGAAATATTATAATAATAATTTATTCACCCTCTTGTCAGTTCAAACCTGTATTACTTTCTTTTTGACACAAAACTAAATATTTTAATAAATGTTGGTAGTTCAGCATTGTTTTTTTTTTACTTTGCAATACAGAACAAGTGATTGGTTATTATGTTAATGATGGCCGAATTTTAAACTATTAATTAAAAAATGTTATCCAATACTCACAGAGAAAATGTTTTCAAGGTTTTATTATATGTGGAATAAATGAATTTAATTTATTTGTATGTTCAATTTAGTTGACAGACTTTTCATTGTTTATTTCAAATAGTGTTTTTATTTCCATCCATTGTTAAATAAACATATTTTAGTGGGATTAAGTTCACAAACTTGATGTGACGCATTACACTAAAATTCTGTTATCTTAACTTATTACTTATCTTAACGTTATCTTAACGTAACCTTTTGCCGTTGTGGGTACAGCGTTTATTCATCACCATGTGATTGTTCGTATTTCATCATTTACATTTACCCCTTAAGCTTGTTTCATATTTTAGTTTTGCTATAAATCTGGAATGGCTTCAGAAAACATGGCCTTGCATCACGGAGCAGCCCAGGACCCGGTCAGTGGTATTAGTGGCACATTCGATCATGTGCGGTGGACTCTCCTCGGGCTGTTCTGGCCTGTCTCACGGCAGCTTGGCAGTAGACTCTCTTGGAGGACGGCCGCTCGCAGTCGTCTCTTACCAGCACTGAGAGTGAGGGCCTAATGTAAAATCTGGCCAAAAATCACTCGGTTACACACATGAACGAATCCTGCCATTTTATGTCTAACAGGTTTTTCATCTCCTTGCCAAAGCTTTGTGATTAGCAGAATCAGTTGCAGGATTCTGCTAATTCAGGTGAGATTTGAGGAGGGATGGCAGAGCGGTGGCAGAATGGCGAAGAAGAAATACAGCTTTTGCACAGCTTGTGGTTAAAAGACCTGGATAATTTTGATTCGGTCCATGTTGTAGCTTGTTCTGGCGGAGCGTTGACACTCAGACTGGATGGGTTTGTTGCCTGTGGTTTTACAGAATCGGGAACAATACTTTTTTTATACTTGAACGGAAATTATTGACAGCACAATGAAATTGTTGATATTTTAAAAGATAGCTTTGTTTTAGCTTTGCTTTGCTTTAGTTGTAGACTGACTTGTATGAATGAACAGCTTCTCTACATTAATGTAGCGATAGATGGAGATAAAAAATATAAATAAACTGATATGTAATAATAAATGAATACTTTAATTTAATTAATTTAATATGTAATTTAATTTCAGTTTGAAATTAATTCTGTTCAGAGAGCATTCTTTAGCTTCGGAAGTATTCTGTACAGGAAAAATCCTTGTTTCACGGCCATTCACTTTCACTTTTTGCATGGTTATTTCTGTTATGTCAGTTGTTCAATAATGTCTTTAAACCACATCTTAAAGGCTGGGTCTATAATTTTTCAAATATTGGGTCAGAGGCCAAAAACAATCATGCAGCCAATCAACAGTAAGGATTTTGTCTTTTTTTATATGAAGAGGAAAATTAGCAGAGTGACAGATGACACGTGTGGGGTTGGAGTTCGAAAAAAGGGGGAGACATCCACCACCAGAAATCGTAGACCCTGACTTTAAGATCCTCGCTGGGTCAGTCGTGGTCTGATAGTTAGAGAGTTGGACTTGTAAGCAGAAAGTTTCAGGTATCAATCCCAGTGTCAGCAGACAATAACTGAAGTCTTGTGCAAGACACCTTACCCCAATTTTCCCTGCAGTGATAATTAGCAACTGTATATTACTGTAAGTCAGTTTGGATAAAAGCGTCTGCCCAATGAATAAATGTAAATGTCTTAATTCATTCCTGAGCGCTGTCTCTCATTTTTAACAAAAGACATCTTTGTGAATAGCTGTGTGAACTGTAATGTGATGTAAGTGAATTTACACTGAAGACATTATCACATTGTTCAATGTTGACTCTTCAGCACAGCTGGCAGAATGCAGTATTGTGATTGACAACGCTAAAGGATGCATCCCAGAAGGACGGTTAGAAAAAAACTTTGCATTATAATTTAAAATAGAAAAAAGAAACTTAGAGGATAAAGATGTGCTAATTTCCATCAGCATTTTCTCACGTCTCACAAAATTTCATGCATGAAGTCACCGCTCGTAGGTGGAGTCTTATCTCATCATCTGTAAGAATGTGGAGCACAGTGGGCATGTACAAAGATCAAGAACACTTAAGCTGTACATGTTTGCTGGGAAACAAATGAGATGTTTCTTTGTTTTCCTTTAATGCCTGTAAGTTCCTCTTGTCTCGGTAGCCTGTACAAAAAAGGCTTTGAGTGGGAGCAATTCCACGCCTTGTACGCTTCAATCCATCATGGCGGTCTCGGATGCACTGTATGGTAATTTGCGCTCCAGGATCTGTATAATGTTGAGGGAGTCCTCGCCCTTTCCCATGCGTCAAAACCACATCTCCATGTTAAACAGATTTTAATGTGAAATAACAGTCAGATGTTTGAAAGCATTGGGAGGCGTAACGGAGAGAAAGCATCAGGTCAGGTCGGATGGCATGATAGGCATCACGGCTGGATGAAAAGGTAATAAGCAGGAATCTTGGAAGATACGTTTGGTTTTAAGTCTTGCTATTGAAAAGTGAATGCTTTTGATAAGTCTTTGAATGGTGTCCAACTTTTAATTGACGTATATCTAAAAGGACTCCTAAAAATACATTAGATAAAGAGCAGCAAACATATTCAGGTGTGAAAGGCCAAAGGACCTTTAACTAATGACTTTTAAACAGAATTATCATCAGATATGATTCAAGGATTTGGGTGATTTTTATTTTGGGGTGAACTCTTTATAGCTTCCAATAAAAAGATTTAGCCGAAGGTATGTTTTCATCTAAACTTGACTTTTTGCTTTGTATGTCTTCCTTAAAGGGATTTATCGAATTGAAAAATAAAGGGTTAGATAAAAGTTCAAGGTGACGTGGAAGTCGTAAGTGTGTGGGTGCTGCCAGAAGCATGCAGTGGTATTTGAGATCGCTGGTGCGGGCTTAGGTGGAGAATGTATTTCATGCATCTGGTGATCCCAGGTTAGATCTTTTTACCTCGTAAACACAAGCTATTAAAAATGACAGCCTTTGTCTTTTAATGTTATGCCAAACCTTAGCAGCAACCACAACATCTTGAAATGCACTTTGAATGATGTTACCAGATCAGTCTCTATATTCTTGTAAATTATTTATGTTTGCATCAGAATATTTTGCAATTAATCTATTGCAATATATGTTTATATAATATATGTTCTATAACTGTATGGAGTTGTGATTCTGTATTTTTTTCTCCCTTTTTTAATATCATACTTTGGCTGCCTACTATATTCTTATATTTTTTCTTATATTCAAAATATATTCTAAAGCTAAATATAAAACAACAATTTACATGATTTAAACATGCTGGGTTATTTCAACCCAACTTTGGGTCACAAAGGCACAAATCCAACAATGGTGTTAAATTAACTCAGCAAATGATTAATATTTGTCCCAATAATGGATTAAAATAACCCTGCTCTCTGGGTTGAAGCAACCCTGTTATTTATATACCAACCAGTTGGGTTAGTCCGTTTTTCTACCCAATGTTGGGTTGACATAACAGAGTTTCATTTATACAGCCATAAAAAATGATGACCCCACCAAAATTATGTTAAGTTTTTTCTACATTTTCTAACAAAAAAAAATAATTCATTATCCCATCAAAAACCCTTTGTTTAATAGTTCTATAAAATAACTTTAAGAAAGAGACGGTTCCCTAAAGAGTTTTTGACAGAATCGTTCTTTGGTGAACCAAAAATAGTGGAAAAACCACTAAAGGATTTTTATTTTTAAAAGTGTAGACACAAGTTTAAAGTGATGACTTTTGTTTCATTCTGTGACCTAGTTGCAGGATTCCACCCAAATTCCAAAAGAAAATACTGTTTTTATTTGCATTAATATGCAGAACACCGAAACAGAACAAACTTAAGGAAATATAAAGTTTTAAAAATTCCTTGGTAAGATGTATTTCAGTTAGAGTTTACACTTTTATAATTCCTCTCAGAGCTTCTTGGTGTGGTACAGGGGTCACAGCTTTATATTGAAGATTTCTTTGAAATCCCTGAAGGAGAAAATAAATGGGAAAAATGCTTGAAATCCAGAACCACTAAAAAGTTGGCTGTCACCGTTGCTCTTTATTGATTTTTGTGATTTCACATTTCTACATTCATCTATTTCCTTCTCCTTATTCTGTCTTTCTCTCACCTTTCAGGGATTTTTGTCTAGTTTAAAGAGATAGCTGAGCAGCTCTAGCCAGGCCATGTGATGTACGGCCAGAAGTGTTTAGTTCCAGGTCTAACCCCTTCGAGCGATGTGCTTGTGGTTGGCTGCCGTCTTCGGATCTAAACTCTCACCTGCGTGTAACCCCAGGCAACGCCAAACGCCGTACTGATTCTGAACTTCACAACATCTGAAGAGGCTTACTGCATGTACGACTCAAACACTCCTAGCATTTTCCAGTCTTGCTGCTGCTAACTTTTGTCTTCCCAGACAGGAAGTGATCTCTCTCTTCATCTTTGTTATTCTCGCAGTTCTCTCATCCCTCCTTTCGTTTCTGGTTTTATCAGATCTTTGTAAGATGCTGGAGGCTTGTGAAGACAGGCATTAAAATGAGTAATGAGCTCACTCTACCCCTCTCACCATTCCTGTCCCCTGAGCAAACCTCAGCTTATGAGAAGTTTCAGCTAAAATAAATACACTATTCCAAACATAAAAAATGAGAGAGAGAGAGAGAGAGAGAGAGAGAGAGAGAGAGAGAGAGAGAGAGAGAGAGAGAGAGAGAGAGAGAGAGAGAGAGAGAGAGTCTGTAGAAGAGAAAGGATAATGATTTGAAACATTGATGTGAGCATCATTCACACAGGTTTTGACATTACCTTCAGATTTCTGAAGTTTACTTCTCCATCTGAATTCTACTTTTTAGGCCCGTTTTTCTGAATAAAACCAAATGCGTTTTTCTAATAACGCTCAGTGTTCAGCACATAGAATAATAAAAAATATATTGCAGTTTTTGTACAACAAGATTAGCCTTGATCCATCATACACAAAGTTCCTCATCGCCACTTTTCAGCTCCACATCTGAGGCGGTTTATTATGACTTCGGGCTACGGAATATGAATTAGATTTGGAAACTTCATCTGCTTGAGTTTTTCAGTCTGACAGGAACGCTCTCCTGTGGGTTCGGTGCCCACAGTAGCTTTTCTCGAGCTCTTAGTAGGACGTACCTGGCACGGAGCCTGCGAGAAAGTTCACTCCTTTCGTCAAACACAATGTCTTCATGAGCTGGCATTGTGCGCATTGTGAAAACACACATTAATGTGTGAGAATCTCATGCCAAGCTATCAACACATGGCAGAAACGTCTCCGGAAACCGATTTTCACTCGCACAGCCTACGCGCAGTGATAGCATAATATGCGATACCAAATACTACCCTGTTGGTTGAACAACACTTATTTTTAAAATAATCAACCAAGAGAGGCTTGCTTCACAAACAAAATACATAAGATCTGCCAATCAGCACCATAACGTGGAAAATATGTGTAAACAAATATGTGCCGATGGCTGCAGAGTTTAATTAATTTACCCAAAAATCTCTTTTGCAAATAAATATTTTTCTGTTTTGTATATACAAACTTCTATTTTCAGTCCACATGCTAAAAGTGGCTGAACAAACACAAAACACCATAAACACAAAGCATGTGCTACCTCATCTAAATACTCACAAAATAGATTTGAAGGACCACGGAACACCGTTTTGCAGAATTTTATTTATTTTTATTAAAATCTTTCCTTCATCGCCTATCTCAAATCTCATCGGGCCTTATTCGCTCATCAAACATAATTGCTTTCTTCTGTCTCGATTTCTGTGTTTTGAACCAAATGTGAGCTCAAATGAGATTTGATGTCCTTATTTTCCGCTTAACTTCTCTTTTTGTGTTTCACATAAGAGAGATGCGGGTTTGGATGGAGGATAAGTAAATAATGACAGAAATCAATTTTTCTCTGAACTGGGTACAACCCCAGGTAGGATTGACTCGGGAAGCGGAGTGTTGAGGAAAGATCTGCTCTGTTTTACCCTTGACCAGAAGGGCTGTGTGTGACCTGTCTAAGCGTTGAGTAAGCTGTAGGGCGATATGGATGAGAAGAAGGTAAATAAATTTAAAGACTTCACGACAGACTTTCTTTTTAAACCTGTATGACTTCCATTCTTGTGCAGGTCACAAAAGAAGATATTTTGAAGAATGCTGGTTGCCGAAAAAGGGCGGACCTATTCATTTATTTTGTGTGGGTTCAAAACCAATGCAAGTTGCTTACCTACAACCTTCAAAATATCTTCTTTTGTGTTTCGTGAGACATGTATTGGGGGTCTGTCACTGTCACTGTTTTACCCTCGACGAGAACAGCCCTGTTTGATACAAAAGAAGGTATTTTAAAGATTTTGATGACCGAACACTGGTGAGACCATTCCTCAAAATATCTTCTTTTGTATTCCGCGATATAGTCATCGGGGGTCTGTCACTTTTCCCATTAGGAACTTGTTTGTATGATGCTTCACATTTCATTCTGCTTTACTGCCTCAGTCGATTCCCATACAAAACAGGATCCATAGACATAAAATATTGACGTTTCTGCTTTGCTAAAATCACAGCCCCTGTGACAGCCTGTCTTTATTTAACATACTGTGTATTTTACCAGTGATCCTGAAGACAGCGTTTGACAGTCATTTGCCACAGTTCATTTTGCTAGTCAAGAGCATCTCCTTTCAACATTTTGTGGGATATTAAAAATGTACTGTTTGCTCATTCGCTTTTGAAAACGTGATAAATCTCACTTTGTTCACAGTCGTTTCTTCCTCTAAAATAAGTATTGATCTTACAGGTGGGCTGTTGTGTTTGTGAGTGGTCCTGGGCTGTAATATTGAACTCTCAATCGATATTGTATACATGTCTAAATGTCAAGTCATCTGTGCTTTTTGCCATCAGGCTATCGATGTTCACCCTTCTGCATATCCCAAAATGGATCTCGGAGCGCTTATCGCTCTGAAACTGTTTTTTCACAGGTGTTTTGCTGCTTCTGGAATCGAATAAAACTGTAGAAATTTAAATTCAATCTTTAAACTTCTTAGTCAATTGAATGAAGTCAATTATTCGACCGGCCTTTATGTTGTCAGGGAGGTGAATGAGAGATGTTCATTATTATCATAGATTCTTTCTACTCTCAGATGATGGATGTTTGACTGATTATAAAATATTTGTTATCTGTCCGCTTGCCTCTCAAGAAGTAAAAGTTTTCATTTGACCTCTAAATTTTCTGTTTCTTGGCATGTGTACAGAGTCCACCTTAAATGTTTTCTTACCTGCCTTGCGTGGGCTTGGATCTACTGTATCATCTGACCCCGCAGGATAACTTTACAAACGTCCACGTCTAAGTAAACATGCATATTTGCTCGATGTAATTTGTTTATAGCATCTCCAGATCCAACTGAATTATCTATCCTGTCCATCAAAAAATGAAATAAACGATTGCTACCATTTGAATCACACTGTATCCAAATTTGCTTACTTTGGACTATCACTTTTACAAGCAATGCAATTTATCAGCTATTAAATTGCTATTCGTACAGATGCTGAGAGCAGTTTGAATGGTGGGTAACTGAAGGAATGTACTGAAGAAGATGTGTTTTAGTTTTTTAATCACAACCTAGTTTTCAATTTAATATTAGTTCTTCAGTAAGGATGGCTTTATAGTGATTTGAAGGGTTTGATTTTAAATGGCTCGAGCAGGTAAACAGAACTAACTCCCCTCGGCTCTATTTCACGATCTTGCTCTCGTTCTGTCTCTCTATCCCTGTGCAGTGCAGGCTGGTACTTTATTTGTTTTATTTTCACTTCCATCAACTGCAGTGGTAAACAAGCATCAAATCACAGTACTCACTACTGGAGCACATTCTGCTTACCTTACTGGTGTAACTCCCCCCCCCCCCTCCCCCCTCTCTCTCTCTCTCTCTCTCTCTCTCTCTCTCTCTCTCTCTCTCTCTCTCTCTCTCTCTCTCTCTCTCTCTCTGTCTCTCTCTGTCTCTCTCTGTCTCTCTCCCTCTCTCTCTCTCTAATACAAAAAAATATTTATAAAAAGTTAAGAGTAAATAAGAATAAAATTAACTAAAGGTGGGATTTATGTAGTGCAATTAGTATTACACAGTGTATATAATATGGAGATATGTAAAACAGCAATTAGGTACTTATATATTAAATTACTTTTTAAAGCAAACTATATACTAAAGTATCAAAATAATTTTTTGTTACATATATATTTGTAAATATTTTTGTTAATCAGATTTACTTAATTTTTTACATACACAAATTTGAACAGTTTATTTACTTAATTTAAAAGCTTTTCAATTAAATCTATTCTTGTGTTAAAACACAGTAAGCATTTTTCAGTGTACTAGCGTTGTTTACGTTTTCCCAAAGTGGTCTATACCATAAAAATCGGAAATCGTTTTTATGAAATACATCTTGTACAGTAAAGGTAGTACATACATATATTTGATTTCCTAAACATCAAACATTATAAACGGAGTTTGTGATTAAAATCATAGATGGTTAGAAAGACTTCACATTGACATTACAAATACATATATTGTACATATCGCCTGAGCAAATTAAATGAATGTCAAATGTGTTCTTTTCTCCTTGAGATGCTCCTCTAGCTGATCCGGTATTGTTCCAGTGCCATTTGCAAATCTAAAGCCGCTCTGCTTTCCACTGTCTGCACAATACAGGTGGACAGCTGACTGCTGCGCACGGCAGATTGATCACTGACCATCCATCTGCTCTACTGTGTGAGAGAGAGAGAGAGAGAGAGAGAGAGAGAGAGAGAGAGAGAGAGGAGAGAGAGAGAGAGAGAGAGAGAGAGAGAGAGAGAGAGAGAGAGAGAGATGTCTGTGTCCAGCATCGCAACCGCACATCGACACATGCAAGTGAATTCCAAGGGCATATGGTTTAAAGTTGAGTTAAGCTTGCACTGAGAGCCACTGTAGCACTTTTCATGCCATTGTTTGCTTGGGATTTGTCCTTTATAAGGTGTTGGATGTGCGGTGTTATTCCCTTTATGTTTGAGGGTTTTTTTGGCGAATCAGTGATGCTCAGAGAACTTCAAAGCCTGACTGGCCAGACTTCAAAGACTGATGCTATTGTCCGTTGTTCAGCGGTATCGAACCCCTGCCCGATTTCATGCCACAGCTGTTCTGATACCTCTCCAGACCTTCTCTCGTCTGTTTTCCTCTGTTCATTATTGACTTTCATTTCTGTCGTCCTCCTGGTTTGCTCTATGGACAGGAGGAAATATTGAACCCTAATGACATCACAGACTATAATAATGTCATCTCTCAGTGTGTTTTCTCTTTCAGTGGGTTTTTGCTTTCCTCCTTTAGTAAAAATATTTCAGGAGTGTTATGGCAGCGTGGTATTTTTATTATATTAGTCATTGTTGTTTAATCCACCAAATCAATGAAGCCATTTTTAAAGGTGTGTTTATGTTTATTTACACCGTACTCTATGGCAGTCACAAATGTCAAAATTGCATTTCTAAATCCTTCTAATTTTAAGCATTATTCTTGGCCTACTACTTAAAGGCATAGTCTTCCCAAAAATTAAAATTTTGTAATGATTTACTCATTAGTAATTTCTTAGCATTTCTTTTCAGTTATACAAAAGACTGATATTAAGAAGGTTTCCAGTGTTCTGCTTAACACAAAAGAAGATTTTTGAAAGAATGTTAACAACTCAAATTTCTGGGGCACCCTTGACTACCGAAGTAGAAAAAAGTATTTAATATTTTTTTATTGTGTTGATGACAAAAGAAGATATTTGAAAGAATGTTAACAACTGAGATATCTGGGACACCCTTGACTACCATAGGATAAAAAAGTATTTTAGAATTTTTTTTGTTCTGTTGATGACAAAAGAAGATATTTTGAGGAAATTAGGAGAACACAATTACATTTTTTTCTAGTGTGGTAGCAATGGCGCCTCAGAAGCTTTTCCATTCTTTCAAATATATCCTCTGTATTCAGCAGAACAAAGAAATGTATTCAGGTTTGGAACAACAGGTGACTAAAAGTTTTTCACTTTTAGGTGGACTGTCCCTATACAAGTATTGTTAGATTGCAACCTATACGTACACGTAAAGCATCATAAGAACAGGACAAAGGGACACTTAAGAAATAAACCGTTTGAGATACACTATTGGAAAGTTACGTTTCGATGAACTTTCTTTCTTCTTTATAATTTTAAGAATAACAGTCCAAGCCCAGTGACATGCATGTGTGATCAAAATCTTTTTTTTTATTTAATGTTATTTCTGCTTAATACAAACTGGATCCGTCATGAATTTGACTACATGTCTGCCTGACTGCCAACTTTATCAATAAACATCTGAATCTAATAAATAATGTCTGAATTCTCAATGAAAGTTAAAACGTTGCATGTTTTCCCTCAATGAAACAAAGACAACACAGTTGATGGTTACAAGACGGTTATATAATTTTTTGGGTTTCAAATATGCATCACAATAATATTTAGCCAACCTTTATGTGACCTGGAACAGATCTTGTTTATTCATTGGGAATTGATCCTCGGCATTTGCAAGCCACATATTTACATCTGTACCCACAACAGTTTTTAGGTCACTGCACGCATACTAGATACGTCACTGAGAAAGTTTAAGAGATTTTAAGTTCTGACTTACTGATACGTGTGCTCTCATACTAAAATCTTTCTGGGTCTACAGTGCTGTGCAAAAGTTCTTTCATTGGATTAATGGTCTGAGTCAGTAAATCGTTTGTAGCAGTGCGTCACTTGAAAACAAGAGTTGATACATTAATTTTATTATTATTTTAACAATCCAGTAAGAATAGAACTATACAGTACTTTGAAGACATGTTTCACAGTATTGTAGCTTTGCAGGTAGGTGCCTTGAAGACATTAACTGCATTTAGTCGATTTTTTTAAGTTAAAATCTTTATAAAATGTAATAATAGATTAAATAGATGATGACAACAGATCTCTCTGTGAAGCACTGGCTATTGTCACACATATTGTACATACAATTAAAAATATTGATGGCAAAGACTAGTGAATAATTTCTACATTTCTACAGTACTGTATATATTTCTATAAAAATATAAAACACAGAATTTTTTCCTGGACAGAGGTTGAAAGAAATATACACATTTGTAAAACATATTTGTACTTAATGTACAGTTTTGTATGTTTGCCATGTTATAAAAGAACAGAGCCACAAATACTCTCCAAGAAGCTTTCATCGAAGTCTTGAGGTCACAACGAAGCCACAACTAATTTAATCGGGGAGAAAGTGTAGCACAAGATAAAATGTTATGGATTCGCAGACTAGATCGACAACTGTACTTCATTTTATGACATCTCAAAGTGTGGCACATACAGCACCAATCAATATGTTATTTTGAGTCACGGGGGAAGATTTTATTTATTGGGTATGTTTTTATTTTTTATCTAAATGGTTTCTTTCTTTCTGTCCACTGTTGTGTTTTCATAATATCCTGTTTACGGTTCTCATCTGGGATGTTTGTACACCAACGGAGCAAATATTAATATAAGGTAATGCACTGAATTCTGAATTGGATTGGTGCGAAGCCCCAGGGGCGAACTGTGTTTGGCCATTATATGATGCTGGCTATTAATTCACCTTTCTGATTCAATGATTCGCATGCTCATTGAAATACATTACATGTACATCATTTTCAACGCAAGCCTGTTGTCGGTCAGCTGTGGTCAAGGGTATTTTTCCCCGCAGCGGTGCACTGTGGGTAATCAATTCTAGTTTGGGCGTGACAATTTCATGAATCATTGGCGAGGCATGCGAATTAAAGCTGTAATCAATGTTTAGTGAGTTTCAATGGTGCGGTTGATATTCGATGCATCTGTAATGTATCTTCACAAAAGACTTGACTGCACCGTTGCATAATTACTCTGGGATGTGTTTCAATAGATCCGCGATTGAAAATAAGTTGTATTTTTTTTAATGAATAAATTTGATTGTAGTGATTATTCGCTGTGCTGTTTCATGTGTAAGCAAATATTCCGGGATGGATTGGAGTTTGGGGTTTCTGTCTGTGTATTTGAGATAGATTGCTGTTTGTATAAGTAAAATTAGTTTTTAATCAAAATTCCCACTTTTTGTTTCTTATTTTTTATTTAGTACTTCTGGTTTCTTTTTTTCTTGTAATCATGCTTTGCTTTTGTGTCCCTGCTGTTATTTTTTTATATAATGAATTCATTTTTTCGGGTTGCCACTTTGGATGACAATTGTGATTAAATTAGGGTATTAAAGGGTGTACTAACAATACTATAACACACTGCTGCTGTTCTTTTACTGTAAACTTTGCATCTCAAAATTTTGTTTTTATTTTATATTTTAATGTTTGTTTTTATTACTTTTTGCCATAAAGCATTGTAACTGGTAATCCCTTATGGTTTTCACTAGGGTTTTCAAATATCCATCCGATTAAATATTTTAAAAGTAAATTTTTTTTCATTTACTGAAAAAGCCAAATTTTACAAACATGTCTTAATGTTCAAACAGGGCATTTTCTAAATCATCTTTTTAACCCGCACCCATTCACTTGATTTGGTAATGGTCCCATACACAAGAACTGGATGGGTGCCAATGCTCTTCAGTTACCAACATTCTTCAAAATATCTTTTTTGTCTTTTGCAGAAGAGGAAAGGACAGGCTGGTTTGAAATAACAGGAGTTTCAGGTAATGATTATGGAATTTTCTTTTTCAATTCAGGCTTCTCTTTAAAAGTTTCTTGAAAATGTTGTACACTTTTTGCTACTTCTTAAACTCCTATTTTTTTCCACTACCAACAATTTTGCCCCTTAAACGTTTCTGTACTGTTACCAGGGAGACAAAAATGACAGCGAGGAATACGGTCAAGATGAAATATGAGGCGTGATGTGTGAAGAAAAATACCACTTGTTGATAATATAGTGAAAGTGTGAAACATTCCTTTAAAGACTGTTTATTTTTGTGTCCACGGCCCGTACAGTAGTTGAAGAAACACACAGCCTTTCCAATTTTTCTAAATGTAACTTTAAATCAGGCGTCTGTACAGTAAGTTTTCCAACTGAAAGGGTCTCAAATACCACAATGTCCCTACAAAAAAAGACATCAGGTTACCCAAGATAGTGGAAATTATGTCCTGTCCAAGGGGCTTTTATTTAACTGGCACACAGTATATTTAACATTTTTACATCCTCATCATTATAAAGTGACTCCAGATCACATACCTGAAGCAAACCCAGCGGTAAAGTGAGGTGTTCTGTATACCTGCAGACCTGCAGTTAGATTAGTTCCATCCATTGCTATTATTGCTGTCTTTGGACACACACTCACATACACACACACACACACACACACACACACACACACACACACACACACACACACACACACACACACACACACACTCAAACCACTGCAGGATTGATTAAAATTATTATGTCCTATAAAAGAGAAGAAATTCTCAAAATTCAAAGAGTCTCAGCCTACTGCTGATATACAGTAGCTTCTCTTTAAAGTGAAAAAGATGCTTTGCAATTACAACTCCTTCTAAAATACAGAAAAAATTAATAGTTTTATTGCAGGTTTAATTAAGCTGTAAAGCTATAATAATGATGATATTAAGGAGTTGTATGTCTTGGATATTCCAGTAGGAGCTATCAAACTGTGCAAAATATGCATTTACCATCATCTTGGGTTTAAAATGATTAGAATAAACTCGGTGAGATTCTAATTTAATTGAAATGATAATTTTGCAGTTGTGAATTTTATTATGAGCCTCTAGTGTCTAATGTCTAAAGTGATGCAAGACATTTTGTATTTATAGGTATAAGTAAACTTAAAAATGACATTTCTTTTCAATAGCTGATGTATTTCTGATAAAAACTTTTTCAGACTTTTTTAGAACTCTTAAAGAGTTCACTAAAAAACAAAAAAATCTGTCCTCACTTTCTCCCTGTCATGTCAAAGCTGCATGGCTTTTCTTCTTCTTCTATAGAACACAAAGAAGAAAGTTTTAAGAATGTTGGTAAACAGTCTGTCCATATTGTATTATTTGTCAACATAAATATGTCTATCTAGACATCCTTTTAAATATAAATTTATGTTCTGCAGAAAAAAGAAAGTGATACAGGTTTGACATGACAACAGGGGATGTAGAATGGTGAAATAAAATTTGTTTTGGTGTGAAAAAACTCTCCCAATCTCAAGTTTTTACTGGATTACAGATCTCAGCTCCACACATCCAACAAGTAACACCTATTTCATACTGTAGTTATTATTTGCTGTTTTGCACATAATTATGTTAACTCTTTTTTGAGCATGACTGTACAAACACTGTATTACATTATGTTTCGCAAAGGCAAGGTTGATTAAACATTATGAAGACAAACAATTACTTTTCTCTTTGGAATAAAACCAAAATGTGCAGTGAGTTTTGATTTCATTACATTTTTCTTCGCATAAATATACACATCATAATTTGACTCTTAATCAGTTTAGCTAGCTTTAAGGCAAAATTGCATCATATTAATTAAACAGGAGGTAAAAAATATGAATCTACCAATTACAGCACACATAGACTAACAAGTTATGCTTGTTTTTCAAGCACATAAATGCAGATATTTTTCAAAGCTTTAGCTATATGTATACCTTCTACAATCAAAGAGGATAATAAAAATATATATCATGGTTGAATTTATGTGTGTTTGTGTTCAAGGGCAGCTTTTTCTACTCGGATAGTAGTGTGTCTGAATCTCCCCTTAAGGCAGCTTGATAACAAATACATGAACAATTCAATCCAAGGCCCAGCCTCAAGGCCTGTGCACACCTCATGCTACGTCCGTGCCGAGGTTTAATACAAGCTCTTCAGTACTGACGCTGGAATCCAAGTAATTGCTATTCTGGCGTGCTATTAAACCCATAAAAGAACAAAATCAGCACCTATTAGGGCAACAGTGGACACTCTGTCTAACAAAGAGGAAAAAGTTGAAAGGAGAAAGGACACCCAATTCTTCCCTCTGTTTATTACCACAAAAGATCTTATTTAAACTTCAATTGAGTGAGTCGCTTTCAATTTCTCCCTCCTGGCTGCCGCTGGAAAATGATATCATTGAAGACAATTGAAAATTGGGGAACTGAGTGAGCTGCTAATGCCGACCGGCTCTCTGTGTTTAAATGGCTCTTCCTGTGTAAATAATTAGATTCTCCCATTTATCTCAATATCGACCCGTTTGATATTACAGGGCCCCACCTGGCTGGATATGAGCGAAGGACCCCGCAGGGCGGAATCATTGTCTGAGCTTCTATTCATCTCTCCCATCTTAATTTATGTTCTTCTCATGGACCTCTCTCTTCGTCTGGCCAGGTGAAATTGTGCAAGCTTTCTGATGAGAGAAATGCAAGTCTTACACCCAGGATTTACAGGGGTGAGTGGAAATGGCCCTTTTCTTTATCACTTTTAAATAAATAAATAATAAAAATGATTAATATTTGAAATACAACAACAAAAATTTTAGCAACAAAAATAATTTTTTTTGCAGATCATATTTTAATTTTAATTTTAATTGGAGAAGCTTTAAAATACAAACAAAACACGTTTTGTTTTTTAGTGCATGTTCCTCGCATAACCGTAGCACAATAATCGTTTTTATACCAGGGGATTGCATGTATTTAGAATCAAATGTAAAGGAAAACTAAGAGTAATTTGCTTTGCACAAAAGCTTCTGCTAAATGTAAATGTAAAGCAATGCCTTTTAAGACTAAAAACAGTTATAAAGTAATAAAAGTAATCAGAAACACATCTATAGTAAATTTGGTTTACTCTATATGTAATAAACACAGAGCGTTACGCCACAGGTTGGGATGTACTCCTGCATGTTGAAGTTTTAAAATTTCAGCCACCTGCAGTGAATTTAACTTTTTCATCCCAGATTTATTCATCCCAGGACCAACATATGGACCTATAGTTTTTCCTGTAGAATGTAAATTTCCAGCCGGCAGAACTGATGTTAAATCAATGGCCTGCAGAAATCTATCTGAGTGGAGTTTTGCTAAAGCTTTGAATCTGGACAAACTCTCTCAGCAGGCTCTGATCTCTAATTCCAACAGTCTGTGCATATGAATTATTAATTTAGCCATTATGCTAAGTCCTCTGGTCTGGATCAATTCATTATTAGCTTTGGCGATTACAGCACAAGCTTGCCGATGCCACCTAGATGGATGCACAGAACTTACAGCTAGAAAACATAATAGATTTATGAACCTTGAATCTCTTAAATTCAATTCACAGTGTGCCATAAAGACATCAAAGATGGGGTGCATAGGGAAGCTATGGCCTTTTTGGAACGAGCCCAATTGAGCTGAAGGTTAAAAAAAGATTTTTTCGAAAGCTGTTGTTTAAAGATTTAACACTGGTTTACAACCAGGTTTGCTTTAAATCCTAACTCACATAAAATACTATAGTATAATTACCATAATGCAGCACTATAATAGTCTTATTTAAGGCACAGGAATTTGACAAGGGCTGTCAAGTGATTAATCATGATCATCCAAAATAAAAGTTTGTGTTTACATTATTAATGTTTGTGTACTGTGTGTATAAAAGCATCAATAAACACAAAGACATGCATATACACATACAAATAATATTTAGACAATTTTATTTATATTTACCAGTTATTGAATTTATAAATGTTTATTATTTATTATATTTGATTATTTTTAAATATTCAAATGTGTTTTTAACTACAACATTAATACACAGAGTACATAAATATATAAATTATGTTAACACAAACGTAATCATAATAAATGGTTGGACAGCCCTATAAAATTTCAATTGCTCATGCATGTGCATGGTGGTCGACGAACAATAGATTTATCCTCTTAAACCCATATTGAATGTCATCTGACAGCACTTTATTTTACCTTCAAAGCTTTCCACCTCTCTTTTAAAAGTAAGCCAGTTCATTTAAAAGATAAGGCTTATCTGTGCATGATGAAACTGTATATTAGCATTTTGGGGTCAGAACCCTCCAAGTGAACGACGCTGCTCGAAAGACTCGGAGGTCCCATTTGAACCACACCTCGTGGAATATAATGGAAATAAAAGATGAAACCTCCAAATCGGTTCATCAGCTCAACTGGAGCGGAGGCCTTCAACCCGCCTCATCCGTCATGTCCTCTCATTTTAAGCAGGGATGCATAATTTACTGAACTCCAATATGAATCTGAGCTCCATCCTCTGATATTCAGTGCTGGTCAATTATCTCATATTATCAATATCTGCCATCTATATTGCATTGGCTCATTTGAATTTCATAACCAAACACTAATATTCGGCCTTTTTATGAAACCTTTATGGTAATGCGGCCGAGGTTCTCTGGGCTATCAATTACTTAGTGTGTGTCTGTAAAGCCGGAGAGAGTGGGAACTAATGTCTTGGCCCTTAAGGTGGCAGGACACACCATCTTTTACCTTCATTACCGCAGTGAAGCGATGGTTTCTTCCTCAACCCCCGTGGCAAGTCATTTAACCTATCTGCACCCCAGTCGCACAGTTTGTCAAAGCGCATTCGTGTGACTGCCGTACGGCTATTAGAGCCACAATGGAGATTATGTAGGAGTCAGAGAAGATGAAGGAAGTGATGATAACCAGTTTGGCTCCAGGTGTTGCTCTGTTGAAATATAGCGTCTCTCTTTCGTTTGTGTCATGCTGTAAAAACCCAGTGGAAAATTGTATTGCTCAGAGAATACTCTGACTTCCCTGCTTTGTTTCTCTATACATTTCCCAGAGAATAAAATAAATTGTAATCTTAAGGTGAATCAATAAGGATATTAAATAGATCTTATTTATTCTTTCTTTCTTTCGCTTTTTCGTCATTCTGTCATAGTGTTGCAGCATATAAAGTGTAAAATATGTTATTGCATACAGGCATATCTGACATGCAGATGCAAGCTACACTAAGTCATTTTATATCGGAAAATGGAAACCGGCCTCAAGATAAACATTGAGTTATTTATTCTGAACTTGTGTTGCTGAGGATGTGCACGAGCTGACGCAACGTCGGTCTCATTTGTTAAATTTCATATGAAATGTAAAAAATCTTTTTTAATATCCAGAACAATCTTTGTACAGGTAATAGCTCAGAGCTAGAGAACAATTACATCTTTGTGTGTGCTCAGATAAAAGGTTTTAATATGACTTCCTTCTGCTACTGGAAGAACTAATTTAAAAATATATTGTCATTAAACTAGGTCTCACTAAAAACTTGGAGAGTAACATTGGTTTAAGTTAATAGTTTGTCTTTTTAAGTTCTTTTTATTGAGACTCCCTGACAACCGCATGCAAAAATCGCAATACAGCAAAGATTGATTTACAAATGCGATAAGATAAATAATCAGAGAATTAAAAAAATTGAAGTCAGTTTTTCTCTACAAAGGTGAGCAGTGTCAGTTTATGACTCAAGTGCTTTGGGGTGCTTACATCAGTATGGATGCTGATGAATGGTTTCCTAAGGCATTGATGGTTGTTTGGATGGATGCTGGGTCATATATAAATGTCTAAAGTCTATAAAATTATGTGGAATCTTTACAATTTTGTAAGATGTAAGCAGCACTGGTCCAGAAGTTTGTTTTTTACCATAACTCAAAAATGTTTAAGAGGAAGTGCTTCAAACAGGGCTCTATAAGTACCATTCTTAATTTTCAATTGTCAGAGTGAAAATTCTTAATATTTACAATTGAGCCTGATTTGTATATGAGGCTATTTTTTGAAATCATAGATTATATTATTAAATTATTGTATCTAAGTGCCATCCAAGCATGGAATTAGGAGCTATATTAAGAAGGGATTAAGCGCAACTGATTTTACTATTTTATTTCTGGCCTTAATGTATAACCCTGGTCTGTTTTACCAATTGTGAAACAGTAATTTCCATTCTGATCTCACAGGAAAACATCAATTTCACAGGATGGCGATTTCAATGATGATTTTTTAATTTATGCAATGTGAATACATTTCTGTCTGTTCTCACCCAAAAGCACTGAATTTGCATTTGAGGCCTTTTGTCTTAACATGGTGTCTGATGGAACAGTGATTAAGACTATGTTACTTACTAAAACACTCAGAGTGTATTCTTAATGTAAAATTCAATAGCGCACACGTGGTGCAAGTCTTCTTGAACCTTGATGCGCTTCTGTGCCTTGCACCATTAGGCTGTTTAATAGCTGTTTTGCTTCTCAAGTGGAATCCACTCTAGTGCCGGAAAGTTGAGAGGAAGGTTTTTTAAAGATTTAAGCGATATTCCTAAAGTGTTGTCCAATTTTATGTGTAGAACTTTATAAATTAAAATGAGTAAGTGCACCTTTAACACTTAATGAAGCTTTAGTGGTGTAGGTTTTTGCAAATATAGCTTCTGTCTTCCATAATCCTGATTGACAATAAGAACATTCTGTTAGAATTGATTCTGTGAAGACGACTATGGAGAGAGAGAGAGAGAGAGAGAGAGAGAGAGAGAGAGAGAGAGAGAGAGAGAGAGAGAGAGAGAGAGAGAGAGAGAGAGAGAGAGAGAGAGAGAGAGATATGTGGGATCATAAATGATGTGCGAGCTAAACAAGCTATTGAATAATTTACCATTGTAATGTAGCTGCGGAAAAGGATTAGAGAAGTTTCAAAGGTGGATTATATGCTGTAGGGAAATGTCTAGAAGATTTGACTGAAGAAGCGGTATATTTTTCTCTCTCTCTCTCTTTCATTCATACATAAGTATGTGTACGTGCATATGTGTGTATTCTTTCATTTTGCTAACATTCCAAATCCAATCACCCAGCAGGTGCAAATGAAAAGATCTTAACCTCAATTACAGCAACGTCTTTTTGCAAACAACTACTTGAACTGGAATCTTGCTCAAGAACTGAAGAGTAAATTGAAGTCATGAAACTATTTTTTACGAAAGTAAATATCAGATTAAAACTGAACCTGCAAATTTATTTCCTTCTACATTCACTTGTTGTGAATAATTTTTGAATGGACATGAATGAAAAAGTTTGTCTTTATAATTCTTTTCTTATTCTAGTAGATAGATAGCCTGAAGCAAGCTCTGTGATTTTCAACCCCTCCAACCTGTAGACCTCTCTGTTCAATTACCAAACGAACCACATGACCAGGGTTTCTGAATTTGATAGATGGTTTAATTTTATTTCTTTATTTAATAAAATTAATATTAAAAAGGATTGATGTAATTGTTTGTTAATTACTTAATGTGTATTCATATTTACGTATTTTAGTGAAGTTACTTTAATAATGCATTTCTAATTCAAATGTTTACAAAAAATATTACTGTATCAAATTTTTATGTGCATGTAGTTGAGGAGGTCAGTATAAAGAATAAATAATATCAGAGTTTAATAATATTTGAAACAATTAATATTAATAATCTCCAAACCACAATGTCAAGCTGAAGGTAACTAGGGCAATAAAGAAAGATAAGGAACAGAGAGAAGCAAATCGCAAAAATTATTGGTTTCTTTTCCAGTAAACAGATATAATATACTAATAAATGATCATGAATAAATGTTCTTTCATGTTGACACATAAATAGATAAAAATAAATTACCAATAAAAATAAAAAATGTTATCAAAATAGTCTGGTGGTTGGAAAAAAGAGCATATGTGATACTGCAGGTGTGTTAGCAAACAATACAAGCAAGCCGTCCACACTCTGCAACTATATCTAACACCTTAACTTACTATATAGAAGTGGCGTTCACGCTAGCCCAACACTTGTCACAGTATTCATAAGCAAAACAACAAAGAGTGGGAGGACACAGTCTGAGTCCTAAACTGTTATATGTAAAATCAGCAGGAATAATCATGTTTGATATTCAGGACAGAGAAATAAGCAGTGGGCGCCCCGTATGCTTTTACTCAACTATAATTAGGTTAATTAATCTTGTTGCCGATCCAGGACTTGACAAGATTAAACATCCGTGATGTTGGTAGCTGGACTTTCCAGCCCATCAAATTTGCACGTCGGTCCCAAGAGATGAATTTATTTTCAATTAGAACTGCAGGATGTGAGGCGATTGGAGAAGAGGGGTTTCTTTTCTCAATCTTCAACCAGACTCTCAGAATGTGTTATGATACGTGTGCTATTTGTGGTAAAAATCTGATTTTTGTATTGCTTCCACTAATACTGTAATAACAATTGTATTGCTTCTCCATTTACTCACATTCTATTTCTGAGAAACGCAAAACAGATATTTTGAAAAACTGTTCAAAACCAAATACCAGTCCCCATTTTTATTGTGTGGACACAAAGCCAAATTCTTAGTCTGAAATGTCTGAATTTTGTAAACTTGGTTTGTAAAATATTATTTTTATGCCAAAACTTTTATTTAATTAAACTGTGTTTGACTTGCCAGCCAATAAGAGCAAAGAATACAGTGTGCAAAATAATTAGGCAGGATGTTTTTTTGAGGATATGTTTTTTATAGTACTCTTGTTCAATAAAAATGTTAACAAAACCTCAAATCTAAACATTTAAGTAGTAAAAGTGAAGTTTTGGCTTTCTTAAAAGAATATCTTCATAAATACAGTTATTACGCAACTTTTAGTGTGTAGAATTATTATTCCAATTAATAACAAACATGTTCAAGTGAAAATAATGTTAAAGTGAGAATAATAAAAAAACTTAAAACTTACAATAAAGTTTCTTTATTTACATTAAAATATTTCTGAAATAAAAAAAGACTAATATATCCACCCTTCTTTTTGATAACAGTAACAAGCCTTCTATTCATGGAGTCAGTCAGTTTCTAATCTGTTCAGAATCAACTTTTTGTGCTGCAGCAACAACAACATCCCAGACACTGTTTAGAGAGGTGTACTGTTCACAGTCTCTGTAAATTAACTGCTTTAGAAGGGCCAAAAAGTTATCAATAGGGTTTAAGTCAGGTGAAGAATTTCATTAGGTTTTCATCTTTAAGGCCTTAACTGGTCAGCCACGCAATGGAGTACTTTGATGCATATGATGAAGCATTGTCTTTAATTTAAATGTTCTTGAAAAATGCTTCTAAAAATTTGCTGGAGGTTATGAGTTTATTCTGAACCAGTTTCAACCTGAAAAGTTCTAAATAGCTCATCTTTAATAAAACCTGCCCGCACTTGCACCCCACCACTACCTTGATGGCGTATGAGTCGAAGTTGAGCTCTCTGTCAGTTACTGATCCAACCAGAGGCCCTTCCATTGAGTCCATCTAGAGTTACTCTCATCTTAGCAGTCCACTAAACCTTTGAAATATATGTCTTCAGATAATTTTTGGCCCATTCTTTACATTTTAACGTATTTGTTTTGCACAGATGTGGTCGGTTTGTGGAATATGGCAGCACTGGAGGAAAATGGGTTCCTGGTAGCTTGATGTTTGATGTTCTCAAGTCTTTGGCGGTTAATTTTGCGTCTTTTGTTCTCGACACGTTTCTTGCGACCCTGTTGAGTATTTGCTACAAGATGGTGGATGGTTCTGTGATCACGAGTGTTGCATCCATGTGAAAGAATTTTTGACCTTTCAGAGTCAGTTAAATCTCTTCTTTTGCCCATTTTTCCTAAGTAGAACAAACTGCCTAATAATTTTGCACACCTTGATATAGGGTGTTGATTTCCTTAGGCTACAACCTTCCTCCTTACACAAATACACATCACCTCATATGCATTAAAAAACTAAAAGCGACCAGTACCAGAAATGCATTTAACCCATCTAGTGATTAGTGAACACACACACTGCAAGTCATGAACACACCCGGAGTAGTGGGCGAGTTCACTGCAGTGCCCGTTCGATGCCTTGCCCAAGGGCTTGTCAGTTGTTACCTGTGGGTAACAGAAATCGCAGCAGGGAACTTGTAATCACAAGTTCGAATGACTTACCACTAGGCCAAGACTACCTATAAGCATTCAGGTTCATAAAGCTTGGAGTGCAAAATTTTGGATAAAATTATAATATGGTCAAAATAATCACTTGCCTAATAATGTGCATTCAGTGAAGACATGTAAAGCATTTCAGGGTGAGACCTTTAGAAGATAATTGATAAAATGTCAAGAAAACAATTCTTCAAATTTAAGTCCAAAGAAGATGATCAAATATTTTGTTTTATTGCATTTTTTTTCCATTTTTGTTTAGATTTTAAGAAATTCCAATAAATTCCTTAGTTTATTTAATAATATTTGAGTTTATTATTACTTTAAATTGTGGGTTCAAAATTAAAGTGCATGAGTGAGTAAGTGTCTCAAACTTTTGACCTTTCCAATATATTCCTTTTTAAAATTAAATGACGTCAATCGTTGATGCACAGCAAATTTTTGTGAAAAATTGCGCAACAGCTTGACCAATTAAAGTGGCACAAAAAAGAGCAATTCAGCCAGTGATTTGTTTCCTGACATTTTACATGCTGGGAGAGATTGACAGGTGTGTATTTGCGAGGATGCATCGTGTGTTAAACAACACATGGATGCCGCCAAGGCCCTCTAATTGTGTCCCGCTGACTATAGCACAGAATCACGGCCATGCACGTACAGGCTCTGTGATCTGTGTAAAAGGCTTTCTTCTGAGAGCAGCTGTCATCCAGAGCTCCCGACCACCTGTCACATCCACTCCATCAAACATCACAAACTGCTCAAAATGAAAGCGCAGGACCGCCGTCTATCCGGTTCTGCCTTGGTGCATTTACCAGAACTAAAAACACGATCGGATTTGGCGATATGTTGAACGGAAATCATGATGTTAAACATGCTAGTGCCTAAAATGCATTTAGGATAATTGCTTGTGAACTCTGTAAATAGCATTACTACACATAATTACATTAAGGAGATAATTATATTAAGGAGTTTATGTTAATCTTCTTAAGGCTCATCTTGTCATAATTATTATAGAGTGTAGCACAACATGCTGCTTCAGTCTTGAGCGTGTTAATGCTTGTTGTCACATTTTTATTTACAAAAGGACAAAAAAATCCTAATACGTCCTTTTAATATCTCACTTATTTCTTCAAAACTGTACTGACAGCAAACAGTGACTATTACTTAAAGAGAAAGTTCACCCAAAAATGAATGTTCTTAGTTTAACCCCGATGTTATTTACAAAGTTCACTGTCTTTCTTTTGAAGAACACAGCAGAAGATATTTTTAAGAATGTTCAGACCAAAGAACATTGAACTATGTTGACCAGTTTTGATTTAATTGAGGGTAAACAAATAATGATAGAATTATTATTTGAGGTATTCTTTTAAAACACTCTGAGTTGACCTTTTAACATCATTTCAAACTATTTTAAGTTGATTTTACTTAAAAACTGAGTTGATTTTACCAAAAGATAACGTTGAAAATGCAGACTGCTCAAAATTTGCATTATAAATTTTTTTTATTGATATCATATAAAAGATGTTTGTCCTCTGTAATCATTTACTGAATCTCTTTTCATTTATATTCTATGTGACAAAACACTAAAACAAACAGACTTTACCAACGGACTTTTAAATTTTATACTGTATTTCTTTCTTTCTACATAATTATCATTATTGGGTGAACTATAATTTTAAATATGTTCATATCCCAAAATATTATATTAGATATTTTTATTACATCTTTCCCAGTCTAGATACCTAGTCGCATCTATCTTAACTTTATTACTTGTTTTTTTAAGAATTGTCACAATATTTTCATATTTTTATTTTCCCAAATGAATTTCAGGACAGGCATCCGAGATGAAGGTAATGAAATGTGTGCTTCATTACATCTCCTGAGCTACCTTGGAGAAAAGTCTTTATAGGGATCTTCGTCCATAAAACGAAGCTGCACGCACGTTTCATATTAGTTTAACCATGCTGAATGAGTTTGAATATATAGCTCTGCCCTTCTACAATCTGTAGCGAGGGCAGCTGAATGAATAATCCAGAAACCATGATCAAAAACGTCAGATGGTTTATGTGCGAACTCCGCACTCCTTTGTTACCATTCATAGTTTGGCCCTGGGGCATCACCAATTTCTATTTCATCACGACTCCCTGTGAACAAATTGGCTCGTTTAGAGGAAAAAAAGTTGTATGAAAACTGGAGCGAGGGCAAGTTGTGGGTCGACACTTCTTTTCCACCCACACACTGATAAAGTAAGCCGTTTCATTCAGCCTCGCGTACTTGCTTGGAATGACCTCTATTGATCACGAGAGCCACGGCGAGAGGTGGAGGGACCCATGGTTATCAAAGAGAAACGGACAAGAAAAGACAATATGGAAGAGAGAGAGACGACAAAAAGCAAGAATAAGATTTAGAGGAACAAAGATGCGGTAATGTAAATGTCAAGGCCAATGACTGTTTCCTTCTGGTCCGCATTGACTCATCAATTTGTGCCGGTCCAACTCGATGTTGCTTAGTGCTTGTAAAAGAAATTGGAGAAAAATTATCAAAGAATGGATACACTTTCCAGCATGGCAGATACGTTTAAGATTATGGAGAGGTTATTTAAAACCTTTCTCTCTTCAGTGTGGCTTCAGTGAAACAGAAGAGCATATTTCATTTCTCTTTTTAATTCAAACTCGAAACATTTATAATCAGTTCTGCCTTCAACACAAAACATAGCGATCATCACAGAAGCATACATAAACTGATTTGCATAATTTCTTTAGTAAACCAGGTGCTAAAACAAAAACAATGGCGCCTGCAAATAAATAGCACCATCAGTATGCGAGATCCATTCTTCCCTGCTCATTCTTAACAGCCCGGCACTTTTGTTTTCTGCATGATAAGATGGATGTAAGGATGAAGCACGTCTCAGACTTTCTAATCTCCTTCTATCATGCATCATGTATCAGTCGTTTTGACATCGCAGGTATTTATCAAATGTAGTCTTCATTAGACATAATGTAATGTGTGTGTGTGTGTGTGTGTGCGCGTACATGTGTGTGTGCACACTTAGCATACAAAGACAATACGTGGGCACACACACAAAGCATGCCAAGACAAACATCTCCAACAACGGAAGGATGTTATCACAAAGACACAGAGGTTGGCAAAGCCAAACACGCTGCTGTTAGTGTTGCAGTGTTTTAAGCTGTAAACATCACATCACAGTGAGATTATTGTTTAACAACATGTGCTGTCATTTTTTACTGATTTGTGTGTGTTTGTGCCTGCCTGTGTGTGTGTGTGTTTGTGCGTAAGCATGTTTTTTTAGTAAATGGATAAGGGGTTTCAAAGGATGTTTTTTTCTTCCCTAAATTATAATTTCTTTCATGAATTACTCGCTATCTAATGGTTTCAAACCTGTATACATTACTAAGTGTTGATAAGATTTGGTATTTGGATAAATACTTGGAACCAAACAGTTCTTTACTTTACACTTGTTCGTTTACTATCAAATTGCAATGGTAGTCAAAAATGTCTGTGAACTTTTTGCTGTCCTACATTCTTATTGCCATTCAAAATAAGTATCTTATTTTGAGTTCAATATAGGTAAAAGTTATCGAGTAATCTTTCCTACAATGGCGCTCAATGGGGTCCAATGGGTAGTTCATCAGAACCCCAAAAATGTCACTAGTAAGTAAATGATGACAGAATTCTTACTTTAGGTTATCCTTTAAGTAAGTACATGTCCTCGTCAGAAAACGTTGAACATTGGAGCAGGTTAAAGCTAAAAGTCACCTTATTTACTGCCCCTCTTGTCCTTTAAAACCGTCAAGACTTTTTTCATACCAATAACACTAGATAATTTGAAAAATGTTGGCCATTGAAAAAAAGGCGGGCCATTCACTTCTTTTATATGGTTACAAAACCAATGCAACTCAAGGTGCCTGTGTTCTTCAAATATTAACATTCCTTGAAATATCTTTTTGTCTATTGCCAAGGAAAGACAGGTTAAAAACCAACAGAGGCTAAGTAAACGGTAGAATTTTTATTTGGATTAACTATCCCTTTGAAACCATGGTCCACAAATCAATAGTCCAGCTTTTAAACCATTGACATTAGTCCTGGCCTCAGCCATGTAAAAACGAGGCAAATCCAATTATCACATAAAGCTGTTTGTTTATTTATTTACCTTTAGATGTTAGTTGGTTTTAAGCCAGATATAGACATAGACATAGACACACAGACATTAAAGTTGTTCTCCTCTCCAAGAATACATAAACTCTGATCATCTGATGTGTCTTAACTGGGGATGCTTTGAAATCGCCAGAGATTCCACTTAATACCTTTTAAAAAGAAATCTCTATGTAAACCCTGGATCTAATAGGCTATCCCAAAGTTTATTACGCTGCTTGTTTTGCTGCTGTGAGGAGCTTGGAGCGTTTAGCTTTATAATGAACGAAATAAATATTTGCAGGAGGTGTAAGTATCAACCCGAGTCCTTCAAGCCAAGTGGAGTCGCTGTCATAGACATCTTTCAGGCCCCATACCCTCAACCAGCTGGCTGATAATTACACAAACACACATAAATACTTCATAGCCTTTGACATGTACACACACACCATATCCCATTGGCTGTCTTGCTATTTATATCACATTTATTTTAAATGCTGTGGGATGCACTTTACCTCGTTCATCCGCACACCCAAAAAACACCACGCCAAACCCACTGCAATCCACCCGACTGCCCCTGTAATTTATAACACACATATCCTTAGTGAGTTTTCCTCAAGGTCACTCTTAAATAATGCTCGTTTTTCCCCTGCTCGGCCCACCATAATAATTTACCCCCCGAGGCCCCTCCTGAGCCGAAAACGGAAGGGAAAAAGCACATCCTCTCCAAACGCCCCATCTGCCAATCCTCATGGACTTTTATTGATGGCCGGAGCTCATCTCTGCTCTTAGGTGCCCGTATTGTCAGTGTATCAGTGTGAATACATCATCAGGGGAAGGCGCGAGCACCTAAACCCACTCCAAGGCAATAAATCTGGCAGCCGAAGGGTCCGGGTGATATGAGACGTTGCTCTTGTATGGAGACGCTAGGTGACAGTGAAGGACATTACATATCAAGATGCCTCTCCGTCTGCACAACAGGGCCAGCAATGAGGATTAAAACGTTCCAGGAATGGACAACAGAGATGGAGGGAAAGAGAGATAGGAAAGAGGAGGGCAGATTTGATGGGGATTTATGAACGGGCTAAGGACATCCTATGACTAGAATACTATATAAGATCCAGTTTTGGACGTCTCATAAAGTTGAGTTTCGTTCTTTTAAACAACTGTTGCTTGATCCCAGCGGAAACTTTGCAGTGCTTTATAACAGCTCAGGGGACTTAAATGGAGTTTTCGGTTTAATTTAAATATCTTCTGTCTTAGATGTTTCGTCCAAAACTCCTCTGGAGAAATAAAAATAGACACAGTGTGTGTGTGTAGAGCGCTATAGCATTATTGTGAATGGCATTGCTCATATATAAGCACTCACATAAATTGAAAAAAGACATCATGTTGAAATAACATTACTTGCAGATGTTTGTGTCGCGGCAAATCTCAGCACTGTTTGCAACATTATGAAATAATTTTATAAAACTTTATAAAAGTTCTTTGTGAGATCATCAAAGTCATTTTCTTTGAAGCAAAATCTGTATCCAACTTTGCTCGCAAGTTGCGTCGTTTCAGCATAATTCAACAACTCAAGTGTTTCCCTAAACCATCGTTCCAATGAATAGCATTGATACGTTGCTTGCTTTGAACTCCAGTTCAGTTTATAGTTCACCCCAAAATTTCAATTCTCTCATCATTTACTCAACATGCACTGTAAAAAAAATAATGTGGCTTTGTTAATAGCGCAAAAATAAACAGTTATATTAACTTAAAAAATGTCTTAAAGATATTAAAAATAATTTCAGTGGAAAATCTAAAAATAATTGATAAAAACCCAACAGTTATATGTTTACATTATGTGTTGAAAAAAAGTATTTATTTAGCAAATGTATATATTTGCTATATACACCAATATTTTTGATCAATTCTAATTTAATCAGTTTTGCTTATTTTTTACTTAAATGCATAACAGAATATTTACTTACTTTCAGAGGATTTAAAATGTTTTTTGTTTTGCAAATTGTATCACATAAAAAGTTAATCTTTTTAAAGTGTGCATGGCTTTTTTTCCGTAGAATATCAACTAAATTATTTTGCAGAAAGTTGGTTACTTGTGTACTTCAATTGCAATAGTAAATGGATGACAGTTACCAACATTTTTCCAAATATCTTCTTTCATTTTCTGCAGAAAAAGACATTCTGGTTTGAGATGTCAAGAGGGTGACATCCCCATACATAAAACCTACTGGGGAGTTCTCCCGTACATACGCACACTCTTTTTCCTGTTAGTGAACAACAGTTTTGTGATTACACTGAATGATTTAATTGACCTGACTGGGTAACCATGTATTTAAGAGAATTCAATTAATCTGCGGGTAGACGGAGCTCTCGGCTGACAGATTACAGCTCTATTTTCTCGGAAGCAGGTCAGGGATCTAAAAACAGACACGGCGGTCTTTTGCTTGCGTTCTGGGTTTAGTCTGCGCCAAACTAACGTGTTTAATGAAAGAAGCGTCGCTCTTGTTCACATCGCTCGATTCTGATCGCCTTGCACCGTATCTGGAGGGACGATGGTTGTTTGTTATGCTAAAATAACATCTTTGGCCCGCTGGCTCTTGGAGATACGTTAGGCAGCACGCCACCTATCACAAATGAGATCCTTTGGTAAGCAAAGTGGAAAGGATGGCCTTAGGTGTTAGATTTGTGGTATATACAAGTGGTGGAGGGAAAACGAGAAAAGGAGTAAGATAGAGGGAGCGAGAGAGAGGAAGGAGAAGTGAGTGATACGGCAAAACCACCACATCTGTCAGTAGGCATCAATAACCAAGACACAGCATCGCCAGTCTCTTTTAATTAGCTCCTGAGGCAATATGTTTCAATCGAGACTCATTCGCTGGTTTTCCAAATGAGCTATGAAAGAAATCTATTTGTGTTGCCTGCAAAACGAAACAACGTGAGTTAGATTGGTCTCGCGCCTTGAATTCATTCAATCATTTTGAAATCATTTTCACTTAAACTTGTAGCAGAACTCTGTCTTTTTTAAATGCATGGATAATCCGCTGACCCCTTGCAGAATTATGTTACTCAAAAGGAAGATCTGAACTCAAAAAAAGCGAGGCTGTGGATATAAGAGTTTTGTGTGCGCTTTAAAAATGAAATAATTTGGTAATGTGATAATAGAGATGAAGTTCAAGGCTGTTATCGGGTTGAAGTAACAATTCAGCTCTTATTTTCTCTGACTTGTGGAACTTTAAACCGACGTATTTAACATACTTAGTGCTGTTACCAAGTACAACGTTAACATAATGATGGCATCTCGGTGAAAAAAGTTCAGCGCCTTAAGAAAGCTTTGAAAGCTAGCTACAGTCAAGAATAAGTCCATGAAAATAGGAATGAAAAAGGAATTTTCTGTATATTTCATAATGATTTTCCACATTTATATTACATTTTGTGCAAAGTGTTAAGTGAACAAACACACAATTAGGTTGTAAAGTAGTAAATATTAAATATATATGTCTGCCTCTGGTTTCACGTTTGTCAGACTCGGTCTCTATCTTCAAAAAACACCTAAAAACTCATCTTTTCCGGCTACACCTAACTCACTAACTCACTTCTTTTCTAACCTACTCACTCTATCAAAAAAAAATTAAAAAATATAAAACTTTTGTAACTTCTCTCTCTGTGTAACTTGGTAGCATTGTTGTAGCACTTGTTCACCTATTGCTGTATCGGCTATTTACCGCTTCATTGTCTCCTCGACTATTGTAAGTCGCTTTGGAAAAATGACTAAATGTAAATGTAAATGTAAATATATGTAGTATACATGTATATACATATATATACAGTATGTGTGTGTGTATATATGTATATTTATTCTATATAAACATATTCTTTTTCCTAAGTGTGGTTTTGTTTACTTGTTTACCATAGTTGCCATTTTTTCTGAAAGAATAAGCATTGACTTTTCTTTTGCCATCTGGCAGGTCAATAACGCTTGTCCTCATGCCATTTTGGACAGGTGTAGTTTCTCCTAATGAAATATCACGCTACTGCAGCAAACTGTTTCAAACAACTGACAGGATTATCTTGGGAATGAAAATCGCCCCAGGATTTAAATCTTTTTGGGATTTAGACGCAACTAGCTCTGATATTTGGCACCATCATCGAGCAAGAAGGACGATCAGCACTGATTTGATTGTGGGGGTCCAGAGAAAGAAGAGGTCTTGATGGAGTTCTAAGAAAATATGAGGGAAGTTTCAGGGGCGATCAATAAATAAAAACAATCTTTCAAGCAGTGGAGGAGTTTTCGATGAGTAAAGTCTTATCTGAGAGAGTAATGACATTCACAACAGGGATGCGATTAGCTAAAATCCAGGCTTAAAACCAGCTGTGCACACACAGGCACACACAGACACACACACACACACACACACACACACACACACACACACACACACACACACACACACACACACACACACACACACACACACACACACACACACACACACACACACACACACACACAGTTTTGGAGTATGTGTTTATTCAGTTTAAAGATGTAATCATTGATATTCATTAAAATTAGATATTAAATCTGGTCTGATATGAATGTCAAGAGTTTAGTGTCCTGGTGTAAAATAATTATAGGTGTATAAGTAATAATCTACAGTGTTGATGCTTCCAACCGTAAAAAAATCTGCACCTCATTCAATGATTCTGATTAAATCTTTTAGAAGATCAAAGTATTAATATGTCTTTACCTTCTAAATCTCTTCAGTTCTCATAGATTTAAACTGGTCGGGGTGGCAAATTATACAATAGAATGCCAGTCTGGCATCTTAATAAAGGTATTAGTGATGCAATCATCTGTCTTTGTTTGTGCCACAGGAATGGCAAAACATCGATATAATCACATCCAAGTCAAAAGAGAAAGCAGCTTATGAAAAATGTATCACAGAAGCCAGCCTAATACTACTGTCATCACTGCAGTGAACGCTTACTGTAGATTATTAAAAAAAACAATGTTCAGTTAGTAGAAATACACAAACTGATGAAATGTATATTACAACGACAGCAAATGAGCAATAAGCCAAACAATCCTAACTAAAAATGCTCAGGATCTCCAAGGAAAAATGTGATTAAACCACATTGAAAGCCACAGCTGTCAAAGACATGTGAACATACATAACTGAGGCTTTTAATAATTCTCATAAAAGTCCAAGGATAACAGATGATTTATGAAATATTTTAGATGATAAAAACATTACCAGAGTGACATTTTGGTGCTGTGAATAAACATTATTAAATTGGCAAAGTCTACAGTACAGTCATGAGTTTTCCCAACTTGCTGTACATTAATTATTTATTCAGTATTATTTGAACTATAGTTCTCTTTTGTCATTTTAAACCTGTATGACTTTCTTCAGCGGAACATGAAACAAGATATTTAGAAAAAATATCATTAACTGACACCCATTCACTTGCATTAATTCCATTCAGTCCAACTTCTTTAAAAAATAAAACCTTATAAAATCGTAATAAAAAAAAAATGTCTAGACAAAGCTGGTCTATTAATGAAGTGTTGTTGTTTGAATAATATAATAGAAGACATTTTGAAGAAAGTAATTCTTGATCTTAAAACCAATGCAAATGAATGGATGCCGCTGCTGTTTCTTCTGAGTAAATGATTATAGAATTATAGAATTATTTTTGGGTGAACTATCCCTTTGAAAACATATGAAAAGACTGCCCTTTAAAGACTATAACTGCCATAAAGTAAAAAAAAAATTAAATAAGATAAGATAAGCAATAAAATCCATCATAAGTTCCTATTTAACATTACTAAAAAGTAAAAGCCTTCTTTGCATTAGGACTTACATAATTCTTAGGTTAATGGCCTTGGTTTTGAAAAGGGCAGGCTAAATAAACTCAAATCCATAATAATTATGAAACATCGAACGAAATGCCTGGACCTTAAGTTTTGTTTCCTAAATGAATCATGGAGTGGAAAGAGCCGGTAAAAGAATTGACATTACTGGAGATAAAGCTGGTACAAAATGGAAGCCTATGAATAAATATGAAAATGAAAGGTGAATAGGACTACAGATTTATAAATGGACCATATAAAAAGGTCACATTATTAAATTTGGTCATCCTGTAACTGTTGTCAACCACATTAACGTAACAAAAAATAATCAATTTCTGAAAAATGTATTAAATGCATATGCAGGCTATTGTATGCGTGCGTGTGCGTGCATGCGAATGCATGCGTGTGCATGTGTGTGTGGCTCTTCAATTTGCTATTTGACCATCTTCATGTGATCCTGAAACAAAAGTTGTTTACGTCTGGTGGCAAGTAAATCCGCTTTGTGTTAGTGTGTATAATTAGATGCAGTTCCATCGGACCGTATGTATTTGTGTTAGGTTATTGTGACCTGCCTCCATGAGTTTTTAATGTTTAATAATGCAGCGACTGTTAGGGAATAGCCTTGCTTATTGCAAGAGCAACCAGATGCTGGACAACTTGCACTGAATAGCCATTATTATGATGGGCAAATTACAAAATGATGAGAAAGTCATCTTATTTTTAATTTTTTGCATTACACTACTGTTAACGTTTTGCCCACCCTGTACACTGTTTAAAATAAGTAAATATCACAAAAATAAATTATTAAAATGACTTGAATATATATTTTTCAATGGAAAATAGCAATAATATTTAAATTCTTTAAAATGTTACCTTTTTTTGTTTATATCATGACAAAATGTATTTATTTTATTAACATATTTTTTTAATATTACCTAATATTGTTAGGGATTTCTACTAGAAATATTGACATTAATTAGATTTACTTATTATTTTTATTTATAAAGAGTATATTTAATTAATTTTGAAAGCTTTATTTCTTAAGTGTACATTTTTTCAGGTTTTAATGTATATTGACATCTTTAATTACAAGCTTAGGAAGCTTTATAAATTGATTAATATGTATAGGTGTTCGTTTATGATGATTGTTGGTTGTTTTTAGTGTGTGATTACCCAAATTTACCTAGCCCTATCTCCATATGACTTATAGCCCCATTGACTCTCTTTGCATGTGCATTGAAGAAATTTATAGTTGGATGTGCCAAAACCTCTTCAGTTACACAAGGAGAAAACTTAGGTCATAACATTTGGATACAAAGATGAAGTTCTCAGGGTGAATGCATACCTTAACTTTAGGTTGAATTATTTTAATGGCCTCCTTACCAGTCTTCCCAAGAAAACCATAAGACAGCTGCAGCTCATCCAGAATGCTGCAGCCAGGATTATGATTGGAACTAGAAAATCTGAGTTAAACACAAGTCCTCGGGTCCTTCCAGTCCAGTCCTAAATGGTACTGGAAAGTTTTTTTCTTGTTTATAAATCACTTGATGGTCTTGGACCTAATGATATTACAGATATGCTAACCTAACAGAGCACTCAGATCATCAGGCTCGAGTCAGTTAGAAATCCACCAAGGGTTCACACAAAACAAGAAGAATCCCCCTTTAGCTATTAAGCCGCCCCCAGCTGGAACCAGCTTTCAGAAGAGATTAGATACTCAAAAAAATTAGCAACATTTAAATCTTGACTCAAAATTCATAAGTTTAGATGTACATTTATTACATGATCACTGTGCTTCATCAAATCTGACTACACTTTACTTTATAACAATATTTTAATTAAGATTTTAAATCAATTTTAAATAATTTTAAAACATATCTAAATTCCTTGCTTTATTATTGAGATTTCTATTTCATTTTCATTTTCCTCTTATGTAAAACACTTTGAATAGCCAGAAATGTGCTGTATAAACAAACTTGCCTTGCCTTGATTGTGAAGCACTTTGGGCAACCTCAGTTTTATTATTTATACTATATAAATAATCAATCAAACAAACAAACAAGCAAGCTAACAAAACTACACATTTTTTGTGTTAATTGTTTCATTTAAAAACGTAAACAATTTTGAGATTAGTTTTGTTCTGAGATTTTGATGTAATTTTTCAGAGCATTGCACGGCATTTACATTATTATTACAATGAATAAACAAGACCAAATCTTTTAAAATCTTTAAAAAAAATCTTCTTTATTGTTTTTATGCTTTCGAAAAAGTTCAATACTATTATTAACAAAGAGAGTTTTTTATTCTTTTACTAACCTTGACTCACAGTGAGCTGGTGTTATTGCTTTTTGGTTGTATCCACCTTTGTGAGATTTAGGCGGACACAGAGTCGATGGACATGACATTTTGAAATGATGGGATGGGGGCGTTCTTTTAGCGTATCGAAAGGACACGCTATAAAAGTATATTTTGAAGGATGGACAGAGACTATAAAGTCGGAGATTATAAGGGCAGTTGAGGAACACAAGCGAGAAGAACAGTGAGAAGGCCCGAGGCTTCTGTCGTCCTGGTTTAATCTGACCGTTCGCTGAGAGTGGACGTGACGCGTCTGTTGGGAGGATGGTTGACTGACGTGTCTCTTTGCTTCTGTCCGCGACAGTCGTCCTTTATACGGACACAAAGAGAAACCCAGTTTACACTCAACGAGTCTAATAAAACAACACTTAGCTATAGCGTTTGACATTTTCTAAAGGAAATAGGCCTCAGAGATGAGGGATTTGTGCACTTAAGATGATGTCCCTGGAATAAATGTGTTTGATATGTTTTGGTAATGTCTTTGACAGTGGAGTCGTAGAATATATTTGTAATAAGAACAGTTACTTAGCAAAGATAATGACAGACTCCATGTCATGATTCTGCCTATCTTGGTCATGTTTTTCCTGTTTTTGGCAGAGTCATGGCAGACCTGTGTTGTGTGAGTGTCACATGGTATTGTTTTCTTACATGCCATGTGCTCTCTTGTCTCGTCTCTTGACCCCGCCCCCTTGTTATCCTGTGTATCTTCCCGCCATTGTTTCATTCCCCACACCTGCCCAGTGTCGTTATCCCTTGTTGTGTTTACCCTATTTAAAGCCCTTGTGTTTTCTGTCCTGTGCTGGTTCATCACCTACCTGTCTGTGGTTTTTTGGTCAAGTTAAGTTTTTGTTAATCTTGTTTACCCCCTTGAGGGATTTTTTTTATGTATTTTTTGTCTGCTGGGTTCTTGAGTGGCTGGTTCATTCTGTCACGTGGTTTGAGATGACAGAACCCAGCAGACAGCTCTCAAAAACCCAGCAGACACACTGTTCGTGTCTTTGGGCCCTCCTGTGTGTTCCAGTCTGTGGGCCCCTGGTGGATTCTGGGTGAGGGCCCACTGGAATCTGTTCCTGTATATGGCCCTTCAAGTGTGTTCGTGTTTCTGGGCCTTCCTGTATGTTCCAGCCTGTGGCCCCCTGGTGGATTCTGGGTGAGGGCCCACTGGAAACTGTTCCTGTTCGTGGCCCTTCAAGTGTGTTCGTGTCTCTGGGTCTTCCTGTGTGTTCCAGTCTGTGGGCCCCCTGGTGGAATCTGGGTGAGGGCCCACTGGAATCTGTTCCTGTCCGTGGCCCTTCATGTGTGTTCCTGTCTCTGGGCCTTCCTGTGTG
This sequence comes from Triplophysa yarkandensis, assembly GCA_033220385.1. NCBI lineage: Eukaryota > Metazoa > Chordata > Actinopteri > Cypriniformes > Nemacheilidae > Triplophysa > Triplophysa yarkandensis. Next base: position 14,753,706 of record CM065662.1, on the reverse strand, counting down.
TTCCAGTCTATGGGCCCCCTGGTGGATTCTGGGAGAGGGCCCTCTGGATCTGTTCCTGTCCGTGGCCCTTCCTGTGTGTTCCTGTCTCTGGGCCTTCCTGTATGTTCCAGTCTATGGGCCCCCTGGTGGATGCTGGGTGTGGGCCCACTGGAATCTGTTCCTGTCCGTGGCCCTTAAAGTATGTTCCTGTCTCTGGGCCTTCCTGTACGTTCCAGTCTGTGGGCCCCCTGGTGGTTGCTGGGAGAAGGCCCTCCAGAACTGTTCCTGTCTGAGGCCCTTCAATTGTTTTTTTTTTGTCTCTGGGACTTATGTTATTTTTGTGATGTTTTTTTTTTGGTCTTGTCATTGTCCCTGTCTGGTGTGTTCCCCAAGTCATGTCCCCTTCAGGGTTACTAGGTGTTCCCTGAGGGGGGGTGCTGTCATGATCTGGTCCTTCTTGTCATGTATTCTCTAGTATTGTGGACCAGGTCGTGACAGCACCAGGTCCCTGTGCTGCTTGTTTTTTGTCATGTTCTGTTTGTCGGCTCCCTTGAGGAACGCCAGGATGTCGTTCCTTAAGGGGGGGGTTCTGTCATGATTCTGCCTATCTTGGTCATGTTTTTCCTGTTTTTGGCAGAGTCATGGCAGACCTGTGTTGTGTGAGTGTCACATGGTATTGTTTTCTTACATGCCATGTGCTCTCTTGTCTCGTCTCTTGACCCCGCCCCCTTGTTATCCTGTGTATCTTCCCGCCATTGTTTCATTCCCCACACCTGCCCAGTGTCGTTATCCCTTGTTGTGTTTACCCTATTTAAAGCCCTTGTGTTTTCTGTCCTGTGCTGGTTCATCACCTACCTGTCTGTGGTTTTTTGGTCAAGTTAAGTTTTTGTTAATCTTGTTTACCCCCTTGAGGGATTTTTTTATGTATTTTTTGTGAAAATAAACCTTTTATTTACGAGTTGTCTGCATTTGGGTTCTGTCATCTCAAACCACGTGACACTACAACTGTATATTAGAGTACTAACACAGGCACTAAGTTTATAAAGTCACCAACGACAACAGTAGTTTCGAGGCAGCTTTTTGTCCTTATTTTTTTTTAGATCTCTGTAAATGAGTTCAAACCAGCTGTGACAGTAGGAGAAATTGAATTCGCTACTGTTTGTCATGTACCGCCATCGTTGATAATTAGAAAAAAAAGCCAGACTGTGCTTTAGGTTTTGATTTTATAACATGCCCTTGAGAGGGATGACGTCAATTGTGCATGTGGTGCTGAGGCTGACAATTTCCTTTACATTTCCACTCTGCTGGAGCTAGAGTTTAGGCTTCTTTGGGGGCCCACAGAACATATCCGAAAATGTTCAATAAAAGTGACTTTTAGTGACGAAACGGTCAGTCTAGTTGTGTCAGGATACAGATCTTTCTTATACTATTCATAATCTGTTTGTAAAGACTAATGTTAACTTGCACAATACAAAATTAAGGAAATCTAAATTCAAGGCAAAAGAGAGAGAGTTACTTAACCCTGCGTTCACACTGAACGCGGCTAGAGAGTCATGAAACGCTCTCGCCGCTCTCCCTCCGCCGCTGGGGCAGAAAACTGCTTGCCGCTCTGACGCACATCATAAACTCTAGATTTCAGGCATTTTGATTCAAACATCACTCTATTAATTCGTGTCCCTGTTTATGTTCATGTATAACTGAAATAAGAATATAATAAACAAGTAATAATGAATATCTTGTCTCCTCTGCATGGGAACTAATGTGATCAGAACTAAAGTTAACATGTCTGTGTTCTCTTAACTCTTCTGAAGAGGAGCGCTGCTGCTTCCTGATTGGTTGCCGCTTTTGCACGTCATTTCTCATTAGCATAAAGTTAAACAGATTTTAACTCTCCCTTGACGCTCCTGCCGGACTCGCTGCGCCGCTCCTCGCCGCCTCCCGCCGCGGACTTACATTGACAATGAATGGCACCCGCGTTCGGTGTGAACGCACAGTAAAACTTTAATGTACTTGTGGAATTTCTCTCAGTGTATTCTCTCATTCAATTGAACAGCGCTGCAGTGGCCCACCAAACATCAAAATAGACTGTCAATCAACCAGAGGTTATATCCGATATCAATTAACACCAATGGCAAATCAATTGCGAATAGCGGATTTTGAGGTTGCACCCAGGTTGACCAACTGGATACCTAATGGCACCTTGAAGTCAAATAATGTACACAATTGAAATCATTTTTGAGTATTTTTAATTTGGAACTAAAGTTTACCCAAAAAACTGCAATATGATGTCACAAAACTGTAACCAATTACATAATGTCATGAAAGTGCCATTTAATTTGCATATGCATGTGTCTTGAAGCTTTGTTAAATTCAAGCTATTGTAAGGCAGAAAAATATATTGAAAGATTCACATTTTAGTGTCAACGATCATTTGGAAGGTTATCTCAGGCAGTTTCTGTCAATATAATGTTAATATTGTTTACCTTTAGTGTAGAATCCCATTGTTCACATTTTTCGAAAAATCTTTGGTTTAATCACACTTACAGAAGACACTCCATTTGTTTATTGAAAGTGTGGCGTATCACATGAACATAAATCCAAATGAATCTACCTGCAAGCCTCTGTTACTGTTTTCCCATTTGCAGATATCGAGATACTCTTTTAATATAAATCTACAGGATTTTGTTCTTCTCTTTATGATCTCCCAGGTGTAAACCACAACTCGAAATGCTCGGAAGAAGTTATTCTTACTGAGCCGTACAGTTTAAGGTATCTTTCCCGGCTGTTGCGGGCGAGTTACGAGTTTAATACCTGGGTAAAGGAGGTTTATTTAAATCCCTCATCCTACATACGAGCAACAGTATTTCTGATTCCTGTCTTATAATAATCTTCTTCTGTCTTTTCTTCAGTTCGGCGTGCTTGTGTTTTTCCCAAAGTTACGGTTGCCAGGTTACGTCTTCTAATAATGCAGAGTCATAATTATTTTGAATAAATAACAAGCGGCTGTTGAAGGACTTGACTAAAGATTGGGATTCTGCTCATGAAAGGATGCAGAGGTAGCCATGCTTCAGTGTCTGCAGTGTGTGTGCGTTTGTGCGTGTGTTTGTGTGCGAGTCTATATCAGGATCCATTAATCATATCACCTCGTTATAACACAAAAACAGAAAGGTTGGCAAGTATGGTATTTTACATGTGACTGGATATTACCTTAAATCTTAATTTGTTTAACGCAACAGCTTAATAGCCAAGTGTGTACGTGCACGTTCGCATGTGTGTACGTTCCAGTGTCTCCATTGGTGCACATAAGGTCACCGGGAGTGAACGACTGTGTCCTTGTTTCAAACGGGTTCTTGAGGCAAACACTGTTAGTAAACACAACGTCTATTAAAAGTCCTCTGGACGGGGACGGGCTTGCAGATAATGTTCATTTGCATCCTGCCAGTCCATAAACTTAGGCCGTATCGTCATTGAAAAGCCTTTCTTTTTCCAGATGGTCAGCTACACCATTGAGTGCCACAGGCGTGCATATACAAACACAATCTGAAAAGCACTGTGTAAGCTTGGCCAGGCGTGGCCATTTTTCTACGAAACAGAACAATTCAATTAGGTACAGAGAGCTCCCCTCCAAATTACTGATGAAGGATAAACAGGGTATTTAGAGGTCTCTTGCTGTTTCTCTCCGTGCACGTGCATGTTTGCATGAAATCATCTCTAATCTCTTCATCCAGCCACCTACCAGCTTTCATAATTGGTAATGCTTATTTTAATATGCCATTTTTATTTTTAGTTATTAGTTTATGTTTAAGTAAACAAAGGAAGTCATGTGCATCTGCGAGAACTGCCTTCCGTTGCATTATATTGGTATTCTTTTAACTCTTGTTATGAACTCCTCATCATCAGCTGAGGTCTTAAGGGTCAACTTTTATTTTGTTCATCCTGTGATTTTTCTCTGTTTGTGAGGTTTAACAAGCGTGTGGCTAAACACAATTGCGTGTACAAATATGTTTGTTGAGCTCAAGGTCAAGCGTTAAGGTCAAATTCCACCAGCATGGCTCTGAATGGTAACACAGCAACTTATTTGCCCCGGGGTTGTAACCTTTCTAGTCTATAAGAAACTAGGTTACTGATGAACACATCGTTCTTTAAGCCTCAAAGACGTTCTTAAAAATTAAAGTGCTTTACAATGAGTTTCAGTCTAAATGGTTCTATAAAGAACCTTTAACACCTGAAGAACCTTTAAGTTTCAAAAAACGTCCTTTAATGGCGAAAAACGATTCTTTGTATTCTAAACAGTTTAGGAAGAGATGGTTCTTTCTATGGCATCACTGTAAAGCACCTTTATTTTTATAAACGCACATTTCACATGTTGACTATTTTAAAGATCATTTGATGGTAAAGATATAAATTATTGTTTTACAAATGTAAAGTGGACATGAGGTGACCCCCTATTCTATTTCAGGGGACATAACATTGACAGATGGTGTCCGTTTTGTGATTAAAACTTGTTACGCTCCTCATGCATACGCAAGCACCCCATCATTTTCACATTGATGTTTTTAACTAATTAAAAATCTCATTAGTTGAATTGGAATAATGATTTAATGACCCCTTCATTGGCATATAAATCAGGTCATAGTGATTCAGATTTGCATCGATAATGAATCATTTTAGAGGACTGACGCTGAAACACTTCCGCTGTGAAGCAAGTCAAAAATTAAGTTTTTTTTTAAACTGTCAACATGACTGCATTGTTTACTTTTTTGGAAAGGGCATTTCAAATCCCTGTTTGACACGGTCTTAGTAACTTTTTAAGATGCTGTCTGTCTCTGCTTTTCTCGGGAGAGAGCATAGAAATAGGGAAGGCCTGGAGATAAAGAGGGTTCGGGATAAGACAACCGGATATTTGTAATCCGGGATAAAGTTTGTCTTTTGCGATGTCGTTTTTCAATATTTTTGGCCAAGATTGTCGGCTAATCACAAATCCAAAATCCAATCTGGAGTTTGTTTCTAACGCCAATGAGGTCCGTACGCATTACGTGTACAAGCTCTGCCTCGGCAACGGCCTCCATACAACTTTCATGCAACAAGCATGTGGATGGCTCAACGGTGTCCCAATTCAGCCTCAGAGCTATGAAATCGCCATGGGCATCTTTGTTTCCCGTCTGGATAAAATCAGACCTACACAGCACAGCTGTAAAAAAAATAACGCCTGACTTTTTACTGACTGACACATTAAGCTACAACGTCACTGTAATCCCACATCAATAATCTCTTTGTTGATGAAGATGAAATTGTTTTATTTGTATTTGTGTTCATCTGGCACAGTTTGCATGTCCTGGGGTTCATGCGTGTTCTGAAAACAAATATTGGGTTGACTCTTATTACTTGATTTTATATAAGCTGACAGGAGTAATGCAATGAGAATTAGAACTAATAAAACTCTAGACAACAGAATCAATATGTCAAAGAAATATATTAGATATTAAATTAGAGACTCACTCTCACAGATGTCAGATACTGTAGTTTCTTACAGTCAACACAGCTCGTTCATCCGATTCGTGATAAGAGGTAAATTACTCACAATCCTAAGCAGACATTCGCTGATCATTGTTTGTGACCTACATCAGTGGACTAAAATAAAATGATGCTTTGGGTGCTTAAGATGACACATAGAGAGAGAGAGAGATGTTACAAGCTCTTCTGTGTTACACACACACATGAACATATACTGTTACTGTATCTATTGCTCTAAGGCTTTTATGTCATTTTAAGAGATTTTACGCAGGTATGACGGATGCTGATAAAATAGATACAGCTCTTTTTAATAAACAGTTTTGATTGTAGTCCGATATTTACACAAAGCAAATTTGAAAATGAATATGCTTCTAATTTGGTCTCCGGGGACAAGGTTGTTTTATTGAATATATATACACAAAGCAAGGACATGTTTTTAAAAAGGGTACTTTCTTTTTTTTAGATGAACTTTGTTAACAGACAGAAAAGAGAAAACATGTTAAAGCAAATTTAACAAGCTTCAGACTGTTTAAAAGTTTAGCCTCTCAGGACACTGTTGCTACTACTTGGATATTTATTAATGGAAATATTGGCATCAACGGGATTTATTTATTGTTTATTTTATTTCGGCTGTAAAAAAATCTTTACAACACAAGAGTCAATGATAAAAACATTACTCTAATTCTCTTAAAATGAGTTTCATCCACAGAACACAAAATTAGATATTTTTTAAAATGTTGGTAAATAGCTCTTCTTCAATTGTAATAACAGTAATTGGGTATCACTGCTGTTCAATCACTAACTTTCTTTAAAATATCCTCTTTCTTTGTTTAAAAAAATCATTTACATCAATTGGCCTTGCATCTTTTTTCATTACATTACTTTGTTTTCCTCATTCACACTTTACATAAAATGCGTTAATTTCAGAAGAAATCACAAAAATAAGGATATAATAAGGATAAAACGGTTAACTGTCAAAACTGTCATTTTAACATCAGTCAGAGAGAGAAGACACCTGTGACAGGTCAATCCCAGAATATATCCGTAACCATAGTGAACAGAGATGGGCAAAAGAAGTCCTGCAGTGAGGTCCGCTGAAACTGTGTTGCGTAGAGGAAACGTGTCTCACACTTTCCGTGGAGTGACGGATCCCCGGAGTGTCCAGAACCGGCCGGTGAACCCGTATGGTGGCAGTTTCCCTGCTGGGTTAAAAGATGACAAAATGAAAAGAACACACATGCTGGGACATCTTGTGTGAAAGACTCACCAAGCTACTGAGACTGAATTTTAAGAGTGAAAGGACATGAATAATAAGAAGTAATATAGATGTCTTTTTACTTGAGCACTCCAAAGATGTCTAATTTGGCCTTATTTACATATAAGATGGATTGGTTTGACATTTCCTATTCTGTTGACGTGTTTGCAGTGAAAAGCGTCTTTTTAAAATGCCACTAATTAGTTGTAGGCTTTATAGAAAAACTTCTTATAGAAAAAAATCGAAAGGAAGAGTCACAGCAAATCTAATGCTTTCAATGGCTGTGATGGGAGTTATGTTGGTTTTAATGGAAAAAGATCCAAAAAGTTGTGTAATTTACTAACGTTCACATCATTTCAAACCTTTAGAAAACAATTTATTTTTAAGAAGGTTAGTAATAAGCAGCAGTTGCACATATTCCTGTCTATTGCATGGAAACAAAATTAAACACACAATTGAATGTGTCAGTTACCAACATACTTCAAAATATCGATATTTGTGTTCTGTGGAGTTATGAATGTCATAAATGTTAGAACAGACAAAAAGATGAATAAACGATGAACCAATTTTAGTTTTTTGGACTTTTAAATCAGCTCAAGTTTTATAAGCTCCAGACCCGGTTTTCAATATGCTAATGCACATATGATTCGTCTGTACGTAATGTTGCATAATGCATAAACAGACACTTTAGCATTTTGACTCGTGGGACGTGCACGATCCCTAGTCCACTGAGGTGAGGCCTGTCAATCAAACACCAGGCGAATCAGCATTCCACCGTCCCTGCGACCTTGTCAAACGGTGCTTGATATCTCCCCAAGGAGAGGCGTTATTATGGTTACTCATTATCTGTCTGCTTTTGAGTCGTTTGTTACGTTGAATGATGGACCTTTTAATCAGAAGAATGAGAGCAAGTTGTTGGAAACAAACTGCGTTGGGATTCAGCGAGGGAAAATGATGTGTTAGCATGTGTGTCGTGGCTGATGGGCGCTGTCATTTCTCACACGCTTGAACAGATGCTTACAGTATGATGGGAAGGGGTGCTCACGCTTATACACATGGTTGATAATGTCGAACAGAGGACAACCAGCCCTGAGTCATTAGTTGATGCTTTAAAAAGCAGGTTCAGTTTCATTCAATAAAGCTTATTCCATTAGGATTGGGAATGCAATATGGCATTATTTTCATGATAGTTTAGATCATTTTGCCTGAAATGTTCATTACGCAGCTTATGGTTTTATTAGCTCAGTGTTGATTCTCATAAGTTGAAAATGTTTTCAGATTTCCTCTTTAAAATCAATATTAATTTTAGGCAGCACGAGAAATTTTTCTTTGATATATAAATAATCTTATTTGTCCTAGACCATTTTAGTTTTTCGAAATTTAGTCAATTTTTTTTTTATATGAACGGAAAACTTGAAATTAGAAGTTGGAAAATATGCTCTTTCAGACCCCTTTAATATTCACTCATACGCAATAATTATCTATATTTGTATTTGTATTTAGAATTTTTTTTTATAACTTTCTGTCATTCTTGAAGTTTAATCAGGAACTGGACTTGATTGATCGAAATACATATATTTGTTTTTATATTTTATATTTTATATTTAGATATACAATAATTTGCAAAAGTCTATGGCATGTTAGCATATATCACTCAATAAATGTTTTTAATTTATATCATTAGATAACATGGGTGCATATTTATAAACATTTACTTGAACATTATTTGTAAAAATCCAGTGAGATTTTTGTATGCAAAATCTCAAGAAATAAGATGTGTGGCGATAGCCAGTGCTTTACACAGAGATCCGGTGACACTATCTATTTCATATATTATAACACGATAGAAAGTGAGAATAATGAAAAAACTTAATGTTAGTCTTAATGTCTTCAAGACGCTTCAAAACATTAACCCGCAGAGCTAAAGTCTCTTCATAGTACTAAATAATACAACTTCACAGGGTTGTTACAAATAATACCAAAATGAATGTGCAGAAATGTCAACTCATATTTACTGATGGCACACTGCAAATGATTTACAGTAAAAACCGACTCAAACCATTGAACCAATGAAATAAAGACCTCAGACTTTTAGACTTTTTTATATTTTTCAGAAAAATATAATTTGTGGGTGCGTCTGACTTGAGGATAAACTGTATTATTAATCTCTGTATCCAAATGAATCTGTGGATAGGAAAAGGGATGATGCAGGACAGAAGTGAGGACAAGCCAGTGCACAAAGCTTCCGTTATCCAATTAGAAGATGATTGTGTTGAAGTTGCTAATCCAGATTTAAGAGTGCTGAGCATGAGAGTGTGCCTAAACCAGCGTGAAAAACAAACATTAGCCCATCACCAAAATCACCAGCTGGAAACTGCTTTAACATTACGCTGATGTTGCACATTGTATAGGACAAACAACCCAATCCGGTCCTATTCTGCTTAAGAACAGAATAAAAGTGTCTAAGAGTATTATCGTCTTAAGATACAGGAATTAATTTGCATATTTCACAGTTGACATTTTAGCTCATACATCATTTATAAGGATATATGATACAGTGACGGAATGTGTTTTGTATGACTGCATAACTACAGTAAATATAGACATGAATGAAATGAACAAACCAGTGAAGGGAAATTTGATCAACAATCATGTGTGAGATTCTCTTGGAAGACTATAAACAAAGAAAAAAGTGTTCCAATTATAAGGTTTTATTTGTTGGAAAACATCTCCTCGCTCTTTTCTGCTCATCTCATCCTGTTTGTTCCAGAACACTTCATTTCCACAGAAAGTGTTTGCAGAGTCCAGATTTTTCCAAACCCGGCTCAGATGAGACTTAATGGGTATTCATAGAATTGTGTGTGTGTGTTTGTCAGACTTTGTGAGAGTTCTGTGAATTAATTGTGTTGTTCTTGGTTGTGTTTGCTCATGGATTCCACACACACGCTAACATACACACCGTCCCCCAAGAGCCGTGTACGCAAACACATTTCGAACAAACCCACTGTGAGCATGTCCATTTTCATTAAAAACAAAATGGCTTTAGCTTAGGTGCTTTCACCAAATGTCTGCAAGTGATTGCCTAATTAAAAGGCATTTGTCCAAAGCTCAGGTAAAGACTGCTGGCTATCGTTGTTGGCCATTGTTTTATACGTTCAATAATACCTAAAGTAAAGACCGTTGGCATGCTGCAGGCACTATAGCGTGATGTGCCACTGTTGCCTGACAAAAGCAGTTTCTCTATGTCTTTACCGCAGAGAGAGTTTCATCAGGCTGCCACCGGATCCCGTTGATCCCGGATGACTACGGACCGCTCTACCTGAGAGATCATATCACATCTGCCATCTGTATCACCGCGCCAGCATCCAGCAGACTCCGAGGCCGTATCAGTGGCAGAGCTGTGAAGGACTGTCCTCAGAGCAAGGCGACCTGTCAGAGGACCTCTGCTTACAACTCCCAGCCGTCACACCTCACTGGTTTCGGTTGGACAGGGGCTGGAACGATCCCTTCAGGAGTGGCATCAGGCTCTCTCCTTAAACAATTTGCTTTCCAGCCTCATCCAGAGAGGTGTAGGGAGAGGAGAAAATGAGAGGTGAGCTGATCCCTGCAAAAGGGAATAAACCAAAACGGTTAGAAGCAGAGAAATAGTTAATGTTGGCACAAGCACTTATGTGGGCATTAGATATGCTGTTTAGATTCAGAGATAACAGTCGTTTATTTTCTATAATTGAACAAAATGGTACTGAAAATAAAATAAAATAAAATAAAATAAAATAAAATAAAATAAAATAATATAAATATAAATATAAATATAAATATAAATATAAATATAAATATAAATATAAATATAAATATGAAATGAAATAACATGAAATGAAATAACATGAAATGAAATGAATTTACAGACAGAACGTAACAGAAAATTTTACCTGGATCTATTCATTTGTGTCAGCAGTTATTGCCAAACTCCTTAAACTATTTTTGCATCCCCAAAAATCATTTAGAAATCTTTAAATATGCCATTAAACATCCTTCCTTAACTTGTTTGACTATAGAAAGTCAAAACAGAAAGCTTTCAATGATATTACAGGTATTGCTGTGGAATTTTTGTTTCCTGAGGTTTTTTCACAAGATGTTGAAGGACGGCAGGACACTTGTTAACTCTCACATTTTCTAGGGCTTCTATTTTTGGCTTTTTCTTTCATCTATCAGTGAAAGGGTTGATATTTCAGTTAGACACTAAGCTTTTCTTTATGCCATCAATACTGTTGTGTTGTTGTGTGTGTGTATTTTGTGTGTACTGTATATCTTTTTCATGACTCACATTTAGCTGTTCGTATATTTTATCTCAAGGGCTCAGTTCATTGATCTGGATATTTAATTTCATTTAGGAAAGCCCATTTGCAGAGGGATTCCTTTGCACTCACTCTCTCTCTTTCTTATTCCACACTGTTATGGTTCTAAGTGTTGTTTTCAGAGGGAGAATAGGCTGGTCTTTTAAATGATTATAAAGCAAGAGGAGAGAGTGAGAAGAAACGAGGGAGAAAATAAGAGTGTTGAAATGGCTTGAGTGACTCTCTGGTGGGCATAGAAACATCAGTGAGATACGTAAAGAAGTAAAGACAAGAGATTGAGTCTCTTAATAAAGTTGAACTTTCTACTAAATAACAGAACATTTGCAAGAGTTTATTTGCAGAAACAGTTCTACTTGAAAAAATTTATATTTTGTGTGATTTCCAAGTAATTTCAACCAAACAGTTGTCGGTTTGTTTTGACTTATTGATAATAACAAAAATATAGCAAATTAATATATGAAAGAATAAACCATAATAAAAGAACAAGAACGTGATTTATGAAATCATGTTAGTTGACATTTGCGTTGTATTGTTTGCCTGTAATCATGCCTCTGTGACACACAAAACACAACCTTTTCAGCAAGGCTTCCTCTTGGCACATCCTCTTCTACTCTTTTTTGTTTAAGTTAATCACGTCTCACCTCTGCTCTAAACAGAGAGCTGTAAAAATACTTTCTTTTGTTTGTATCTTTTGTTTTATTACACTGTTTCATGTCCTGTGAAATCTACACATCACATCCCGGCTGGTGTTGACTGGTTTGTTTTTGAGGTGTAACCCTAGACGGGATCCAGTGCTAAAAGCTTTAGTCCCGTTAGTTGACAGAAAGCTTATGTGCCACAAATGGAACTAGAGGTGTCCCGTTTTAGTTTGATTAGGGTCTGGGATGGTATCCAAAGGAGAGCATTTTAAGCTGTGCAGTCGTGAACTGCCCTTGATTGACAATGGGGATGTAATGAAGATGATACTGAGAGAGAGAGAGAGAGAGAGAGAGAGGGAGAGAGAGGGAGAGGGAGAGGGAGAGGGAGAGAGAGGGAGAGGGAGAGGGAGAGAGAGGGAGAGAGAGGGAGAGGGAGAGGGAGAGAGAGAGAGGGAGAGAGAGAGAGAGAGAGAGAGGGAGAGGGAGAGGGAGAGAGGGAGAGAGGGAGAGAGGGAGAGAGGGAGAGAGGGAGAGAGGGAGAGAGGGAGAGAGGGAGAGGGAGAGAGGGAGGGAGGGAGGGAGGGAGGGAGGGAGGGAGGGAGGGAGGGAGGGAGGGAGAGAGGGAGAGAGAGAGAGAGAGAGAGAGAGAGAGAGAGAGAGAGAGAGAGAGAGAGAGATGGAAAGGTTCTATGATACCTGTACAAGGGATTTATTCTCTTTATTCCGGGTGTAGAAATGATCACAGAGGAGGTAGATCAACAGGTTGCATAGCTTCCTTCCTTCCATTCTGTTTTACTATAAATGTCACTTATTCTGCCGGGAGCCTTTTCAAGATGGGAACAACTAACCTTCAACAGCCCTTCTCCACTAGCTTCCAACTTTTTTGTGTATAGGAGATGAAAAAAGATACTAAACTGTCATTCTTTATGTACTTAAATGTACAAAAATGTAGACAGTATATTTAAGTAATCTCAAGGCATTAAAATGTATGTATTTTTCATGTAAATTGTTTCACATAAAACACAGAAAAAGAGTTTGTTTTATTAAGAATAATTTCTTTGTTTGTTTGAGCAGGCTGGTTTAGTTCAAAAGAAGTTTATTTATAGATATTAACCAACATGGTATTATTGCAAAAACAGGACAATTTTGTATCAAATAATCTTAATGCACCGACCTCAAAAGTTAAAGGAAAATAACCCGGAAGTGTCCCACTTGACCCAGCTGGCTAATGAAACCTGACGTTTGTGTTTAGTGATTAAAACTTGGCTCTTTGTAGGGTTTTGAATTCTTATATGTCAGGCTGTCCTTTCAGCAGACCAATCATATTATTTGGCTGAGTCATGATGACGTCTTGCAGGTCATCGCCAGAAAAGTAAAGAAGAAAAGAAGACTTTGAGGGTAAGAGATGGTAGATGAGGATGGACTGGGGTAAAGGTTACTCTATAATGTGCTGTTTTGTCCCCCACTCCTTGTTTGTCTCTCTCTATCAAATTGTAACTCTATGTACATCCCTACATCAAAGAAAACTGATAATTCTATCAATTTCAACCTGGGGAAATACCAAGATACAACAGCAAGAGCAGTGTAGAGACAAGAGCGAGTGGCAAACAGACAAATGAGTATATTTGGTTGCTAAGGAACTGCTCGGTTGCGCTCAGATTGTTCTGTCTGGTGTGTCAAAGTGATGCCGTGGAAACTGGGGGAACATGAAGCCACTTTCTCTCCCTATTTTCATATTCTGAACTCCTCTTCTCAAACATGCATCAGGTGCGAGACCTCTCTTTAAATGGTTGCCTTGTCATTTTTACCTTATCAAACTACCGTTCCCCTGGAGATGTATTGGGCAAACCTTATGGTTAACCATGATCCTCAACATGCTTTATTTATCATTTCACGGCTTTAAAGTGAATCATATTTTAAATGTATGCAAATCATGTACACTTTTAATCACTTTTTAATCACTTGTTTTTTCTTTGTCTATAATAAGTCTTCATACCGATGCTTAAATAGCACTCAACAATTAATCATTTGTCATCATTTATTCACCTTCACATCATTTCAGATATGCATGACTCGCTATCCCTCTCTATTAATTTAACATCTAGTTCGTGTTTGTTGTGAATTTAACCCCTTTCACTCTTAACACAATGGTATTTTAGACCCTGACTGGGAAAAAACTTTCACTAAACAGAAGGCTTGTCATTCTTTTCTTCCTTGATAGACCAAGATAAGACCTTATAGACCTATATGGACCTTTAGTGTTTACTGAAAAACCTAGAAGGCATATGGAAGTCATGTGTTGAAAAGCCGAAATTTCAAAATCGTGTGTGATCATTAAGAGCAGAATAAATAAATAAATAAATAAATAAATAACCGTTTCTTTACTCGCCCATACTCATCCTTCTGGATGCAATTATGGAGTTGACATGATGGAGAGATGCCAAAAAGAAATGTTTGCGGGAGTTAGGATCCCTTTATATATTTTCCAGTGATGTGACTGACAGGATTAAATTAACATGCTTCTATGAACCCTTTGTTTCCCTTCTTACTATTATTCTCAATATTTCATGTCACCAAAATTGTAGGAATAGACAATATGGGTCTTTTCACGGCATGTGACTGCATTCACTGTCTGATTTTACATGTATTTGTCAATATGAAAAATGAAGAATTTATTTAATGTTTTCTGTTTTTTCCTTTTTTATTTTACCCCTCCAGATTTGACACCTCCATTCACGGGAGGTCAAAACAAAAAACAGCAATTATAATAATCACATCGACAACAAATAACTGTGTTCTCTCTGGTCCTCACATTCTCTCTCTTTGAATGTGCGTGGATGAAAAGACAGAAGTTGGGGACGGTCATGTGTGTCGAAGTGCAAAAGACAGGGTCAAGGTAAAGAGCTGAGAAATACATAAATGACAAAAGGTTATTAGTCGCCATTCAGTGAAAATGAATATAATTAAATCAGTGTCACCAGGGCTAAACATTTGGTATATCTCTACAAAAAAAGACTCTTTTCGCAAACTTATGTAGAAATCATGAAGGACTGGGAAATTTTGTAAACCCTCACGACTTTCAGAAACACTACTTCCTAAATGAAGGGTGCATGGTTGCTCATAACGCTTAAGTTAAAACAGATATGTACAATATCCATGATCACCTTTCATAATTGTTACATCGCTAGTTAATAATCATCAGCCAGGATGTTAGCTTCTGTACATCTCACAAACGGACTTATTTGCAGAACTTTGTATATAACGTTACATACACTTTCACAACCGCCCAGCACCAAGAGTGTACAATCCTTGTGATTTGAGACACCATAAGGCCCTTTTAATATCTAAATATAACGCCTTACATTTAAATTGAGGTTTCTTCATGACCTCTTTATTAATCTCCTCAGTGAATGTGCCTTTGTGGTTCAGTCCTCAACTGTGGTTTTGGACCTTGAATTTAGGACATTGAATAAAAATTAAGACATATTATGCACAATCAATCAAACTACACTGGCAGGTGTTTGTTCTAAATTGTCTTGTTGTATTTATTGATGTTCTCATTGTGTATTTCTATTGCTGTTGTCACTGATAGTGTCAGTCGTGGTCTGAGAGTTGGACTTGCAAGCAGAAGGTTGCTGGTTCGAATCCCAGCGCCACAATGACTGAAGTGTCCTTGAGCATCTTAACCCTGTTAGATCTGCAGTGATGATTGGTCAATGCATAATACTGTAAGTCGCTTTGGATTATAGCCACTGCCAAATTAATAAATGTGAAATCTGATAGTGGTAAGCATTGGTAATTTTTTTATGTTGTTTTTGTAAGCAAATAGTTTTATTAGACGTAAAATGCTTTCCTGTGGCTCTGTGGTTGGCGCATGGTTCTACCAATGCCAGAGAATGCACATACTCTGCATTATACATTTGTATATTTGTGATTCAATGTAAGTCACTTTAAATCAAAGCTCCTGGCAAAGGCGTGTATTTTTCATAGAATCGTAATGTAAAACACAACACAAGGGGTTAAAGGAATAGTCCACCCACAAATGAAATCTTTCATTCCCCAAAGTTGTTACTGTACAAACCTGTATACATTTCTTTGTAGTTCTGAACATAAATTCTTGTATTTTACTGAATGTTTATATCCAATTCATAATGGCTGACCATTAACCCCATACAGGACAAAAGACTACTGTGGAAGTCAGTAGTGGCCCCAAAATGATAAACTTTTCCTTGAAGCATCCTTTCTTCAACTTAAATAATTAACTACGTTTTTAATAAAGCAAATAAAATCAGAGAGCCAACATATAACAATATCATTAAAACACATCATGACACAAAAACGTTCTCCTGTTGCCTTGCATTAAGGGCTGTGAGAAGTTATGTTGAAGGCACCACTAGGTGCGGGACTTCAGTTTTTTAAATGACCAATCTTACTCATAGCAAGTTTTATACTTTTCACATTATGTATCTTAAGATGAGCATGCTGTGTCACATATCTCAATTATTATTAACATTTCCCTACATTGGAATCTGCACTAGATGGTATAGAATTTCTAATAACCAATTTCTACACAAACAGCAATGTGTATAATATCATAGACATGAGACACACTGTGAGGTACTCAGGCGATATTTATTTGGTGTATGTATAGCCCCAAAGGAAGAAAAAGGCATATGAACTGCCTTAACTGCATAACATGAGTGGCTTTCACCAGTCATGAATAATAGAGATTGGGATGTTTTGCTCTTTATAGAAAGCCCATTGGGTATGGAGTAACTACATCACGTTGAAGTCAGTGTGAAATGCTGTTTATTTTACTCCACCTTGATTATTCCTGGCATTAAAAAGTGCAGAACGAGAGAGAGAGAGTGAGGGAAGAGCATGCGAGCGAGCACAAGGAGTGAACGCAGCTCATGCATGAGGGGACACGACACTTGAAATGGGTTACATGCTTGACTTAGCTTTGTAGTCGCAGATAATAGCAGGAACCAGCTGCGAATTGCTGGTTCGATACCTGCACGAGCACGTTTCCATTTATACACCGCAGAAACACAAACCAGCGCTCAGAACGACAGAGAGGAGAGAAGGAACAAACACTTACCAGCTATTTGGGGACAGATGGAGAAGAAAAGGGGGGCAGGGTGCAAGAGAGAAGTCAGAGAGAGAGAAAGTGATTTGTTTTTTCTCAGTAGTGAGAAGCATCAATCCCTAATCACTGTCTTCTCGCAGGTGCATGGCGTATAGATCTGTCTGACAGCTATTTAAATAGGAGCTATTTTAGGGGGTGGAACTGCATCAGGAAAGATGGGTCAATATGTTTGGGGAACTCAAAAGTGTCTTGAACCGCCTCTAAACAGCTGGATGCAAAATGTTCTGCTATGAGATCAAGATTTGGGAAGAGAGATTAAATGTTATAATTAGTGATGGACTGAAATGTAATCAGCCATTATAGAGCCATTTTGAGATTATGGATGATTAACAGAAGTGGTAGTTCTCTAGCTCTTTTGTGTAAGGTCCAAAATCTATTGGCAGCAATGGGCAATCCAGGTTAGGCAGGCCGTAATATAGCGGATTTTAATGTTAATTATTACTTCTGTCAGTACAAACACGCCTTCCATCTATGTAAAAAATTAACTTAAATCGCTCACGTTCAAATACTGCAAAGTGGCCACAGTCCATTCTATGTTTTTTTTAAATGTTACCCTATTTTTTGAATATTTAATTGACATTAAAACTAAAAAGTATATGTCAAAAATCAATTGGACACCCAGACCCTTAAAAATAAAGGCGCTTTAAATGTTCTTTACAGCAATGCCTTAAAATAACATTTCGGTCTCCTCAGAAGCAGTAAGACAAAGTTTATTTAAAGAACCATCTCCTTCTTATCTAAAGAATCTTTAGGGTAGCATGAATGTCTTTTCGGCATTGTGGAGCACCTATTTCAAGGCAGGGTCTATGTTTTATGGCTGATAATGTTGACATTCGAAATCACCAAAACACAACTGCCTTTACACCAAAAGGGTCTCGCCCTTTTGATAGCTCCTCCCCTCATATACATCATCTGCCGCTTGTGGCTAATGTTCCTATACACATCAAGACTAAAGCATTTTCTAAAGCATTTTTAAAAAATCATAGACCCTGCCTTTAAGGGTGCAGGTTGTAACCCCCAAAATTGTTCTTGGCTAAATCTTAGAGCTACTTGAATATGACAATAATTATAATCACGATTATTATGCACAATGTAGAGATTGCGATTAATTAACATGATTGCACTTTAAAAATGAGAAAGTAAATGAATAAATTAGACTTTTTGGATATGTGAACAACATGATTCGACACTACAGGTACTCAAGATTAACATAACAGTTCCAGAAACGTATACTCGTTATATACTTTTGAGTTGAACATAAAATATTATTTCATTGGCTGTTGACAAGTTGACAAGTTGACTAGTGAAGCACACTATTGCCTGTTGAAAATATGTTGTTAATGAATCACTATAGGTATAATAGGTAAAACTTGAATAAATCCGGTCAGTTTATGGTCAATGGTCTGTTTGAACCGTAGTTTAAATAAAGGAAATATCTTTTCCTTTAATTTTTATAACCTCCTGTAAGATTGTCCTTGAAGATTCCAGCATGAATGCTGGATTTATTTTCCCACAGATATCTGTGAGTTGTATAGCCCACCCCACTAACTAACATTGTCACCCCTAATTTCCACATCAAAGAGTTTGAGAAGCCATTGTGAGATCACAAGACGGCGCTCTTAACGGAAGCGTACAGGCTAATATCACGTCAAGACGAGTTTGGTGTCTTATTCTCTAAGCTCCCGTTTCCTCAGAAGTTTTTTAGACAGGTTTAGAACATGATCCAGTGTGCTTCAATGTTATTACAGCACGGTTTCAAGATATCCTCACCAGTCAAAAAAAATATTTTTAAATGATATCATTACCAGATTCAATTTGCCTCATAATAAAATATAAATTGTAAATCTATGAACCAATGTAAAGGGATATGTATGATTTAACCAAACCCAACATTTGTCCTCTATGATTTCCAATACTGGGACATTTTTCCGAATATATTCTTTTCTGCTTTAAGGAGGACATAACTTCCTTAATGTTTTAAACAACATACGGGGGACAAATTAGAACTGCAATTTAAAACATCTTAAGATATGTGTTAAAAAAAATTGACATACACCACGTATCTCTTAGATGGAATTGCGTAGCCATGTTTCTACTGTATACCTTATCAAACAAACTTTTCACAAGTTTTAAAAAAATATCTTAAGATGTTTTCAATTAAAATACTATTTTATGTAGATTTTAATCTTTAATGTAAAATATTAAATCCACTATAATTATTGTAATTAAAATATATATGTGAAAATCTTCAATTATGATGTTCATCATAATCGTGCAGTCTTTACGCATTCATTCCTTTACATTATGTAGGATGATTTTATGTGGAAACAGAAAATCACAAAACTATACCTTTGCTGAAATTTTTTGCAACATCCCAAAAAAGGTCTTTAATAGTCTCTGACATTGATGATGTTGAATTATTTTCATTTTCTCAAATAACCAAAAATGAATAATGGGAGAAGCAGAACGAATTGTTGTCCTCATCAATTCCCGCTCGGTCCCTTTCCTCCAAAATGACCCCTTGTCCACATCTCTTTCTTTGGGTGAATAATAACAATAATTGGGGTCTAAATTGTAGCTTGGGAACAGAGTCGCCTGACAGTAGCTTCCTCGGGCAGGATTCAACCTCATCCTGTACCCGTGCCACGCTCTCTCTGTGGGAGTCTAAAACACAAAAAGCACACATGCAAGGAAACATACTATTAATTGTTCAGAGTACTGTATCTCTGTGAAAACCAGTCACTATATAGTTCTTTTAACCGACTTACTGGCTTGACATTTCCTATGAGGACACCAAGCACCAATCTTTAATAAAAAGAGCGTATGGGGGAAAAAAGTAAAATGGCTTGTGTGAAGTAGTCAAGGACAAACCAAATTAAGAGCTAAGAAAAGAATTTCATCCTTGATAGAGTCTTTGACCTTGTTATAATTACTTTGTTGGTAGGAATGAAAAAGAAATTCATTTAAATGTTTGATTCTGCAGAGAAACCTTCGAGCCTGACTCAATAAAGAGCGAAAACAATTTTACTCAACCTCATACGGTTACTTTCTGACACCACTAATTGCAGCGTTACGCTGAGAAAACATGGCATCCTTCTTGTCAGGGTGCAAAAAAGACGAACGAGAGATTTTTCTGATTAAAACGCCAATGGATTTGTTATAGATTTCGCTTTGACTCTGATTCACATTATGAATTCATGAGTCAAGCTGTCATTCATGTGGAAATCACTGCTGTGAGCTCTCAGCAGTCCCTGACACAGGCACTTGTCATGCTGTAGATGCAAGAGTAGAATGGGATTTATTTACTCTAAATTGGATGTTATAAATATGCACCCTACAGAAAAACTCTATACAGTCATGATCAAGAGCACAAGAGATGTATGATGAGCAGTTCAGTACGTAGAACATACACTTACTTCGAGAAGGTCATGGATTTAATAAGTGTAAATATGTCTGCAAAAGCGTACAGATGAATGTTTATAAAGCACAGATAGGTTAACAAAGTGTTGATTTTACCACCGATGATGTTATAGTTTTTGAATTTGCTTTTTCTATTTACACGTTTATTCTCTTAACAGATATGTGTTCTAGAGCTTGTGTTCTTCATATGATTTGATGTTTATTTTTTTCATTATGTTTTTTAACGTTTAAAGGATTCACCCGAAAATGAAATTTCTGTCATTATTCACATTTTTTTTTTCATTTGTGTTCTGCGGAAGAAAACAGGTTTGAAATGACAAGAGGGTGAGTAAATGAGGACATCATTTGTAGATTTTTGTTTGATTTCATGGCAATGCCTTTAACATCCAATTATTGGGAGGTTTTGTCCTCCACTGCTAGTGTGACCCTTTCTGTGACTGTGTTAGAACAGACATATAACCTCGTTGTAATGAAATGTAGATTTTTTTTAAACCTTAAGGTTGATGTTGATTCTAATATGTTTTTCTTGCTAACAGTGTAAAAATCATCACAACCTGCTGTTTCTATATAATAGGCCGTATGTTTAACTTTTGTATGGCTCATGTGTGTTGCCTGAAATCATGCGATGACCCAACTCCTCTGAAGAAAGAAGAAAACTCCTCGTGACCCATTTAAGTATGAAGTAGTGCACGTTTCTATTCCGTTTTTACGGCTGAGATGAACAAATGAGAGCGCGGAGGCCGTCCCCGTCATCTATTAAGAGCATTGTCTCACACAAACCAATTTATTGCAATTCCCACTAGGACGGAAATAGATTTGAGTACAGTGATTTTGCTCTGTTTTCATAAAGACAATGATCATGCCTGTAGGGCTGGAGAACAAGAGAAACACACAGAACGGGTATAAAAGTGCTCGGATTGGCCCGTTGTTCGGTAGTGAAGGTTTCCTCAAATAAACAATCAAAGCTTTCAATTGGTTTTTGCTGTTCCGCCCCGTCTACAGCGAGAGCGCATCAAAACAAACAAGCTCACTCGTGGTGCAGACAGCTTTGTTGATTATAACCAGAGTGTTCTAGATTTGTCGCGAGTTGTGGCGTGGCTCACTCGAGGTGTAGATGCTTCAGAGTTGGCTGTGCTTCATCACCGATCAATAATCTCATGTAAAGAGTTAGTTTCTCCTGCCAAGTCCCTGTCCTGTTTAGATATATACACCAACCTTGCAGAGGACCAAAACAATGAGAAGCTCAATATGATGAATGCAGAACAAATGCATTACACAAAAAAACACAAATGACTTTGTTTTATAAATAATGCTGGGGAGGAATTTACTGTTATTTAAAAAAATTTAACAAATAACACATGTTTAAGTAATTTACATGCTGGATTTATGCAAATGTTGCTGTATGCATGTGAATGATCTTTTTGCAGATTTTGTCATTTATATTTCATTAAATGTACACCCTGCAGTTTAGAGATGATGCATGAAACTTGCTAATAAGTGTAACGAAATATGCCGTTCAACGACTGTTAACACACAGCACAGAGTCGATTTCGGGTCGGGCTGAAGGTTGGCAGTATGAGTTTGCCAATGATTGATGTCGTGTATAACTTCCTGTCGTCTCCAGTATTATAAGAGTTGTTACTCTTATAACGCAATGGCAATTACAGTTAAGTGGTTTGTCTATGTGATGTTTATAAGGCAGAAGGAAAAAAATCTATCATCTATCATGGAAATAACTAAGGGATTTAGTTTATTGTTTTATGCTCTTCCTGCACTCGCTGTACCATTTGCTTTAATAGCTCGGTTGAACTTTCAGCTGTTTATTTCTTAATTTAATCTTCAAAACATTAATTAAAATTGTATATGCTCTCTTGTGCGCAGTCCACATCACTGTCATCCACTGATCTTATGTTTCCCAGGGTTTTTAATACTGACAAAACATTAATTAGAATTTCGCCTTGTCAGCTTATCACACACCTGCAGGAAAGAGAGAGAGAGAGAGAGAGAGAGAGAGAGAGAGACAGAGAGAGAGAGAGAGAGAGAGAGAGAGAGAGAGAGAGAGAGAGAGAGAGAGACAGAGACAGAGACAGAGACAGAGACAGAGAGAGAGAGAGAGAGAGAGAGAGAGAGAGAGAGAGAGAGAGAGAGAGAGAGACGTCCTCCTATTTTCTACCAGTTAAGTGAGCATCCGAGAGTTTATGTCATAAAAACTAAAGAAATGGAGAAATTGTATTCATTTGTCAGATACACATAAATTTTAAATGCAGTCAAGGTGTAGATTTTTCTTTGGTGTACAATTCCTAAGTGGATTAAACTCATGACCTTGGCAAAGACAAAGTCACTATTGAGATATTTCTGAAATGTAAGTCCTTTCTTCAAAAACAGCTGTGAGATTAAATGGAGACGTTAAATGGAGTCTGGTGCTTGTCCCAAACAAAACTGGGGCGTTTCACATGTTTCATAGTGCCAAGCTATCCGAATCAACAATCAGTAGTCAGTTTATTCTGCTACTCTTTCATCGGATGCATGAAGTCTGGCTTGAATTTAACTTTGGTTTGATCGGGCTGGTTAGTGATTTATAATATATTTTGATAAAATAATACATGAATTATATTGATATTAATACTTAAAAAAATTAATATTTGTATATCATTTAATTTATAATTTATTGTGTAATTACACTTTATTGTATATTTATTATATTTAAATATTATATTTATTATATGTAACTTTGTTTAATTTAAGTTTAGCGAATTAAGTTTTATTGAATTTATTAGTAAATCCAATGGTAATCCAAATTAATAATGGCTGGCTAAACACACTTTTCTGCATAATGCACAAACTACTGTAAGTGTCTGGCCATCCAGAAATCCATCACCATCCCTCCAGTACAAATCTTATATTGTTCCTCTCCGTAAAAAATAAGAGAGATTTATTCTCCATATTTCCAGAACCTCAATTACCAAAGCATCTGGATACGGTACAAAACACACACATGCAAACATACGCTCCCATTCCAGCACTTAACCGAATCTCAGAATCCAAACACTCACATCAGTGCCATGTCTCTGAATCCAGCTTGGCATGGCTTTTTCTCCCTTTCTCTCGCTCTCTCTCGCTCTCTCTCGCACACACACCTAAGCACCATTACCAGTTCTCTGAATGCAGCATGGCAGTGCAGCGAATGAAGCCAACAAACCTGTCATTGGTTCCTCCTCCACTAAGCCAGAACCCCCCTGCTGCCAGGTGGATTGAGGGTGGCTAGCGGGGTAGAGTGGAAAGCCTTCTTCTCTCAAACCACCCAAGGTCTGACCCAGACATTTCTTGCTTGGCTTACGGAGCCCCACACTGGGGCTCTTTTCTTTTTCGTTGTTGTGGTGTCTGATCTGAAAGCCCGCTTAACTGTTTTCAACACCGAAAGGCCAGCAGGGGTGGGTGGGTGATACCTGTAGCTATGTAGCTTTTCACGAGTTTATCGACCTTTCAGTGAGTGGGAGGCTTATGATTCTTCATGTCTTTCTACTCCTAGGTACAGGCAGACACATTTATATATACTTTGTATTTTTCTAATATTTCCCTGGTTTTATTTTCTGTTACATCAACTATTTTCTTTCCCTTTTTTTTAAGGAAGCGCTATGAAACAACACCCTTGATGAATGAACGGATGAACAAACGGAAGCAATTATGAGAGAATCTGGAGGCAGTGAACTAAAAGAAAGGTGTGTGTTGTGGGCTGTTTTCTCTGCTGTCATTTCATAGGAGAGAGGGACGGGACAGAAAAGCCGTGGTTCAAACACACCCCTTCAATCTCTGAGCATTGCAAAACAGAACAAGAGGACAACGAAAGCAGATGAAAATGTTACTGGAAAGGGCAGCCGCACTAAAAACCGCCTCCTCAGAGAATTGTCCTCGACAGACATGACAAAAATTGCATTTTGTACCACATAAAAACCTCATCTCCATAGAAGGGACGAGAATGAAAGAAAAAGGGAGAGACGTTGCTTTTTAGACAACCTGCCCAGAAGACCGGGTCCTCATTACCTGAAGAAAAACTGTGCCATTAAATTGAAATTTAATTTGCAAAATTGTGTTTTAATATAGCTATTCGCTTCCATTCTTCCAAATGTGGCTTCTGTCTCTAGCATGTCTTTGGGCAATTTAATTGGACTAATAGAGACAGCTGTTATTAGTCAGGCTTCTATTGTGTGGCTTTGGTAGTTTTTTATCAGCGCCCCGGCCCTCGGGGCACACTGAAAGTCTGAAGTGGATTCAGAATCTAGAGGAGCGCTTCCAGCTCCTCCGAGCAACAGGGGATGGATATTCCGAGCAACAACATGTGCCGTATGCTCTCAAATTCAATCTTCAAATTGCAATCTACAACTGGCCGCTAATATCGTGTCCTCAATAAATTCAACAAGCAGAGGAGAAGGGAGAAGGTGAGAACGTCTTGTGCGTCCACCCCAACCTATATCATCTCTTGACCAAAACATGCGTTCCTTACTCCCAAGAGAACGACAGACCTCATCATCATCCCCATCATCAAGCGTGCTCGTCAAGAGGAAAGGTCACACTCAAGGTCAAGGACGAGTGAGCCTGTATTGAGCCCAAACGGGAAGATTTACAGCTGAAGCACCATCAAACGCTCCTATCAGCGCATAATCAAAGGGTATTAGTGAGAGGGAATCCACACGGCCGGAGAGAGAGCCCTGTAATGACACCTCTAAATAGAAGCATCTCCAGCATATTAAGGGAGCTGGATGAATAAAGACACCGGGTTCGGTCACCTGATGATGACTCTGGAGTGTGCAAAGTGAGGATTTGAAGACGTTGCTCTGAAGATCACAAGTCTGCGATTAGTGTTAACATCAGGGGGACGATATAAGAGTGGCTTATGAAGATGGAGATAAGTGACATCTTTATTAATTATATTTACATACACTGACCTGGATGCGAGCGAGAGGTTTTTAAAGTTAAAGATGCACCAAGGGAAATGTTATAGAAATTATGTTTTTAGTTATTGAGCTTTTTCATGTTATGTATGTAATTTTAGTGAAAGTAAATTATGTATGTAATATTTGTCTACAGAAACCATTTATAGACTAAAAAAGAGACAAATTAGCTGAGGGTTGAAATGTGTCCACTAGAGGGCGCATTGAGACGCCTTCATCCATGGGTTTTATGCTCTAATCCATCAGATGCCTGGCACAGCTCATAAAACACGTTTGCATGTGAACAATTGTACAATTTTAATTTACATTTACAATATTTTTAAAGCTTTTCCTTACAATTCATGGGATACACATATAGATACACATGCTTTTTGTTCCTCTCATATTTAAACAGAGGACAACATATAAAAAATACTGTTTATAGACGAATAATACATTTAAATATAGCTATCTTAATTTCTTTAAAGAAGTGTATTTTATGTTTGTTGTGCATCCAGTTGTGATGGCCAATCATTTATCATTCATCTTAACGTATTGCATTCATTTCCACAAATAAGTTTATTATTTAAGAATTCTCAAGCCAAACCTTATGCATCCACAATTTCCCTATAATTTGCATAACCCCTTTCTATAACGTAAGAGTTCAACTAAAGAGTCTTTTATAAACTCCATCTGCGTCCAAATCACTCACACAAAGGAGCGCTTTAAGAGCCCCGCCCACAATTCGAAATCCCCGCGTCGGATTGGCCGCGCGTCCTCCCTCCTCCTCCGTTCATTGGCTGGCTGAGGATCCCAACAATGTTTAATGCGCACAGATGAAGAGTGAGAGAGTCAGAGAGAGAGAGAGAGAGTCAGAGAGAGAGAGAGAGAGACGCGCAGAGGAGACAGAAGGGACACCGGGGCCATACACCGCACTCCATCCCGTTACTGACAGCGGGCTTTGGTGACAAAAGAGGACATTCTTCACTTTTTAGGACCATTTTATACTTTAAACTCTTTTTTGGCGTTTGTTCTTCCTATTTAAACACCAGGCACTGGACGTCTGTAGTAGGGTTCAAGGACGCATTCATATTGGAGAACAAGACAGGCTCCTCTCATTGGTGACAGCATCGCTTTTGGATGTATTTGGGGTGCCAGGGGTCAAGATTTCGCCCCTAGAGCATCCTCGGTCTGCATCCCGGTGACTCACATCACGAGCGGAGGAGAGTCACAGCATCCTAATCAGAGGGATACAGAGGACCAGCCGCTGCCTCCCTGACATCACAGGCGCACTTTTGGGGAGCGCTTGATTTTCCCGCACGGAGTTCTCCCGTTTGGAAAAGGATGTAACCCGTGTTTGGTGATGGTTGTCTTGGATTGCAGGCTACAGGTTAGTGCATCCTTGATTGACATCCCTTTAAATCCAGAGCAGGGATGCGCACTGGACGTGTCCACGGATGCAACAGCTTCTTTTCTGCGCATCATCCAAGGTTGTGTTGCATTTGTGCATTATGTGTCAATGTGTTAAACAGGCGGATGATGTGCTTTAAGAGGCTTATTTGACGCATTTGTATGCACTGGGTCGCCTCCAGTAAAGCATCCGTCTTGATTTGCGCAAAATGCTTAGTTTATAATGCGTTCTTACGTGCGTAACCGGTGCCACATGGCGTATCCTGACGCATTGCTTAAACTACGTGATGGGAGCAGAACAACAGGAGCATCCACCTGGATCTGGTGGCAAAGCGCATCTCAAGGTTAGATTGACATGCCGTCCACGTCGTCCAGCAACCAATGAGAAATTACGCATTGGGTTTGCATTTCATTACAGTCACCCTACAGAGAAATCAAATCCTGCTTGTGTCTTTGAAATCTACTTAATCATCTTGATCTCACCATTGAGATAATTGAGTGAAAGGTGATATGTGAGGAGCATTGCTAAATGGAGGTGTTTTGTGTTTTCTTGTTTTATTACAGGCGACAAGGCTGGGAAAGGCTATTTCTTTGTGGAAGCCGGATTGTGATTATGCCTCCAATGCGCCTGGGCGTTCAGCAGAATATAAATTAGCTGTACAGCTTCACCGTTTGTTGTGAAAACTCAGGATAAAAGGAGCACTGCCACTGGGGAAAGAACAGAGCATTCAAAGAAAGCCATCACATAATGACTTTATACCTTTTTTATCATGAATTGGCATGCATGCTCGGTCATTGAAGGTTTAAGTCATCATATTGCTGGGAAGATCAACAGGTCGGAGGAGTAGAAACACTTAGGGAACCCAGACACACTCGCCGAAAGGGATGCATCTTTCTGTTTTCCTTTTCCTACTTTTATGGGCGCAAGCCCTGACACTGAAGAACTTGAACTACTCGATACCTGAGGAGAAAATTCAGGGTGTCATCGGAAACATTGCCAAGGATGCCGAGCTGGAACTGGGAGAGCAGGGGAAAAAGTCCAACTTTAGGGTGTTGGAGAATTCCGCCCCACATCTCATTGATGTGGACCCTGAAAGCGGACTGTTATACACAAAACAGCGGATCGACAGGGAAATACTGTGTAGACAAAACTCCAAGTGCCAGCTATCAATGGAGGTGTTTGCCAATGACAAGGAGATCTGCATGATTAAAGTGGAGATCCAGGATATAAATGATAACGCACCAAGCTTTCCTTCTGATCAGATCGATATCGACATTTCTGAGAACGCAGCCCCAGGTACACGTTTTCCTTTGGCTGCTGCCTACGATCCTGACACGAGGGAAAACGGCCTGAAAACATATCAGATCACACGGGATGATTACAGTATATTTTCGCTGGATGTAAAATCCAGAGGGGATGGAACTAAATTCCCTGAATTGGTTGTTCAGAGGTCCTTAGATCGAGAGGAGCGTAGCCATCACACTTTAATTATAACTGCCACAGATGGCGGGGAATATCCTAAATCAGGGACGATGCAAATCAATGTGAAAGTCACTGATTCCAACGATAATAGCCCTGTGTTTGATCAACCCTCATATGTAGTGGAGATTCCTGAGAATTCACCTACAGGCATGGTATTGATAGATTTAAATGCCACAGATCCTGATGAAGGGATTAATGGCCAGGTTACTTATTCCTTTAGCTGTTACGTCCCAGACAGGATCAAAGAGCTGTTTTCAATAGACCCCCGAACGGGTGTCATAAAGATTCAGGGAAAAATCGACTTTGAGGAGAACCCAATTATAGAGATTGATGTTCAGGCAAAAGATCAAGGCCCCAACCCGATTCCCGGCCATTGTAAAGTCACCGTTAAGGTGCTTGACAGGAATGACAACTGGCCCTCGATAGGTTTCGTAGCAGTACGTCAAGGGGCGGTTAGCGAAGCTGCAACACCGGGGACGGTGATCGCTCTTGTGAGAGTCACAGACAAGGACTCAGGCCGCAATGGGCAGCTCCAATGTAGAATCTTGGGCAATGTCCCTTTTAAGTTAGAGGAGAACTATGATAACTTCTACACAGTTGTGACCGACAGACCGCTCGATAGAGAAGTAAAAGATGAGTATAACATCACTATTGTGGCAAAAGACAATGGCAACCCACCCCTGAACTCAACCAAGTCTTTTACTGTTAAGATCTTAGATGAAAATGATAATGCGCCTCGCTTCACAAAAATGGTCTATCTGCTTCAGGTGCCCGAAAACAACATCCCGGGAGAGTACCTGGGCTCAGTTCTGGCTCATGACCCAGATTTGGGCCAAAATGGAACTGTGTCCTATTCCCTCCTTCCCTCGAATGTGAGTGAGGAATCTATCACCACGTATGTTAACATCAAACCCACTGATGGTGCAATTTATGCTCTGAGGAGTTTCAACTACGAACAAACAAAGTATTTTGACTTTAAAGTCCAAGCCAAAGATTCAGGTAATCCTCACCTGGAGAGCAACACCACTGTCCGTGTAAGCGTGCTGGATGTTAATGACAACATTCCGGTCATTGTTCTGCCATTGCTTCAGAACGATACTGCCGAGATCCACGTACCACGAAATGTGGGGGTCGGTCACATTATCACCACCGTCAGAGCCGTGGACAACGACTTCGGTGAGAGTGGCCGGCTCACCTACGAGATCTCCGACGGGAACGAGGAACACCTTTTTGAGATCGATTCAGTGACGGGTGAGGTACGGACAGCTCAGCCATTGTGGGAAGAGGTGTCGCCAGTTGTAGAACTCATCATCAAAGTGACTGACCACGGCAAGCCGACTCTGTCCGCAATGGCCAAGCTTATAGTCAAAGCCTATTCTGGACCCCTACCGGAGGGGGAACCGCGCATCAATGCCGAACATCACAACTGGGACATGTCACTGCCATTAATAGTCACCCTCAGTATCATCTCCATCATGCTCTTGGCAGCCATGATCACAATTGCGGTCAAGTGCAAGCGAGAGAACAAGGAGATCCGCACGTACAACTGCCGAATTGCGGAGTACACCCACCCGCAACTGGGCAAAGGCAAGAAAAAGAAAATCAACAAGAACGATATCATGCTGGTGCAAAGTGAAGTGGAGGAACGAGACACCATGAATGTCATGAACGTTGTAAGCAGCCCATCGCTGGCCACTTCGCCCATGTACTTTGACTACCAAACACGTCTACCCCTAAGCTCCCCAAGGTCAGAGGTCATGTATCTTAAACCCAACGCCAACAACCTCAGCGTTCCTCAAGGGCACGTCGGCTGCCACACCAGCTTCACAGGACCCGTTACGAATACCACGGAGACACCAGTGAACAGGATGTCGATAATTCAGGTATGAAACACAATTTATTTTCCCTTTCCTTATGACCCTTCTCACCCCCACCCCCTGCTCCATCTCACTAGGTCAATAAGTGAATGGATGAGTAGATGCGTGTGCATACAAAGAAGCAAGTGTGGGGGGAGAAAGGGAAACACAACCGGTGATAATGAAACATGAGTCTCAATCTTTCCCCAGTCCGATGCCGGAGAGCACCGTGCTATCGTTTTTTGAAATCTAGCTTTGCTCATATTGTTTCAGGTAATGCGTTAAGAGGAAATTGAGTATGGAACATAATTCTGTTGTGGAGATATTGTTTTGATGTTACCGCTGGTGTGGAAAGATTTGACACACAGACAGGTTCAGCCCTAAAGGCTTGTTATTTCATAACGCCTATACCATGATGATTTGCTGCTCCTGCCCAGAATATCTTTACTGCCACTGGATTACAAATGAATAGAGCTGCGATCAATACGTAGTTTCCTATGGAGCTCCCGAGGAGCTTCTAAGGTTTGTCTCTCACAATGTCAGAACGAATATTCTTTGTTTGGTTTTCTATTACCACCCATGCTAAGTCAAATAAATACATAAACATTTTATTGTCATATGACTTCATGCAATTTGTCTTAAGCCCCCAAAAAATTAATTTTCAGTCTTGGCAATGTTACGCGCTTACCGTATTACTTACTCAGCAGGTTTGTGTCACCTTCGTACTAGAACGCTGTGACAATCCTTTACCTATTAAACGCATTCAGACTGCTTTTCATGAAAAGAAAGGAAAAAGCTTTTCTGGATTCCCTCCTTCCTCGCTAATGCGTCTTTGTGTGGAGCGATTTGGTTAAGCCAGTGACAACTTACGTGTGTCTGTGCTGCTAAGCCAGTTTAAAGTCATTTAAAATCTGTTGTGTCAGATGAGGCTAAAGTCACCTCTTTACACTGCAGGTGCTTGTGTCACATTCAAGATTATAGTCGGGGAAAAATTCTTTTTTTTACCCTTTTATATCTTGATATATTGTTCTATAGCCAATTCAACATGTCATCATTTACTCACGTTCTGGTTGTTCCAACTATCTACAAATTCTTTGTTCTGATGAACACAGAGAAAGATATTTGGAAGAATGCTTGTTTTTGGTTACCATTTACTACACAGTAGGAAATATATAAGATATTATGTAGAATGTAAAAATTCTTGTGTAAATTTTCCTAATATGGAAGTTGTAACTAGAAGTGTAACTGTTTGGTTAAAATTATTCATGTTACTGTTTTGATCCAAACAAAGAAATGTTAAGGTTCTCGAGATAAGTAATAAGTAATTTGTGACAGATTTTTCTATTTCTCTAAATTAACTTTCTAAAAAGGTTTCACAAATATTGGAACTATTTTTGAAAAAAGCTGTGTGATTTAATATTAAAGGGTTAACTCTCTACATCTGTTTCAAGTCTGTGAATGTGCGGTGATGTGTGCATGTGTAAATTCTCTTTGTGTCCTAGCTACAGGTCAGAGGTCATAGTACAGATCATTATCCTGAGCTTTAATAATGAGCTGCATAACTACAGAAGTCTCAGCAAACCGCAGCATAAAAACACAACCCTCTATCTCACCACCTTCACCCTGTTGCGGGAAATAAACAAGGCTCAAACACACACACACAGCGTGCATGCTGTGTGTTTACACAGATCCATACAGTACAGGATATACTCTCCATTATTTACAGCGCAAGTGGGGCAGGAGGCAGATGTGCTATCCCGTTACCAGGGCTGTAAAACAATCTGAATCTTCCCTGGCCTGAAACAAGAGGGATGAGAGAGTGAGAGATTAAAAGAAGAGTGATAGAAATGTGATGGCACTTAAAACTGAGTGCTCTGAAAATGTCAGCTGACATTATAAAAAAAAAGCTTCAGAATAGGGAAAGGAATAAATTTGGTGTTATTATGAATTTGGTGGATGTCGTCTTGTACTCCTGTGCATGTATCTCTGTGTTAAGTGTTGTCATGTTTCCTAGATGAGGTCAGAGGTCAATAAAGGACCAGAGTTTTGCAGCGTTTACATGAATTTCTCTTAACTAAGGATAGAGGGGGAAATTAATTTAAGGTTATGTTGTGTTATCATGATTTGGAAATTGAGTATAATTAGTTGTGATGTAAATGGTGTACAAGCCGTCATTTTTGACACTCTGTCATCGTGCGCCGAAAATGTATAATGACAACCTAATTGACCAGAATAACACGGTGAAAGAGTTTTCGTTTTTGGATGCAGTTTCGTATTCTTGAATGGCCGTTTTGAAATGAACAGATCCAGATTGATAAACAATAAATAAAAACAAACAAAAACTTAAAATTGTATACATTTAAACGTATAACATTAGGTAATTCTAACAGTTGACTTTTATTATTTTTATCATTGCACGCTTTTTAAAAATAAAATCCCACACAGCTGCACAAGGGGAGACCGCCGGAGTCTTAATACTGCTTTATAGTGCCTGTTCCAGAGGTTGCGAACAGCTGGCGGCTGAAGTAATACGGCCGAAATGAAAAGAAATGTGCAGGGTCAATTACAGCAGCAGGACCGTCTGCTCTCGGAGAGCAAAACACAATGAAGGGTACAATTCGATTGGTCGAGAAAAATTTCCTGGATAAAGGAACAGAAAACACTTAATTACACTGCAGGCGTCTGGGTCTATCGCTTAATTGTAAATTGAGTTTAAAGAAAATCTTCAGTGGTATCCCTTTAACCCAAGATGAGGGATGTTCTTAATGCCTTCGACTAATCTTCTAGAAAGCATTGCGGAATTTGTCTTCATGTCTAGTTCTTATTAAACAGACAGTATTAAAGCCAGCGGAGTCATTTTGTGAGGTGTCTTCCGCAGTTATACTGTTGCAAATGTGTGTCAGCAGATACCATGAGGAGCCTTGTCGGTATCAATGCCTTCAGAAGCCTCCCCTAGGTGGCGACACTCTGCCTTGAGTGCAGGGTTGTGCATTGAGAGGAAAGGAAGCGAATGTAGGAGACGCACACATCTCTTCTTGAGAGCAAATGCATAGAAACAAAGTCTGCAGTTTGTATGGCTTTTGTTTTGTGTTTCCACAAATAGAGAGTCACTTAAGGTCATACCGGTCAAGCACACGTAGCAATTCATGTAGTCCGGAGGAGGGCAACGGCCTTGACACTCTTTTAAAGGTCAGGGGTTGAAGGCAGGCCGCAGCCGGACAGCAGTAAGCACCTCCAGGGGCCTCCGACCGAACGGTTCCTTTCCATTAAATGTCCCCAAAACTCAAAGAGTCAGAGATTGAAAAGAATGGGGGTGGAAGATAGATGACAACCATTGTCAGTTTTCCGTAACTGCTTGGAACTCCTTCCGTGAAGTTGCAGTGTGTTTTATAGACATTGGGTTTCTGTCACGTTGGTTTTTTGTAAAATTGAGCGATAAAAGCGAGTGTCAGGTAATCAGATTGCGCGTGAGCTCGAGATGTATTGCTTTGGGAACTGATGCGAATACTGTCAAACGACAAGACATGAGAGTCAATGTCTGACAATCTGTTTAGTGCCCTCTCTCTCTCTCTCGGTGTGTGTGTAGGAATGTGTGTGCGTAACGGTCGGACAGCAGGAGAGCAAACACAGTCATGCATGCTAATGGATCTGTCCTTGCATGCTCCATTATATGATTGCGCGCGCGTGTGTGTGTGCGGGCAGATTGAGTCATGTTCCCCCATATGAATGTTACAGATCTTCTCTCTTCTCTTCTCTTCTCCTCTCTTCTCTTCACTCTCTCTTATTGGCTTGCATATCTATCTGTGACTCAACATTGAATTGAAATTTCTGCTACACTTCAGTGGGCCGAGTGCCTAGAAAGAATTTATATTATGCAGACTGTTTTTTTTCACTCGTGAGACCTCCCGCCGTAGAAACAGAGCATTTGTTTATGGTTTGGAGTTTAAGACAAAAAGATGGAGTAGAATCAAGGATTGTATTAAGACTGATTTATTTAGTTCTTTTACGTATCCCATCGTTTCTTTTTCATGCCCTTGGTATCTTGTTCATATTGTGTTTGCGTTGAATTATTGATATCTGGTTTTGACGCACATGATCAATGTGTTCTGCAGTGTATGTGGAAAATCTAAACAGCACTTGACTGCCAGCCCTAAACGGCGCTCATGAGACCCTTGTAAATCTGCCCTTTATTTGTTTGATTTCTGTCTTTGGTCCTTGTAGAATTTCTGGGCTTTAGTTTCTTTGTCTTGTAATAGCCGCGTGTGTGCATTCGTGTGTGTGAGCGTGTTACTTGTGCACAGATCCTGAGCTATATTTACACACTCATCAATAAATCATGAGATTTAACAGAACAAGACATGAGCAGGATGTCACAATAAACATCTCAAATTCTTCACACCATGTTGCGTTAACCATGGGGGGGGCAACAAGAAAACCTGCCCTTTATTAAATCATCTTTCCGTTAATGTATTCATTACACTTGAGATAAAAGTCTAATATGTTATCCTGGAAACACACACACACACACACACACACACACACACACACACACACACACACACACACACACACACACACACACAAGAGCAGACAAGCAGACTTGTTTTTTCTTCATCTGCAAAGAGGCCTTTGGTTTCAAGTGCTTCAGATACAGATTAGAGAAGGATTGAGATTAGCCCAGTTCTTCGGGAGATGAAAATCAATCCCGGGTGCCCAGAAACAACAACAAAAAAATCCATCCTCCTGTCCCGACTGCCCTCCTCTCCGCTCTTTCGCTCGTTTTCTTTGGGTGCGCTGGAGTGTGTCAAAACCTTGGCATGAAAAATGAAGCCGAGGGGCTGAAAAGATCAGCGTGTTTTTTTGGTGCACATTTAGACGATTAATTACAGCACAGCTGAAGTGTACAGATATGTGTATAATACCAAAGACATTTGTTGAGCTGCATGTATAATGTATGGCAATTCTGGAAATCCAAGTAACTCAGTTGAATTATTTATTGAGTTGTATAGCTCTATAACCCAGCTCTGTCCGCTCTGCATGGTTTGGAACCCCAGGCCCGTTTGGGAACCAGCAGGCCGGGCCATTAATAACTCATAAACGCATTTGTAATTTTACTCCACCCTTGTACAGTTCTGCTTGAACGATGGAATTAATCTCAAGAAAGTCTTTGTGCTGGAGTCACTGGGGTAGATTTACGACACAACTGCAGATGAAGAACTGAATGGATGGATGGAGTGAATCATACACATGGTCTGTGGAATGTTTTTGATTAAATGGGTTTTCTCTCCGCAGGAAACAGTAATACTTTAGGTTGAATAATAGTGTGTGTTTCGACCATTTTTTTGGAAAGAGTTACAGCTGATTCACTCATTTTAAAGGGGTTAAATTAACATAAATTAAAGACACCCAAAAAGAAAACAAAGAGAAAGATATTTAGAAGAATGTTAGAAACCGAGATTTCAGGGGCACCATTAACAACCACAAATTGTTAGTCAAAGATCCTCCAAAACTATTTTTTTTCTTTAAAATATCTTCTTTTGCAATATATGTTTTCCAGTATGGGAGTCTGTGAACGGTGTCCCAGAAATCTCAACTGCTAGCATGTATCCAAATATCTGTCTTTGTGTTCAACCAATCAAGTAAACATATGCAGGTTTGGAACAACTTGAGGAAAAGTTTTCGAGATGCATTGCCTTGGGAACTGATGTGAAATACTGTCAAACTATAAGACATAAGAGTGAATATGTTGTATGATAGTACAGTAATTGTCACCAATTCTGTGCTTTGCCAGCCAAACAATTTATATTCAAGCAAATTTTTTTGTTTTCCGTAATAACTTAATAGATCTACATATTACATATAATGTACAAAATGAAAATAAATTATATAACGTTCCATATTTTCTATTTATGTATAGATTCGTAATTTTCATTTTGACAAGACCCATGGGACGTGATTCCTAATTATCAAACTTGGCATTCCTGCACACACAACCTACAAATAATTGTCTGACATCACTTGAGCTGTAAAAGTAGCAGAAATAATTGTGAATGTTTATGTCAGTATGTCGTGTTTGTGAAATACAGCAAGTAAATAAAGCTCTCATAGTGCTGGGCTTATTTAATTACTTGAACAGGCACCCAAACCTATTAGTGCTAAATGTGAAAAGGAGAAGTATTCCGGCAAGAGTTATAAGACCACAGGATTTGACCCTCGAGGCAGAAAACATCAAGGCACTTAAACTAATTTGGTTGGTCAGTGAAAGTTAACTCAGAAGGACATTGCAGTGAAATCTGAGGAATTCAATTTTTTTAATCTGAGGAATGATCTAAAGGTTTATTCAGTAGAAACACTTGACCTAAAATGTTCAGTGCAGTGCTGGTGGTATTTCTCAGATCTCTCTCCATGGATTTCACAGTAAGCAACGTGTTTCTTTTCCTTGTCTACAAGGACATCGCATGACGGGGTCCTGGTTTCTTCCTGTTGTTTTTTTTCTGCCAACTCCATGCAAGCTGTACTGGCGAAGTCTAGCCTTGAGGACACTGGCAGTGGAGTTGTTGTTAAGGGTTTGGATGCATATGTAGATGTTTTGGATGTGTGCGGTTTAAACCGTGTCATCAATGTCTTGAAGAGTGACGCCCACATTTCATATGGCTTAGGGTTGAGCGAACACTTTTTCTCCCTCTCTGGCTCCCTTTTCTAGCAAGCATTCCTCTTTTTTATCTTTTTTGCCTTTTTTGGCTGAACTTTGACTTCCATGTGATGTGATCATTATTTAGAAATCAAAGAATCATCATTTGTTTTAATCATGGAAATGCTACACTAGAATCTGCTAGATAACACTTGTTGAATGGCTGACCTATGATCTTGTTCCTCCAGCCCGAGCTGTGGAGCAACTTTGTAAATTGTTAATGTTGTCCATCTTAACAGTGGGGTAGCTTAACAAGAATCAGATTTTAACCACATCATGGCAAAACCAAAGCAAATGCCTGAGCTCTTAAATGTATGGCTCAACCCTTACCATTCCCTATATCTTTAAACCCAAAAAAACCACACAGCTGTCTTTTGTGGTGCGTCTGGTCGTGGGGAAGCGAGTCTTCACAGCTCTCCGCTGTGTCGGTTCTCTGTGCGGCAGAAATCAGGGTGCGTTGTTCAATCACAAGCTGTGCTTTTAAGTAGCATCTCTTTTTATTATTTGCAGATCCCCCACAGGGCCGGTCTGGACCCCGAAGGGTTCTTCGGATGCCTCCCATGGGCCTCCTTCTGCTTAACTGTTTAAATAGCAGGATCCACTTAAAAATGTTTGTTTAATTCTCTTTTATTTACTTCTTTCATCATCTTTTTTGTTTTCCCACAAAAAGACTTCTTTACACTAGCATCTGAGATAAGGATTCAAAGAGAGTACATGGAGATGAAGAAGCTAATATAAAAGTGACATCCTGTTTCAATGTCAAACGGGTTGAATATGTTATATGAAGCGTTGGCTGTTGTCAAATCAGCAGATCTTTATGACATTTAACAGATGTGTTTTTATATCTTTTTCACTTTCTTATGTACGCTCTCACACTGGCAATTGTGCCTCTGCAAACTCAAAAGAGATCCCCTTCCAGGTGATTTGCATTGCTAAACTGTCTTTGCTTACCTGGCAGTTTTTGATAAACCGTCCCTTTAATTGAGGAACAGAAGTGTTGTCTGTATCAACATCTATATGCGCTTTATGTTGTCAAAGAAAATATGTAATTAAAGAATTAACATTTGCATAAACAGTAATTTTATCTAGTTCTTCTTCCCTCAGGGCAACGCTCAGGCGAGTTCTTAACCGCTTGTACTGATAGCTTCAGTGAACTAACCAAGGAATAGCATCTGGCTCGAGGCCTGTTTTTCCAGTAAGGGTTTGTGTAGGGAAAGATGGCTGTCTTGGATGGTATCGGATTGCCATGTGACAGAGCCGGCAAGTAACATAAACCCAGCGTCTGCGGCCCGGTCGAGTTTAACGAGGGAGCTTGTCAGCACTCATGTTTTGTACACAGACTTATCTGTCTACAGTTACATCTT
Organism: Triplophysa yarkandensis; assembly: GCA_033220385.1. Taxonomy (NCBI): domain Eukaryota; kingdom Metazoa; phylum Chordata; class Actinopteri; order Cypriniformes; family Nemacheilidae; genus Triplophysa; species Triplophysa yarkandensis. The sequence continues at coordinate 14,715,664 of CM065662.1, read as the reverse complement.
TTCACCTGCAGCCTTTCGTGGATGAGCTGAGGATTGTAAACTCCTCCAAAAAAAATTGCTGGCGGTTTGGAGAATGTGATGTTTTTGTTTGTTTTTCTTAATACTACTAAATGGAGTGTGAAAATGCATGTCTGGCAAAACACTCTCCTGCATGTTTATAGTTCTGTTTTTTTTCTGTTTTTGTTTTCTCTCTTTTCTGCAGTGTGGGTTCCAGTTTTGTTATTATATTGGATCATAGAAAATTATATTATATTATTTTACAGAATATTATTTTATATTATATTATAGAACATCACATTTTCATACAATTGTATCCTATGCATATTTAATATTTATATGTACTGTACACTTATATTTTTGTTATTTTAATAAACTTTATTGACATTTTTAATTTTTATTTTTAAACACGCATGTATTTGTGTGTATTTATAAATACAAAATGAATATGCGCAGTTAACAGAAATTTGGTAAACTCAAATTTTTATCCTAGATGCGATTAATTAAGATTATATACACATCATCAAAATACAGTACATCATACATTTTAATCTTTTAAATAATCCTTTTGTCTTGGCACAAAAATATCTACACATTTACCTGGCAAAATTTACACCTTTTAAATCTGGCGAAATCATATTAAAATAGTATTTCTAGAATAACACCACATTGTATTGCATTACATGTTACTTAAAATAACGTAAATGCGGTTACTTGAAAAACATCTCCCAGCATTATTTACAGAAAGGAATATGAAATTTCCCAATGCATCTACTATATTCTAACCAAACTGGCATCATGTTTACAGCTTCAAACCTCGTGAACACAAACTTCCCAGGAGGACTTGCAGGCACTATAAGACCGCCCCATCTCTCCATCTTTAGTCAAGGCTTCATCGGCGCCCTTTTAAAGGTAGATCAATCCGCAGTCTCTGCACGGTTTGATTGATCCAAAGAGTGAGAGGTTCATAACCGGGTTGGTCCGGTTGGTGAGTTGTTTTGCGAAAGGCCACTAACACACTCCAGGTTTATAATTGTATCCTCTCTCTCTCTTGCTCTGTTTGCTCTCTCCATGCTCTTGTCGTTTCACATCAAATGTGCAGTGGCTCATGGGATGACTAAATCCAAATTTCTGATGATTAGATTATCTTGTCGCCATAGCAATCTTCGCACCTTTCCGTCAATCGATTTGTTAACAAATGAAGTGGTGAGCTTTAAACCCGCCTCCATTGCAAGTCGTTGTGTTCACAACAAACACACCGTGGACCTGAGCCCGGCAGAGGTCACATTGAAAATTTCATATAGAATATTATTCCGAACTGTTGAAGAATGAGTCAATCATTCCTCTTTATAGGATAAAGATGAGTGAGGCAGGTGGAGGGAAGAAGAGGAAAGAGAAATCTATTGACTCAGTACCTTTAGCCCCCTCAATCTCCGCTTTGAAGGTGGAAATTTAAGAGCATTGGAAGGGAAGGTCAGCCAAGTTTATAGCTTCAGATTATGCAATTGTTTCTTCAGGGGGTTGCTGATTAATTCCACATACTGGCTGACAGGTCCCTAATACACAGCGGACGGAGTTGCTATGGGACATTTTGACAGCCCTGCATTAAGCAAACCTCGCTTATACGTATACACACAAACACACACGCGTACTATACACACAAATACAGAGAGATTGCACGTAGCCGACCCTGAGAGAAATGGAAATGGAAAGAGAAAGTGGGAGTCACCTTGAAGTAAAAGACAATTGTTTTGAACGCTGCCACAACAGTGATGTGTGCAGCCTTTGTGTGTGTATGTTGTTGTAGAGAGTGCTTCAGTGACTTAACAATACTTCCTTTCATTATCATATTGAATCATATTATATATTAATTTTCTTTGCCTAGGAGTTGTTTATCGTCTCCCTGTGACCTATATTTTGGGCTGTGTTGCTCAGTGGAGTTGGCAGAATTTTAATCGTAATCAGAGCATGTTGAATCGCAGAGAATGGCTAGTGCAGACATGAAGGTGACGAGTGCAGGCCAGCGGTTGGGTTCTGGCTCATGGGAACTCATTTAAGTCTTTAGCTTTTGGAAGGGATTATGTAATGTGTATGCAAAAGATGGTTGTGATGCTAACTTAGTTTAGGAAAAGGAGATTTGCCGAGCTTGTTCACAGACATGTTTGGAAATGGAGATGTCTAACCACGAAAATGGTTCACAAGTTTGTGTGATAAGTGCTGCTTGCTTGGGCTCACACTTTAAGTTGGTGACTGTAACGAAGCCCAAAACTTATAAGGATAGTTCACTCAAATATGAGCATTCTGTCATCATTTACTCACCCTCTTGCCATTTCAGAGCACTAGGACCACGCTAGTTCCCGACATTCCTCAAAATATATCCTTACTGTACAGAGTTCTGCAGATGACACGAGAGTCAGTCAAATGTGACACTTTTTGTTTTTTGGGTGAATCGCTTTAATGTTCTATAGATCGCTTCAAAGACAAGTCAACAATGGGCCCAATTTGGCACTGTTTGAGTTTTTCAACACCACACAAACATTTAAACAAATTACAACATTTAACACAGTTTTAACTATGTATGTTATAAAAATATACATAGTTAACAAACAAAACTGAAAGTGCTTCTAGGTTAGTGTTTACGGCTCAGGAAGCGGTCTATTATTTTGTACAGGACATTTTTAAATTCAACAATGAAAATGTCAATATCTACTCACCCTCTAGACCTATAAGAAGTTCTTCTTCCTCAGAACACAAAAAAGATATTTTGAAAAAGATTGTTAATCAAACGTTGAGTGCACCCATTAACTTACATTGATTGTGTGTCCATACAGTAGGAGAACAGGTGTTCGATTACCAAACTTATTCAAATATCTTCCATTTTTTATCCTTTTTCATGTTCCCATCTCTTATTCACATATTGTTAAGCAGGACTTATTGATCTTGGGCTGTAGACTTTGATAATAGTGTTGAGATCTAACCCGAGATTAGAGTTTTGCTCATCTGTCCCAAAATATTGTGAAGTTACACTTCCCAAATTAAGTTTTCTCATCAATTACTTTGTTTTCAAAGCGCCTGGTTATTTAGTACAATTTTACACCAGTTTCACACGAGGGCCTGCCGGTCTGTGGAGATTGCTGCGGTGTGACGGTAGAGAGCGGCTTGGCGTGAAACAGACTCTATTTTGAGAGAGCGTGTGAACTGCTGTGTTAGGAATTTCAGGGAAGAGGGAAAAAGTGATATTTCATTCTCTCAGGCAGAACATGTCAGAGATGCGGTTTGGTGATACCAACACAAACAGACCGGCAACCTAGTCAGCACACTGTTTTAAAGACCCCGTGGAAGCAAAATTGTCGTTTTGGCTGTTTTTAGTCTTTTAAGCCGGTATAATGTTGAAGCACTTCTAAATTTAAGTGCTTTATTTTTTTTCCTAAGAAAGTAGAGAGGACATGTGAGACAAAATACAGCAAATCATAAAATTTTCAAATATCAATTAAGTGGTTTTAAAAAGAAACTGTGAGCAATTACTTAAATTTATACTCTGGTTAGCAAGTCTCAAATCATGGTCTTCCAGCACTTCAATATGAAATGTCAGATGTGCTCAACAAGCCATTTCACGTGGTCTTTAAATGACAATTATCTTTTTCTTCAAGAAGATGCTTTCAAGAACAAGAGCCATGCTCATAAAAGCACACTGGTTGGATATGCTCATCAATGCATTAGTATTTTCAGTATTCAGGCCCTGAGAGGTTTGCACATAAATAATCCAGGAATCCTCCTGCAGCGATCAGGTTCATTCATTCATTTGTTCGGGCTTCCCGATAGCGCCATGGCCCGCATGCTCAGACACACACACAAACAACGCAGAAGCCAAACGCAGCGTGACATGCATGACTCCTGGGGAAGGCTTTAGCAAAGCTGATGATAGCCTCAGCTCCCAAAACAGGTGGTATAAGACCGGGCTGTACACACCCTCTGCAGGCTGCACGAGGGGGGCTCAGTGGATGTCTTTTCTAAAGAAAGATTAAGAGGTCATTGACCTGCTGCGCACTAGTTTTAACACCTTCTTTAGGAGGGTTAACCCTATTGGTGAGTGCTGTAAGGCTATTGGCGGATGGGTTATCGTGCCTAAATAGGTTTAGCCCGGCATGCCCGTTATCTCCTGTGCTTTTGAGTGTCGTTACCTCATCTCAACTCAAACTCAACTTCTAGAGCGCTGCTCAGGCCAATGGCTTCTACACGCTCCTCAGACCTCTCAGATACTTATCCTGTGATAATTTAATCTTCCACGTCAGGGCCGGAGAACCCTGACCACAGCGCCATTTAAGTTCCCAGCTGCAGCCTTTTAACGGGTAGCAGATAGGGCCGATATCGAGGTCGACGTCTAGTGGATGTGTTTTGTGGTTTTGGCTTGGGGTTTTTTCGAAAGGCCGCCATTACGTGAAATGGAAAAACTAATAACAGAGGCTCCAGCAACGCCGAGAAACGTGTCGGGCACTTCTCGTTGGCACGTGGTGTAAAAGTTTGATGCAAAAGTTGAATGTTCATTGGGATTACATTACAGAATGTGTATTGATATCGTTCTGGTGTCATACCTCATTGTCTTTAATGAGGAGGTATGCTTTGGATCATGCAGGTTGATGTTGCGAGTTGTTAAGAAGCTTAGGCAGGGTAAAGTGTATTGATTTTGTTCTCTTCTAACTCTGTTGTCTCCATAGTAGGTTTCCCAGCTTGTGTTCATACCTTCTCACTTTCTTTCTTTTGGACAGGACCACACGATTAATGTGTTTTATTAATTATAAGAAAAGGATGAGTATGCCATATATTTGAGTGCAATTTACGAATCATCATTTAATCCCTCTCATGTGATTGTCAAACCTCTATGACTCTTCTTCATAACACAAAATAATTTATTTAGAAAAACACACAAACTACAAACTAAACCATTTAGAATTTTTTTAAAATATCTTCTCTTGTGTTTGAAATAAGAAAGTGTCATATATAGATTATCAACCACGTAAGGATGAATGAATAATGAGTGAACCATTCTTGTAAGCTTACAGCAGGTGTTTCCCCCTTTTAGACAGGACTACACACAGTAAATCTGTTTTATTAATCATTTTCAAATGAAAAATTATAATTATAATTTAACGAACTCACATTTTTACACATTAAATTGGCAGTTTGCAAAACAATTAATCATTAACTCCCTCCTATGTCGTTTCAAACTTAACATTTTCTCTTCTGCAGAACACAAAAGAACACAAAAGAAGATATTTTCCTTTCCATGGGATAGACTAAAGCATTAAGACATTTCTCAAATGATCTTTTCCTGTGTTTGAAGTAAGAAAGTGTCATTCAGGCTATGTAATACGTGAAGATGAATAAATAGTAAATGACAAACTGTTTATTGTGAACTTTTACTCTAAGCATTCAGCAGAAAAAAAATTTCTTCCAGAGTGGAAGCCAAACACTCCAGAACTATTTAAAATAATTGACCGGTAACGCTGTAGAGAGGCCGAATTGTTCAAACAACAGATTTTCTTCACACCGTGCTCTGTTTGGCGGTTTGGTTTCGAAAGCGTCAATGTTTATGAATATGGGAGGCCACAGTGGACCAGATCAACTGTGTTTGTCTGGGATTGTTTGTTTTTGAAGTGCTCTAAAAGCTTTGTGCTCATTCAAAGTGTCCTAAGGGAAGTCCGGACCACCGGCGGAGGAGAATCAGGAGAAACCCGCAGTCTGTTGTTTTCAGAGGCTCTTGGCTTCCAGGAGCGACCTCGGACGATTAACAAATCAATTACACGTGGCAGAATTTCACAACAGAGCGATGCATGGCCTAGCTCCATGACCTCAGTATGAAGCCGTGTTGATTCAAGGCATCCCGCACAAAGACCGACCTGTGAGCGCTTTGCTTTAGCTGTGAACCCACAACTGGTGAACTTATCCAATAATAGAGAGCAGATTGTTAACACATGTGTTTGTTTGTCTCAACATACACTTTGTCTCAACATCCACTGGACTAGAAGTGTGCTTGACATTTCCAACGACATTTCTTAGTATATATTATATATATAAAAGTATATAGTTTGAAAAATGTGTGTGGTTTTGTGTCAAAACAACAGAAGTCAGTTTCGTTCAGTGTTGTGTGGTGACCTACGTTCTTCAAAGTATGTTCTTTTCTATTTTGCAGAAAAAAGTCATACAGTTTGAATTGGGTGAAGTATTCCTTTAAAAACTCTTAGGAAAGAAACCCAAAAGAAAATATTTTGAAGAATGTGGTTCTCTTTCCATTTTGTTTGATTCGCCGTTCTCTCCAGATGTCACAAGTGATCTACTCTGAACAGGGCAACTCGACAACCGTGACTTTGAAAGTAGTGCAGCTGCTTGTTTTCAGTCAGTTATGCATTTGAAACTTATATTCTTTCTGCTGTTAGTGTATTACCATGTATGCGTTTGTGCAGTTTACCATTAAAGTCTCTGTGCACACATTCAATATGTGCATCAGCGTGGAGACCAGTCTATGTTCTCTGATTTAACCGTAATTGGCCCCTGACACCATGAATGGGTCCCAGTGAGTAACACCTTTTTTTGTAAATTCTAATTATATGCGCGCAATTCATCCAAAAAAAGGAAATGAAATGATGTGGGAGATCTCCACCAGGGAAAATCTCTGCCGGTGCATGTGGATTTTGCAGTTGTTAAGTTGTCAGTGCAATCGCAGGGTACATTTTGGATAAACCGTAGGCCTCTCTACATGAAAGGGAATAATACAGGAACAAGAGCTGCACATGTTTGAGCAAATTAGTTTTGGACTTTTTTGAGTTTTTCAGTCTTTTATGTTCTATCGCTCCCTATCGCTCCCCCGCCACCCAAACCTCTTGCCTTCTATGCACTTTTTGCTCCCAAAGGCCTCTAAATGGTAAAGCCATCCACTGTGTTTTGTCTCAGAGAGGCTATCCCTTGTATCACACGTCTAATGTGCTTAACCGGAAAGCCAAGAGCGGGTCCTTCTCTCTCTCCGTTAACCTCTGGATCTTGCTCTCTGCCTCCATCCCCAACCGTCAGCCTCGGGTCTCAACACCATGTCTTAAGGCTCCTAGAGGGGCTGACCGTGAAAAATTACACTGTAAGAGCCTTTTTATATATCATAATGAGCTTAAGAAATGTGTTTTCCACTTGACTTGTTTTAAAAGCGACCAGAGCTATAAGGACAAATTGAAAGTCAGACAGTCACTCTCTCATTTGCTTGTGTTGTTAGCGGCCACCCCCTCACATACAAGACTGAGAGCGTTGACATTACCCTTCACTCGTTTTCCTATTTTACTCATTTTAGAAAAGTACAATCTTTTTGTCATTTTTGTTTATGGGATTATGTTATGTTGGGAATTGGTCTCATTTGAAACGCATGACAGTTGGCTCGCTCTGTATCTGTGTCAGCCGGACACGGCGGTCTGGAGTTCTGACTGCCCCGAAGTGCTTATAATCCCGATTGGGATTACTGTAATCTCTTTCTCTTCATTTTTAAATCGGGATTTGTAAGAAGAAATGTCTCAATATGGTTATTGGACCGAAGATATACTGGGTGGCTTAAATACGCATAAGGACTTCCTTTGTGATAGCCTGATATTTAGTTATGAAGAGCGCTGAAAGGAAAATGTCGGTAATTGCTTTCAGAAAGGATTTGATGTACTCAAAGGACAAAAGAAGGGAATTATTTCAAACGTAATGCTTTGTAATTGTAGATTTTTTTTAAAGTGTATGAAGATGTTAAAGCAACATTTATCCTTTAGGAATAAGGAGGTGGATTTATTCACATTTTTCATGAAGGCAAATAAATCATAACATAAAAACCTAAGAAGTCTGTCATAATTTACTCACCTTTGAGTGATTTCAAATGTTATGATGAACACAGAGAAAGATAATTGGACGAATGCTTGAACCTAATCAATTCTTGAACTCCATTGACTACCATATTTAACCAAATTACATTTTATTTTTTGTCTGTTGAACACAATACGAGATATTTTGAAGAGTTAAGAGTGATAAATGTTAAATGGGTAATTTTGACTTTTTATTTCTCCCACTATCAGTGGGGTCCTAAAACTGTTTACTGTTACAAAAATTGTTTAAATATCTTTCTCTGTGTATAATCAAATGGAATGACAAGAGCAAAATTCATCACAGAATTTTCATTTTTGCGTGAACTATTACTTTAAAGTCTCTCAAAGTCTTTCACTATCAAGGTGTTTCAAACATCAAAAAATATCTTGGTTTGGTTAAACACAAAAAAAAAGATATTTGAAAGAATGTTAGCTTCTGAGATTTCCATAGCACCATTGTCTACCATAGTGAATTTATTTTCTTATGAACAGAAAAGAAAATATTTTGAAGAATATATGTAAACGAGTAGTTATGATAGTTTCTACTATGGCAGCCGATGGTGCCCTAGAAGTCTCCGTTGCTGATATTTCTAAATATCTTTTTATGTGTTAAACAAGAAAATTTACAGAACATCTTTTTTAGGAACAATTTAGGTTAAGCCCTTCATGACTGGTTTTCTTTTTTGGTAAAATCTCTCCCTTTAAAATGTTCAGTATGACAGTTGGCTGTTACTAATGGGAACGTTTTAGGACCGTGATACCTCTAAGTAGTGTGGTACATATGTGACACAGAGAGATTAAACTTCACCATTAACTTTGACTCTAATGACGATTTATCCCGCAGGATCTGCACGCACATCAGCTCAACTTAAAACCTCAAATAACAGAAACCTGCGCAGCGCTGCTGTTATATTTAAAAGGTTCCCGTCAAATCTAAGCTAAGATGAAACGGATGACCTGCGGTGTCTGTCGGGCTCGGCGTAATTAATCTCGATGAATGTAACTCTGGCCACAAACGTCTAGAGTCATGTGGCGTTAATTTCAAAGGAAGCTATTAATTTTTCAAAACTTAAACCGGGGGACTGGGGCCGCGAGCAGGAAACGAACGGCGGTGGCATTTTGGTTTTTTAAGACCAGGCGACTGATAGGCTCAGTAACCACAGGAAAACACATGACCGGCTAATTGAATTTGATCACTTGGTAATGTAGCAGAGAAATGACCTGATCAATGCCAGTGCCATTGTGTATGCCATTCTCCGTCTCTTTCCCTCTAATGAATACGTCGGTTGCGAGGATCCGATTATACTCTTATTTGATTCGACGTGGCACGCACCGGGGTTACTTGTTCTGTTCTTGTTTGTTATGTAGTTGTAAACATCGATTGTCTTTGTTTATGAAGCCGTATTGTGTACGTTTCGCAAATACTGTTCCACCCAGGGGCTTTGTGTTCAAAGAGGCAAACAAACAGATGAAAACTCCCCTTCCCATCGCCCTTGAAACCTTTGATTCTCAATAGCCTGTCATGTCATGTGACTGCTTAGATCTCAATTAGCTTTAAAACAAGGGTGCAGTCTAAACTTGTACTTCAACTTGTGAATGGCAAGCAATACTAAATATAGTGCCACATCCAAAACTGTGGTATATTTGTCCACCTGGCTGATCTACAAGGTGAACATTGAAGATTTTTCTTCATAATGCACAGGCGCTCATCTCCAGGTATTGACAGCAGACAGCAGAGGGCACATATTTGGCATGCTGGAAACCCAGATGCTTTTCATAAGCCAGGGAGCTCCAATGACGTTCGCAAGGCAGATGGGCATGTGTGCTGCATAAGCATCCTTACCTTCCCTCATGGCACCTTATCCCACCTCCATAGTTCTCCACCTCTCTCATCCTGCACCTCTATATTTCTAATTCTGTTTGTCCTGTAAACACACACGCTCGGTTGTTGTTCATTTGTCTCCATTGAAAGAAGGCATCTGGTTGGTCACTGTGACAAAACTCCAGAGGGGGAACTGAGGGTTTACTGAAATAGATGAGCCATTTTCTGCCTCTCTCCTGAGAGTCTCGTTTTTTCGTACGCCCGCTAACATGTACAGATTCTCTAGCGTTTGGCTGCTTCATCTCAGTCTGGGAGCGTGAGGAGACTTTTTATACCTTTTGATGAGTAAGTGGGGAATAGTTAACTGTAGCTTGGGGACAAATTTGTCTCAGAGCATTGGGCTAATCCGGGTGCAGAATGTCTGGGGACGTTCATAAGTGGAAAATAAACAAATATCAAAAGAAATATTGAATGAGCAGTAGTTCATCTAAGCTAAAGCATTGGATGATGATAAAGGATAAGTTCACCCAAAATCACATCAAAAACATCTGATGTCCCCTTTACCAAATTGAACCTTGAATAAATTGTTATCTTTTTATTTTGCATTAATAGAGAGAACTACCAAGTTACATTAAGTGGTGGGCAGAGTCTGACATATGCCGCAATCGGGCCTGTGGAGCCCTGAGTTCAAATTTCCTGTGCCAATCTTACACCCTTTTCTCCACCGTATCCTTTCCTTTCAAAATCCCTTCTCTCCTGTTAAAAGGAAGACATAAAGAGCCCAAAAATTAAAAATGTATATAAAAATTCGAACCTGCCTCTCCCCCATAACCACAAAGGCTCAATTTGTACAGTATCAAACATTACGCGCAAGGTCACAGCTGAAATATGGATGTCATTCCACATCCCAATGGAAATCTTTGCCAGAAATCAAATGTGTAAAGTTAAACCTCTTTTCTTTTGTGTGAAGAGAACAAACGGCACCAGAACAGAAGCGTCCAAAGGAAGCATTCAAAGCACCAGTACAAAGCCTGCTGTTAACATTTGTAGAGCTCGATTAATGCAGCGCTGCAAATGGTGCACCAGTGCCCTCAATTAGGAGCTGCGGCTTTAAACACTCAATTAAAACAAGCATGAGTTTAGTAACAGCGATAAGTAGTGCTGATCGCTGGCTGTCTGCTAGTCTGTAGTATGTAACAGTTGGAATACAAACTTCAAAACGGCAGAATAAAGCGCGTCTGGTCTTATCGAGGTCGAGGCCTAGAGCCGTTAAATATGACGGAAAAGAATGTACGATCTATAATCATGTAGTGTACTTTTTATTAGCCATTACAGCGTATGTATTTATAGAGATTCCAATAAGTGTCTTTCCTATCCTGCCGGATTGTGCTGTATTGTTGATTGTGATTATTTGCAGGTCCGATACTTCTGATAAGGTTAATGATTTAAAATTTCTAAAGAAGTCACGGTTGACAGTGCACAAAGAAATGAAAGATGGATGATAAAGTATTGGGAAATAAGCAGTGTGTTGTGATACAGGCGCGTGGAGACGCGCCGGCCTGGCGTAATCTCAGGAAACTTGCGAATCTAGATTTAGACCGGTACTACCTTTGTTCTCTCCCTCTCTCTCGCTCAGAATTTCTCTCCAGGGGGGGTTGCACACTGGCAGGATGTTGTAAAACACTTCCTCGGAAAGTGCTCTTATCAACCTTTTTAAAAGTAGCCGTGTGGAGGTCCCGTCCCTGTAATGGTGTGCAACGCTTCCTGCGGCTGCCAAAGGCGTGCTGATGCCATTGTCAAAATTAACCAGCATCTTCCACACTCCCACCCCTCAGAGAATTTTATAAATAGGGTATATTTTTTTAACTGATATTCTGTACTAGTTTACGACTGTTTCCTGTGAATAAGGAGTTATATTTTTAGCTTAGGCAATATGTTCTTTACACATTGGTTTATACTTTGTTTACAAAACGTGTAAACTTACCCCGTCCTTACTAGACCTGTATAGAGACCTTATTCCATTGGTATAAGAAAATAATTCAGCTTTAATTGAACCGAGTTCCAATCACTGGTTGACTCTGATTTAGCCTTTGATTCGACCGTGCTATCTGTGGCGTAGGTTGAAAGATGCGTGCCGTACAGCGATAGAGAGTCTCAACAAAGCCACATAAAGGTCACGGGGGTACAGGAAGGCCTACCTGACCTTTCACACAATCCCACAATCCCTCCTGCCGCGAAAGCTCCGTCTCGTTTTATTTCGATTGTCAGTTACATCACTGCACCATTCAGATATATCCGTTTGAAGTCCAGCGGTGCGGTGAAGAAAAACATCATATCTCTCTCCAGCAAAGATGTCTTTTTTCGACGGTTTAAGGTTTCAGAAGCGAAAAGAAAATTGAAAAGATAAACACGGCTATCAATCTTTGATTATATAGCATTTTGTCTTATCTAAAAGACACAGATCTGCTCTCCTGGAATTTTACGACCGCGTCTTTTAAATGCCTTTGAAACAACAGGTGAGATAACACGTTTAGTTGGCAGGCACATGTGGTAATGTCAGGTGTAAAAGCGTATGTTAGCAATACAGAACGTTTTTGCACTGCATTACTGTACCATCAAGACGTCTGAAAGGTTTAATGATGATGACGAGAGAGTTGATGCCGATGGGAGGGGAGGAGGAGAAGTGAAGCGGTGCATTAGTCTTCCTCGCTCTCGCGTTTAACCGTGTCAATAATGTCTGGACCACAGCTGAGCTCGTATTCTTTTTCCCTTCCACTTGGTATTGACTCTACGTTGGAGCGCAAACACATCGTAGCAACATTGATGTAACATTGAGCTGAGTAATTGAAACCCATAGGTGGGGTATCAGAGAGGGGCCATTGGTTTTTCCATTGTCGTCGGCCATTGAAGGGAGAGGAGTGAAAGACGGATCGAGATAGATATAATTCTGTAGGAATCGGAGGTTTACTCAATAAACACTTCTTATTACTCAACTCTGTGTTTGTTTAATTGAATGGATTGGTTGCCCATTAGACATTGTATTTGTTCATCTAATGATGAATGATAAGTGCTGAAATTCATTTAATATCACGTCCAGGTCCAATTGAATGAAGGAAACAAGAAAGTTTTGAAAATTAATTCAGAATAATTTTATCATGATTTTTCGTTTTGTAGCATTGTGGCATTATGTGTGTATGTGTATATATAAAACAAAAAATTTCTTATAAGTGCTTTTGGAAATCTTGTACCTTTATTCTCGCAAATTTGCTATGTGTTTACTGTCTCTTTGATTCTTTGTAGGTTGCTTTGGATAAAAAGCATGTGCCAGGAATGTAAAAGTAACCAGGAATGATTTCGTTTAGACTGTGATACAGGGACAAAAGTTGCAAACGGCAACTCTAGCGTATTTTCTAATTTGCTTATATACAAACACATTCCCTCTTTCCCTTCCATTTCCTGTTTCCATTCCACTTTTATTTTATCAAACAGGTCATTACGTTCACAAATGGGCAATTGAGTGTTTTAGATGTTTAATTAGCATGTTTCCTTGACTAATTAAAATGCACAAACCGGAGGACTAAACCCCCTCCTCTTTTTCTGAATAATTAATCAGTCTTTTTTACCCGGAGATTCTGTCGCACACCAGGATGCATTTCAATGTCTTACACGACGTAAACTGTCTTCCTTTTTCCTCCACAGACAGACAATTTTCCCGCTGAGTCCAATTACATGGGTAACAGGCAGCAGTTTGTTCAAAGGTAAGGCCTGTTTAATGCTTTTATAAGCTGTGCTCGTCTCAAACTCTCGGGCACGCAGATGTTCTCTAGATACGCTGGTTCCTTATTCTGTTTATCTCTTTGATTGTTTTCATCTCGTTTTCGGCTTGCAGCAGCTCCACGTTCAAAGATCCCGAGCGTGCCAGTCTCAGAGACAGCGGGCATGGAGACAGCGACCAAGCAGACAGTGATCAGGACACTAATAAAGGCTCCTGCTGTGACATGTCGGCCAAGGAAGCGCTGAAGATGAAGGCCAGTGGCCTGAAGCCACAGCCGCTTGAGCAGGGTGAGTCCTTCAACATTAAGACACTTATTACGAACTGGGGACGGCGTTGTTGAGAGGGGCGTCATCTCTCTCTTTTATCAGTACTTCCTGTTGTGCAGATCGCCGTCTTTCGTGTTTCCATTTGTGATTGTTCAGACATGCTCTTTGGTTGGCTTTTTTGTTTTTAATGCATGTCCGAAAATGAAACGCATTCTCTTCTTCTTAGTCAGTTAGTTTGCACTCTTGGCTTGATGCTTCTGTTATTATGAGTAAGCTCATCCTGCACCGCCTCTCTTGCCTTTCTGCCTATCCACTGTCCTTTAGACCTCGCCATTCTCCCTGTCCGTTCCCCATCTCTCATTTTTCTCTCTCCCCTTCTTGTATTCTAGGCACGTTCTCAGTTTATCAAAGCAGGCAGGCCCATTATGATTTTATAAGCCAAACCACTCTAGCTTTTCCATTTAGCGGGTGCTGGTTAGAGGCTCGGAGCCGCTTTCTTAAAACTTTGATAATGGAACACGGAAAATGACTTATCATCCGGCAGGCCGCGTTACATTCTCCACCTGATTAAATATGAATAATTATTCTTGCTCTCTGTTGGTAGGACAAATTACTCGTGACATGGTTGGAACAGTAACTTTGCAGATTAAAAAGACGTCCTGTGACCTCTTCCTGTTGCAGGGTGGAAGCGTGGAGAGATGGTTTTATTCATCTGTGCCCGAGTCTTGTTGAAGACCGTTGAACCAGCTGTATCTCTCATATGGAGAAATGAAGGAAAAACAAAACAAGAGGCAAAGAGAATAAATGGGCCACAGAAAGCAATACATCAAATATAATGGCACAATTAATCAATAGAACAGAGGGGAATCTACCGCTATCTGAGTCGAGGCAGCAAATGTGTACGCCAAGCCTGTCTGCCTTGATTTGGCTCGCGCGTGCGCATGTTTCTTTTTGATTCAGGAATAGACTGAATGCACTGGCAAGAGAAATTGGCCAATTAAAGAGACCCATATGTTTCATATTTTGAGAATGTAGTCATTTAATGGTGCATGGGAATGGTTGGAGAACCGCTGAAATTAGCTGGTTTAACGGTGTGATTCGCTTACACACACAAAGACAAGAGCTACGGAGGTCCTGTGTCCAACAAGCATTATAATGACCTGAGACATAGTGTCAGTGAGAAGTCGTTTTTTGTTTTAGTATAAGTTGTTATCCGTTACTTACAGTAAAAGCGATGGTGATATGTAAAACTTAAAGTGAACGTTCAGACAAAAATAACAATTTTGAAATACTTTCTTCTGCAGATCACAAAGAATATATTTTAAAGAAAATCGGTGCCATTTCACATAAAACTAGTGCAAGTGAATGGGTGCCAGTTCCAAACATTCTTCAAAATATATTCTGTAATGTTCTGCAGAGGAAATGAGTGCATACAGGTTTGAAATCAGGGCTTAGTAAATGAAGACACAGTTTTAGTTTTTGGGTAAACTCATCAAGTTAATAAATATTTCAACGATTGTTCAATAATTTAGGATGTTTTCTTACATTTTATTTATGATTTCTAGCAAGTCTGCCGATTGAATTCAGTGCTACAATGATTTTACAAACTTGTGTCATTACGTTTTATCAGTGTCTCTCGTTCAGCTCATGTTTCACGAAAGAAATCAACTGGACAAGTGTGTATCCATCCCAGACTCGTCTTCATTTGCTTCAAATTAAATATGCTGTCTAGTCTGCGATATCTGATATCTTTTAGGGTAAATATATTTGTTCTCATAGTCTCTGGCCTGTCAATTCTCACCTTTCCTTTTTTCATTTTTTTGCTACAATCTCGATACAGATCAATATTCATGCTACAAGACAGTTAACTCAGAGCCACTGTCTGTTTTGCCAATAACACTCTAGAGGACTGGGCGGATCTTCAGAAACACACATACACATAGGCGGATGACACACGGGTGGCAGTCTGCAGAAAGCCTCGGCTGGTCTTGATATCCCCTGTGACTTCTCATGAGCTTTATCACCTCCAGTACTAGACTGTTTTTGCTACAAGCGGCCTCTTAATCGACGTTAAAAGGCTTCGAGATGGATATTTTACAGTTGCAAAATGGCAATAAGACAACATTATAGTGAAATAACAATAAGTATCATAACGCATATGCAGAATGTTATAGCCGTGTCGTGTTTGGTTTAGTGTTATTGCAGGGCATAGAAGAAGGTTATGGTCCGTGGATATGAGTGTGTTTGGGTTGTAGAAGCCACTTGGGTTTGATGCATTATTTAGGACACAAGAAGGGTTTCCCCAACTTTATCTCCATCTGAGCTTGTTTTTCTTTTTGTGCTCTCTCTTTTTCGCCCCTTATGCACCCAGAAGCAACATCCACAGTAAACTGCACAAGATGCTTTTCTAGGTACAAGTCCATGCTTGGAATATTAACTAACTGCTGTACCAACAACTGCTATCACTGAAGGACGATTTCTTATTCATAAGGGCAAAATTAAAGACCCAGAACATTTAAATGAAAAGAGAATCAAGAAGATGTTTATCGTAATCTCTGATTTAGTCATGTATTTGTTCACGTGCAGACGCACACTATTTCTCTTCCTTTCGGTCCTTTCGGTTCTGGGTGTGTGGACGTTTGTGTGTTTGTGTGGTCTCTCCGTGGGCTGTGTATTAAGTCATAATTCAGTCAGAGAGAGAGAAAGAGAGAGAGAGAGCAGGCCATGTTCCCATCAAAATAAACAACAGAGGGTAGTAGAAGACAATACTCATCTCCCTCGCTCGCTCTCTCACCATCCACTTTAATTATGCTCAGCCTCTAGCACAAACACATTCAGAGGAATCAGAACTGCATAGACATATGCAGAGTGAATAGAATCCAAGTCCCACATGGATATTGTGGCATGTTCTTCACTTTCTTCGTGCTTTTATCGGATCAGAACCAAGCCGAACAGACACAAATCTTCGTACCAAAAATCCTAACTGGAAAGTTGCTCACGTAGGCAGCATTTTAAGGGAGTTTTTGAGTGCTCATGAGACAGTTGCGAATGGTAGGCAGAAACATTATTTACTTTTTTAATGTACTTTGGCCCGATTTTAGAAAATGAACTCAGTAGAAATGGCAGTTCTGCAAGGTTTAGGGAAATATTTATTTTTCAAAAGTTTTTTTATGCAGTATTTGTGTGTTCTGAGAATTGTGCCGTTAGATTAGCAACTTTGTGTGAAAATCAACTAATAGTTGTATGCACTTTACATGATGAGCGTCATCTTTTGTGGCGATGAGCTGCCCCACATAAAGAAATTTCCAAATCAGACACACCATATATTATACTTAATAACAAGATGCTTGGGACCAACCTGGGGAAAGGATTAAGTAATTTCAGCTTAGTTTACATCAAAATGTTGTCATCATTTATTCACCTTTATCTGGTTTAAACGAGCGGAACACAACAGAAAATTTGTTGGATAAGTGAAAGTTAAGGTGGGCTTGTGTGGTTTGGTGTCTGTCGTTCCTCAAATTATCTTCTTTTGTGTTCTGATGGAGTGTAGATTAACAATATTTTTTGAGATTTTTAAATTCTTTAAAGGTGTAGTTCACCTAAACATTCTGTCATTAAATACTCAATCTGTAGCTGTTTACGTTATACATTACTAGGTTTGTTGAACACAAAAAAAAGATTCTGGCAAAAGTACCCCAGAACATTTGGGATCCTACATTCCTCAAAATATTTTGTACTCAATAGAACAAAAAACCTTTTTCATACTTTGATAGTCAATGGAGTGGAAGAATAGTTTGTTTAAAAAAATAAGTTAAAATATAAATTTCTGTGTTCATCTTTGCAACAACTCAAAATAACATAATGATAATTCTTTATTTTTGTGTTCAATAATTGATTATAAATATGTTGTTTGTGACTTTTTCTAAAAAAATAATTATTATTTCCCCTATTTAATTAAACTACACTCATATGGTTTAAAGCTTCCAAAAGATGATGAAAATATGCCCCTCTTGTGCAAAAGGCAGCTACTTTTTTAAACATTCGCGGCAAGGCACCTCACTAAGGTTTAGAAAATGTATTGTGCTCCATATCCCATTTTATTTTCTTCCATCCGTTCTTTTTGCCTGTTTAGGTAGTGCGTTGACAATGGTGAAACTGTATGTTCATTTAGCAGAAAAGTATTTTTCACATTAATTAGTGATTAATTGACCTAGAGTTTCTGCAGGCTAATCCTGGAATGTGTTCATCAGTGGCCTTCGCACGGTTCGATGCATGTGCATGAGAACCTGCGCCCTGTTATGTGCGAGGTGCGTACCTCAGATAATGTGCGTGTGTGCTTGAAAAGGTCCCATTAGATTGCTGTTTAAGTGTTTCAGATGACCTAGCTTAATTGTGTTTGATTGGAGCGAGATAATCAAATTGTCTCACCTCTTTCCTCTCATCGTTCCTATCTTTTGTTCCATCGGAATGCCACGGATGCTTCAGATTATCCGTCTGGTGGAACAAAAAGGGAAGGAGGTATGACCTGGGAGGAAAGCGAGACGAGAGCATTATAGCTTATGAAGCATTTGCGCTTTGGCTGGTTTGCACGTCCATTTAGCCCCTGCTGTTTAATTCCATCCTGCGTTATTATAGAGACAAAAAATATAACTCATTAAATTAAGAAATATATTTACAATGTATTAATGAAAGGGTAGATGATCTCTGATGTGTACAGTTTATTTGTGCTATCTTTGATGTCAAAGTTTAAGATGTACAATATCGGAGGTTCTGGGATTTTGTATATTAGTCTGATGGAATCAGATTTTAAAGAAACATCTGTTGCTCAGAGTAGAACACCACAATGTACATTGTGTACATTGAAACATCACATATGACGAATAGTCCGATCAGATATATTGATTCCACACTTGATTTTACAAGCTTTTGTTTTTACAAGCAGCAACATGATCCATTCGCCAATGCTCGATACAAAGCCTGTGTAGTTGAAACAGGTGCTGGACATGAAATAGCATTTGGCTTATTTAAAGGAATAGTTCACGAAAAAAGATGATTTTTGTTTGGGCATTAGTCATGCATGTTTAGACTAGGTAGATTAAGAAATGTCCTAATTTTAAATGTAAAAGGGTATATGTGTACTGTCATTAACTTTAATATTCATTAAGCAATGTTTGATGTGTGAGGTCGAGAGGAGGTACAAAGTAAAAACAAATTAATGGCACTCCACCACAAATACACCTAAAGGGAATGATACATTTTTTGAATATCTCTAGCTGTGATCCATAAACACATCTACTTCAAAGGAGCAAAATCAGTTAATTAATGCCATTCTAACTGATGCCCTTTTCCCCTTGTTGCCTAGGTAACCTCCTCCTCCTGGCACTCAGACATTAGCCAAATCCATATTGACAGGTTTGAATGATTTTGCTCCATTTTTTCTCCTTAAAAGGTCATTTCCCGTCATTCATTTTTTTGCCTAGAATGCGTACGTGTTTAGAAGCCGGCGTGGTTTGTTGTGAAATGGCTTAATAGGTCTTCAGACTCGAGGCGTTCATCCAGACTGTTAATGTCATAGGCGCTTTTAGCTTTTGCTGCATTTGCATTGTTTGTCATCTGTTTTATTCTCACTTTTATTTAAAGAATCTGGCTCTGTGTAATAAAGATAAAAAAGAAGTATGTTTTAGGCTTCAAGCTGTTTTTAAGAAGATCTGCAGTGCACAAGCATACATTCAAGCATTAACATATGGTTTGGAAGACTTACATCTTTGGTGACAGAACATTTGTTAGGTTTTATTGTGTTCTTAACATATTAACAGCTGGGCTTAAAAATAAAAAAAAGATAGTTTAACAGTTGCATGAATAACATTATTTTGCAATGTGCATTGGATATGACGCAGATTTACTGAGCCTTAAAATCATGTTTTTTTTCAGATCTTAAGTGTAAAAATGGTTTGGTTCAGATAGAAATGTTATAAACCAGGATCCAGGAACACATCTTTTTGGCAAAATGAGGTTATCTGTGTATAAAGACAGATTTAAAAGTTAAGATGAGCCTTTCCTTCCATAAGTCAGCTCCATATAAATTTAATTTTTACTGAAAGTGCTGCGTGCACAAGTAACTCCATAATCTCCAGAATTTATCTTACTGAAGTTTATATTGAAAAAACTCTGGAAGCAGGGCTTTTCGAGTTTCGCAGGAATAGACTCCGCGAGTGTCATCAAAGCCATCTGCCAGCAAGAATAATCGCCATCATTGTCTTTCTTTAAAGTGACTCAAATATGCATTAATATCACATAAATCTTGCAGTTTAAGATGTCAGTCCATTTTTCATGTTTGACAACTTCTGTATCTTTTTTCTTGTTTTGAGGTGGAACTGTCACCGTAAATCTTATTTAGTTGTACGCGCTCGCATTTGTTCTCTATCAATTCTGACAATAACATGTGAGGCACGTTAATGTCGTCGATTTGCATGCGAGAGAAAAACGCAGCTAACTACATAAAGAAATCAAAGGGTCAGCAAATCTCTTCTGATTTATTTTGTTCATTTTTGATTGTCTCCGCAAGACCGCTGTGATTCATCAGTCAAAATTGCTGAATAGTTAATCAGTTTGTTTCCGTTATTACTTCTTGCTTGTAAATTCAATTTGTGTAAATGAGAATTTGATCAAAACACATTATCTGTTGTCACGAATCATTTTTGAAAAAGCATCGGGCGTGGATGGCTTAAACACGGTTCAGATTTTATATATTTACACACGTGCAGTCATGGAAGCAAAGGCCAGGCCATAGCAGATATATAGCTTGTGACTACGTGAGCATGAAAGGAGCTGACCTGTCGGGTCCCATGGGGAAGAGCAGCTTTCCCCTCGTAACGATTATAAATCGCCAGCAATGCAATTACCAGCGGCTCAGCAATGCCTCTCGCAACTTAAACAATGGTAGACGGACTCTGAGAGCATTGTTCAATGGCAAAATAAAACTAGAGATTTGTTTCTCTCTCAAATGCAATAAGAAATCTCGTCCATTCACTTACATAGAGCTTCTGGAGCCACCGGGAGGGCTTTTTTTCAAGGGCCATCAAAGTAATATTCATGCTATTGAATAAATCTCATGAATCAAAATGATAATTTTGTGGCTTTTAGAGTATGCATGTAAGCTTTGAGGCGATCTATATGCTAGTGCACTCCTACACATCGACAAAAAGACCTATATGGGTGTTTATATCTAGAGACAAAAAGTGTTGTTGACTCATCTTGTACTATGCAGATTTTCCTCCAATTAGACTCTATTCTTCTCGGGGGATGCTGACCCACCCATTATCCTTTTTATTCTTCCCGGTCCTGGTTAAATGAAGTGATAACCCTGTTTGTTTGTAAACCTAAATGTGTCGTCAGTGTTAACAGCTGCTAGGGATAATTCTGATCAACACGTTCCCACACATATGACTTTAACAGGTACCATATGGAAGATAGTCGGTTCATATTTCTACATCACTTCTGTCCTGTAATTCTGATTAATTGATATCTCACGCTTCTTATCTTAGTATCAATAGCAAAGAAAACAAAGTTAGCAAGATGTCTTGAACGTTTCAACTTGGTGCCATCAGAAGTATTCGATGGAGATTTGAGTAAGCTATCTGTAGACTTTACAAAAGAAACTTCACAAGCGAGAATATTGCAACGTCTCTTTCGCACAAGAGCCGTGCGGCAGCAGTTCTGTTTCTGTTACAGATAATTATTTCAGCACCCCAAAATCTTTTTTTTCTGGTCCCAAAACAGGCATCGCTCTCTAACCGAATAAGCACGGCCCAGTTGATGCATGCGAATGTCAGAGGAAACATTTGGTGAGGGAAATTAGAACAATCTGGAGTTTCTCAAGTCTCGATCATTCATATATCACTCTCGCTGCTGTTGTTGTTTTGCGCCCTCACTTCCTTCACACTTGAGTTTCAACGTGCACGCTCAAAGCAATTTAGCCAGCTAAGCTATCGCAATCCCACTGAAAAGGCCACAAATATCAGAAGCTTAGGATTGTGTTTCCTTTATTATAGGAGATTGAAGGATAAGCTTTTTTATCCTAATATACCGACCCTCATTTTGTTCTATTGTGTAAGCGAGTTTGTGCACTGTTGATGTCCCTAATGTGATTCTGTCATCATCTACTCTTGTCATTTCAAACCTGTTTTCCCTTGTAAAACATAAAGATATTTCGAAAAATGTTGGCATAGGGTTTGTGTCCTTGCATTGTTAGTAAATGGGGGATATTCTAAAATATATCTTATTTTGTAATATCCAGAAGAAATACGATGATACACGTTCTAAATTTCAAGAGAGCAACATAATGATGACACAATTTCTGATAGATATTTTGTGTCTGCCATCATGTATCTTTCCATTACTTTTTTTTTGGTTTAACATACAGAATGTATATACGGGTAAATATTGCTACTTGCAATATGCATTCAAAATTATATATTTCTAGAGGTCTTTGTCCATTTAAATTGTGATAATGTTCTTATACAATTTAAGCCGTCAGAGTTTCAATAATCTTTTTTATTGGATCCAAAAAAAATTTGAACTCTGTTTCGGGTTTACGGGATGACTACGGTGTTAACATGTTTAAAATTCTGAAGATATATATGCTGACAAAAATCTCTTTTTTTAGCTTTTTTTCCCAGGCCTGAGGGTGCTGTGATCTCTGTTTGATGTAATTAAGATGAAACCCTTGTTAGCCCCTGGTATCGCGGTTATAATATTTGAGAGTCGTATCGTCACTGTGTCCTCTGCCTTCCGAGGGAGCGAAGCATAAATCTGTGACATTAGCTTGCCGCCCCTGTCGCCGTGGTGACTAATTATGGTCTGTTTGTATAAGTAATGGCTTTTTCCTCACACGGTACCGCGTGATCATGATTAAGAAGGGACCCGTCGGAGCTGTAGGCTCATTTTGCCCGGCTCTCATTGGACGCTCGCTCGTCATCTCCTATTAAACGAAAGCTCATCATTTGACATGTGCTAAATGATATTCGGGGTTTTTCCTCTCTAGCCAAAGCTAGAATTAAGAAATTAGTAGGTATTAATCTATACAACAGCTAATTTACACTGAGCATTTGCAAAAGCTCTCGTTTAAAAAAAGCATACAGAGTAAATGTAAGTGGCTGTAATTGGCGTGCGGAACTCGCAGCGACTCTTGCGTGACTCGCGCACATGTACTTTATGATCTTTTGCGTTTGACCTTATCACTCGTTCAAACGCTTTGACGTAAAGGTTGAAAAAAATGTTTTTGCCAAATAAAAGGCGGACGTCTCAGAGCAAAGCTTTTTGAAGAGCGCTTGATTTGTTTTTTCGTGCTAAGGGCTGAGGCTGGGCAACATCGCTGTCTTTAATTCTCTTTGACTAAGAATCTCGGCGTCTAAGAAGAGGAAATACTTTATGAAAGCAATCAAATTTCAGCCGAGGCCGTGTTTCAACCAGGCTCCATGGCTGTAAACCATTACATCCAATAACCCGAGAACATCAGCGCTAGATTAATATAGTTTAACAGTGCTTGAGAGATTTTCACATATGAGTTCATAAAACAAACCTGACAGCTCCAGATGTAGGCTGCAGTATTCATGCAAAACTCCACGCAAACCTTTCTCTTTGTTTTCTGTCAGACGTGACCCGCGATGCATTTTAGATGTTTACAAGTGCTACGACAGAGGGAAGTGCTCAAACGTGTCCAATGATGTAGGTTTGGGGCGGTTGTGAGTCCTAAACGTGTGTGATGTGCGATAGATTATCTAGTTAGTTTCCTTGTTTAGTGAATTCACTTTGGAGTTCTGTACGTCAACATCATGCTTTTCTTACACATTCATTTTATGCATTATTCTCTGATAGACTTTTTTATTTTAAAGACAAACGTTTGGTTTTGTAAGTGTATTTTCTATTCTAGTGCGCTACTTTTACTTTTACAATCATATCAATTTCCAATGAATACTATAACATATAATTTTCCCATCTCGTTTCACAAATGGGTCGTGAAAATGCCTTTTCGTGTTGACTTTGAAGTAACCTACCGGGCTGCTCTATATTTCCAGCTACAATATCTAAGCAGTTTTGCCTATTAACCTGATCTATTTTTGAAATGCAGAGCGGTGGTAGATCTTTTTCTTTTATTCTCTCTCTGTCCCTCCTACTTTCAATCCCTATCTCGACCGATTTGAGCTTAAACTGATTATTAAGTTTGATAAGCGCACATGTGTTAGATTAATTAATGCCGGGACTCTAATCCCTAAGCGAATCGGCTCGCATTTTAGTTTTAACCTTTTACTTTAAGGCATTGTTGGGTCTATAATTATGTTTGGCTTAATTAGTTCACTATTAAGACCTGTGATGTGATAGTGACAGGAACTAAATGACTAAAGGAAAAAATCTGTCTGTCAAGAGGTTTGTATAAATGTTAAATGATAAACCTGAAGTATCATGATGTTCATACGAATAACTTAATTTAGTTTAAATTGTCTCTTTAAATGATTAAATAGCTATTAAATGATAAATAGTTGTTTGGGTTGTGTCTTTTATTTTCATTGTCGGAGCTTGTAGTGTACTCATCTATGACAGCGATGGGGAGAATATTGGACATATGAAATAATAGTCGGCCTTTGTTTTACTGATCTCTGAGGTCTTTTATAAGGACACAATTTGGAAACCTTGGTTGAAGTGTCCAATCATCCACACAACCACCTTTCCTTATCAAGCTTATCAATATTTTTGTTCTATCTTTCCTTCCATCTCCACAATAATACACGATCCATTATTATTTGTCCAGACTGCCTCCTCCTGGAGTAAACAGCTTGTGTAACATGTAACCGCACACTTGCGTTCAGTGGCAACGGTCTTGTTTGCCATGATGTCACCAATCTATATATACATTCTCTTCCATGTCTCTGTCAGATTGGGAGCAGGTTAGGAATAATTTATGGTCATGTCCACTTTCCTCGGGGAAGGCTCGGTTTCAGATAGCAACGTCTAACCAGCGACCCAGGCTGTGTTTTATGAATCATTAAGACCTCCAGAGCGTTTGTGCTAATGACTTTGAACTAATTTTAACTCTTTCCTAAAGGCAGTCTTAACCACTTTAAAGTTTGTTAGCGGTAAAGCTGAGCTTCAAACATTTAGTAGTTAATGGGATTTTGTACTATTCCCAGTAGAGTTCCAGCTTATCTTCTGTATGCGTGTAGACGGTTTTGCCGATAGCATTTAGTTGAAATCAAAGATATTATTTATGATTGCTGGTCAAGTGGTAGGTGGCATTAAGAGAGAAAAATAAAAAATGCGGTTGAACACTTGATCAACTTTTGAATTTAGATAAACACACATGCAGTAAATGACACAAAACTGCAGATTTGATTTAATGGGATTCTGAAGAAATCCTGCTCTTTTCAAATTCAACAGGGAGCTTGCTGGCATTGAAGGACGTTAAACGTGACCTGGTATTATATGAGTGTTATGTGTTGCTTTAGCTTGATGATGCGCGCTGCAGTTGAGGGTGTTATGCGGGTACAGGAGGTCGTCTCAACCTTCAGGCTTACAAAAGGCCTCCTGCCCTCGTTTTGGCACGTTACTCTGTTGAAGCGTGTGCAAGTGCTTAAATAAAACCTCACTTATCCACGAGTTTGAGTTTAACAAGCGCGTGTCCGCCCCCACATTTTGATTCTGTGGGGAAACATGCTGTCCAGCATCGCCATAGCGAAGAGATTATGATGATAGGTCCACGTATCCTGGCTCCTCTTCCACTCCTTCCCATCTGTGTGTTGTCTCATGCAGCGAGCATTATGCGTGTGTGTGTGTGCGTGTGTGTGTGCTTTTACATTAGAATATTTCAGTATTTTTATTTGTAATCTTTGGTTAAAGTAACAGTTTAATAAAAAATTTAAATGTGTTAAGAGTGCCTAGTTCCCCTAGATTAGAAACGATGTCATCATTAACTTACATTCTCATAATTTTTGTCGAAACACAAAAGAAGATATTTTGAAGAAAGTTGGTAACCAACATGTCTGTCCCTATTGACTTCTACTGTATGGACAAAGTGCCACTGCAAGCAAGTGTTGACTAACATTTTTAAAAGTATCTTAATTTGGGATGTGCAGAGCCAAGAAAGCCATACAGGTGTGAAATGACAAGAGGGTGAGTGAATGATGACAGAATTTTCATTTTGGACTGAACTATCACTTTAAGCTCAAATGTTTCACAAGGAACTTAATAACTCATACACGTTTAGAAACACAACAGGCTAAGTAAAGTTAGACAGTGAAGTTATTTTTGGCTTAACTTTTCCTTTTAAAACAACTCGCACGATGAGCTAGACATAGATTTGCATAATTCAACACTGTGTCATCTTGCATATTGTTATATAAAGCGCCTGAACTCCACATTCTCCTGCTTTTGTCTGCCTATCCTGCTCTCTAAATGATGACTTCCTGTTCTGACAGCTATGCAGGATTCTTAAGGTTCTGCTCTGGAAGTGACATTTTCTGCCCTTCATCTTTAAGCTGCGTTTAAGAGAGCCGGGCACGACCTCTCTCTGGGATGTCAGTGCACGTTCGTACTTGCAGAGAGGTTTGATAGAGAGACACATGAATGCCGTTTGTGCCTGGCGGGTTTATTGTTTTGCGCTAGGATGTATAGATTCTCCTTCGCTATAAGAAAGATTTGCCCTTGTTTTGTGGTGTGTCGTACTCAACCTGAGATAAAACAAGTCCAAGGCCACAGAGTTTACTGTTCTTTTTGAATGATTCATCTTATAATATATATTTTTTTCGTTAACTGCTTTCAGGGAGAGACTGTTGTGTTGATGATAAAGAAAAGAATAGCTAAGAAAAAGTTTAAAATTGATTTTTTTATAAAAATTATTAATATACAATAGTAATAATTATACTTAAAATCATAATAGTATTATTATTATTATTATTATTATTATTATTATTATTATTATGATTATTATTATCATTATCATTATTATAATTATAAGGCTATTAAGCAAAAGCCGTTTTGCAAAAAAGAGAGTACCATATGAGAGCAACGGATGGGACATGCTGTCATGCTTCATGCAGAATCAGTGAGAGATATAGAGAAGGGATGAAGGATGGATGGAGATAAACGGACAGAGGGAGAAAGAAGGAACATGCTGTCTCCCAGCAGGAGGTGGGCTTAAGTAGCCCAGTTCCGCTGTTTCCTGTGGGCTATAAGCCACCTACAGTTCAAATAATAATCAAAGAGAATCTGTCAAATAAAGGGTTGTGGCCTTCGGTAATTAGAGGGATAATTTCTATCTTTTACGCCTTGCGGTGTGCGTCACTTCCACAGCGATGTTAAAGGAGAAGTATCACACACAGTTTCTTCCAATCTTTTGTTAATCTTCGTACATGTAGTGTAAAATGAGGTTGTTTAAATCTCCGATGAGTCTTGGGCTACCCACATTTACAGAAGACAGATACAGCTTTATACATTTTATTTCTGCATGTTATTTCAAATAGGTAATGTTTAAGGTTTTTGAGACTTAGTAGGTTTTTGCTCCCAATACTCTTTATTATAATAAAACCATGGTTAATTTGGGGACTTTAGGGGTTTTTTTTCAGCAGAGACGGAAACTTAAGTATTTTTACTTATAAAAACTCTTCGACAGGACTTTTAAAAAGTATTTAAAAATATACTTGAGAGTAAAAATACTTTAGTAGTGGTAGTTTCCACCTCTAGTTTACGGAAATCATATCGGACAACATTTAGCCTATACCGATAGTTCATGGATCACTTTACTGGTAGTAAAATTGATATGATTTGGGTAAACATCAAATCATTGAGTTGCAGATGCACTTGTATGTACCAGTAGAGAAAAACAACAAAGATTTACTTGATCAAATGCAAGTCTCTCGGATACAAAGATATATGACACATATTGTGAACGTGTGTGTTCATGTGTGTAAACGTCTGGAGTGTTTTTCTCCGATAACCCCGGCTTGTTGCATTTCTGTCTTCTGGTTTTTGCTCCTGTTGAATTAAGATAAGAGGGTTTGTTAATTAAACTGTCACATGCGGCACCTTGAGGAATCGCAGAGGAAGAGCTTGTTTAATTGGAAAGCTATTGTCTCCCTATACACTGTTGTCTTATCCAATGACTATCATAACGGAGGGCAGAAAGGAAATATCAGCCCAGAAGTCAGGGGGAGATGGAAAAGTTAGTGAACGGCCTTGTAGTTTGGTTCACATGTGTTTCCTTTTCATCCTGGCCAAGTGTGGTTGCTTTGAAACGTGTCTCTTTTTTCTTTATTTTCTGCCTTGCTGTTATTATCTAGGGAGTGCGATTAGAGGATCAGTACTGTTAAGTGATGAACAACCCTGGCCGGGGCTTCAACTGTAAATACCATCAGCAATTAACACTGATCAGAAAGAGAGAGAGAGCAATTTAGCATTTCAGTCCTGCATGGAGGATCAATTATGGAGATTCTCTATCGCTGAAATTTACATCCCCAGTGCTCATTACTTGCGTGGTTGCATTGGATTGTGTGTGCGGTTGTGCGAACGTGTTTCGTAAGGCTGTTATTTCTGTGCTATAGATCCGGCTTGTTTTTGCAGTCTGTAAAAATCTGTCCGGCCATCTGTGCTGAAGGTGTTCAAAATCCGCCTTGATTAAAAAGCGCAAATCTGGAGATCACAGAACCACTGATCTTCTCCTTCACTCTCACGTGCTATGTCCAGACACGATGCGGGAGCGACCCCTTCTGTAATCTCGTCTGAAAATTGCCATGATGCTTTTAGAGATATGGGAGGGCACGAGAAACCGACGGAAACATTATTGTTGTAGCTAGGCAACAGCTAATGGCATATAAATGAGATCTAAACAGGTAAAACCAACCATGACGTCAATGTTCCTTCCAAATGTTTGTTCTTGCTGAGCAAAACGGATTTGTGTTTGGCACATCCGTCAAAATTTGCCCAACACGTGGAGTCTGGAAAAGCAGTGTGGTTAAGTTAGCTGCCCTTATTGGGATTTCACGCAGCGCTGCTAAGTTCAAATCTTTGTAGTTCTGGAATGTGGTCCATGTTTTCTGAATTAATCAGCGCTGCATATTTCTGCATGATTTCTCACAGCAGTTGCGTGCTCGAAATCAATGTACGTGTGACAGAACCTCAGGTAAAATGCCCGTTTATTTAGCTCCAATTGGAGAAATCTATAGCTCTCCCATCGCCTTGTTTTTGACGTCTTTGCAGTTGCACATCGCTGTGCGCCCAGCTGTTCGACTCATGCATGTAGACTCAACAAACTGCGGTTTTACAATCATGTTCTGTAATCTGGTTTTCACCAACTAATGCTAAAAGAAACAAACATTCGGTTTGAGATTCATTATCACGCCTTCCAATTACATCCCTGTCTCCGAAAATTGTTTTTACAAAGATTGGGGATGGCTGAGTATTTGCCTCCGAGCTTTGCTTTCCCACCAGCTTTTTGCAATCGCCTCACCCCATCGACTCTTGTTGACGCGTCGGGCGTGCTGCTGCTACATCAACATGACAAGTGTTTCTAGAACATTCTTCATTGTTCATTGACCAGTAATCGAAGTGCAATGGCTGCCGTCGGGGGATATTTTTGCTCTGGGGAGCAAGCACCTGGGTCTGCACTGGGCATAGACAGTCGAGATCCAACATCCTCATTGTGATTTCAACTCACGCGTTGTCGCTTCGGAACAACTCATGGCTAGCTCAAGTTCAGATGAATTTGCAAGTTCATTTAAATCCGCTGTAAACCTCACACTCCAGTGGCGAAAAGAGACACCGACTAAATTAGCTTTAGCTTGGCAAGTGAGAATACGTTTACGACTTCTCGCATACTGAGACGGGGATTGGTTTTATTACTTAAACCAGAGGCGAGGATCCGCATGCACAATTAAGTGCTGGTTTTAGTAAGTATAACACTTTATTGCAAACTAATCCAGTCCCTTAATCCCTAACCCTTAAACCATGAAAGCATTGTGAATATTGAACTTATTAATTTGTTTTATGCTATTTAACGCATTTTGTATTGATTTCCGATAAAAAAGACAACAACAGCGGTGTTAAAAGTAACTCAAAATGTGTTGTCCCATGAAATAACACAAAAATTTAGTTTTTAACGCAATTGATTTATGAATGCAGTTGAAAAACTTTTTTTTTCAATATTACTGCAGTAAGATGAGAAGGTGCTCTTTCAAACACACTGCGTGATTTATATACAATTGCATCTGATTTTAGCAAAAACATGAGCACTATCGTAAATCTAATCTGTAATTCAGAGCGGTGTCACCCGTAGAGCATATCTAATCCCAGTCAACCGGCTTTACTTTGACCACAGGATGTTATCCTGTGTACTCGCACTTTCAGGAATATATCACTTTAGTACGGCAACTGTTTTAAATACATTCAGTTTGTTGAATCGGTTCGGGGTGTCTGGTTATTGTGTTATTACATGTTAAAATGACAGGTGTTTTGATGAAATCTCAGATCTGTGTTTTAACATTGTTGCGCATATATAATCCCTTTCTTATCCCGTGTCAATCCACTAATCTTTGACCTTAATCTTACGGTTCCCCATTGAATCAGATAAGTTTTTTTGTCTATGGGGATTTTGCTTTAAAATAGATGTTTTATTTTTTAAATAGCAACAAATTTTAGGTCAGTATTGATGTAAAACATTTTGTATTTAATAAATGACCAAACAATATGGGTGAATACTACAGTATAGACACATAGTCAATGGCTTCGAACTGATAAACAATATTATAAATGATCCATTTGGAAATAAACGAATTACCAGTCAAAAAAGCTGAAATTTGATATGAAGTGAGACTTCTATATGAACGTCCCTCGACAACACTAGGGCGAAGCATGTCTTATTATATTTCAGTCAAACATCTCTTTCTAACTCGATCATATTTATGAAGCAGAGAGTAAATATGTATTTATATGAAGGCTAGTGAAGCAGTGGGTTCAAGACGGCGCAGTGTTGGGCCTGAAAGGTCGATGCTAATTTAATACTGTGCAACGGAAATCTGCCAACATGCTAGGTAGCGGAGCAGGATATGGAATCAGGATATGCCGGATAAGAGCTGGACAGGCGCGTGATCGGAGTGTGTCTGTTTGCTCTGGAACCGAGTTAGGATTAGAATGTGTACATCCTATAGACTTTTGTTTTCTGCTTATATGACTATGTGCTTTGTTCAGTCTAATTCTTGTGTTGTATTTTTTGTTAAAATAATTTGCTGTAACTGGGTGTCCAACAAAACACCCAAGTTATTCAAAGTATTGACGCTTGAACTGCCAGTTCCCTTGCACCAATTTTCTCGAATTCACAAAATGACAACTAATAATAGAAGAGAATTGATATAATACGAACAATAATCGTAGTACCTATTGTAACTTGGTGGAAACCACGGTAACCATGGTACTGCTTTAAAGAGTACCTACTTTAAAGCCTAGCAAACGGTCAAAGTTCTGTATTGAAGCGAAACCGAAGTAGTTATGCAGAATTTCAATACTTCGCTTTCTGAAAATGTGCTTTCTTCATATGTCACACGTGGTAACACGCTTCCTTGAGCTGCATTTTCTTCACGGCATACCCCTGGTGTCAGCCGCAGAGATTGGACCCCACTTAGTGACGGGGGTCCTACAGCTGTTGCTAAGGAGATAGAGACATTACGACGCTGTCAGTGAAGCTTTGAAAAAGCTTTATCTGCTTTTGAAATAAAATGCAGTTATTTTCATCTTTCTGAAATATTTAAATGCGACGTTTAAGATACTCACTACACCACTATATCCGAGAAGGAGAAAGAAATGAGTGGACGGAGTATTACAGGGATGCTTGTGAAGCCAGCGAGAAATTAAAGGACTGGAACAGCTGTGTGTCAAGCTGGGGAAGAGAAGAATCCGGCTGGGTTCTCTTCCGGTCCCGCTGAAAGCCACTTACGGGATTCAACAGCTTTCTCCCTATGACCCCCCAGTCTTCACATTGAGAGGGCCAGCTTCAATAGATCAATTACGCCAATGATTACATTCATCAAATACTTGATTGAAACTCAGATCGTAGTGTGGAATTAAATGTTTCCCGCACACAGACACACGCACACAGACACACGCACACACACACACACACACACACACAATCTTTCTGTCTCAGATAAGAGAGATGGATTAAATACACTTTTAGACTGTCACTTTGTTGGCCCCATTGTCTGTATTTCCTCCTTTACTTATTTCCTGTGTCTATCGCCCGTCTCCATCTTCACCGTTCTTGTCTACTGTGGACTTGTCTTCATTAAAAGGTTACACCTTATCTCTTAGAGATTCTCCTTATTTTTTTCTCGCTCTCTCTTTCTCGCTCCATCCTCTGCATCCGTCCCCTCCCCGTCACGTAATGGGGTTAAAGGCGTCCCCATTACTCTAAAGGTGTACACACAAGCACAGATAACACCTGCTGAGGCTAGTAATGAGTGATTGGACATCATCGAGCGTGTCTGTTTTGTTAGTCCACCACGTTGCCGTGATCTGGGAGAAGAGGAGATAATTGACAGACGTATAATCCTCTTCCTCCGCGCAGGAGTCCGGGGAACCGTTGCGGTGACAAAGTGATGACACGTGGAAAAGTATTAAATCCAATTGTGGGAAAACAGCAGGGGAAGAGATGACTGTAGAGTCGAGAGTGGCATTTACATTACAGGAAGTGATTTAGAAGGCGAGTTAGTTAAGGACTGTCTCTATCTAGCCCGTTCACCTTCATTTCGGGCACACGTGGGGCACGATTACATCGTTTGTTAGCCTTGGTGTAAATGGTGTAAATGCCCGGGTGCGGGCTGTTTGGTCAATACTAATGAGATTGTTGCCACTTTTCATGAAAGGAGTACAAAATAGGGCTTTGTTTGGGGCTTTTCAGAAGGCGTTATTAAAAGGTATGGATGTTTCATGCCATGTTAGATGCACTAAATGTCTTAATTTGAAGTTTTATAGAGTTATAGAATTTGTTTTATTTTAGTGAATGATTTTTCACAGACAAGTAAGGATTGTCACTTCCGTAATATTCTTATATTATATTATCGTACCACATATTCTTCATAAAAGTACACATACAAAGTTTAATATAGTAACTATTTTACATTCTCTATGAAGAGCTATCCCTTGTCCATTTTTGGACATTATTGCTTCTAGTTTGTGCATATTAACTCATTAAACATATTAAAGTTTGTCATCTCTCAAAAAACGTCCTTGTGCATAGACTGATATTTTTATATCAGCTTATTAATACTTCAGTTTATTGTGAACGAATACATATTCTGAGTGTTTTTGTAATTGAAAATTGCCCATTTAGTTTTTGAAATACCTGATGAGTCATACCTTTTGAGGCTTTATGTTGTTTGTATCTTTGGATACAAAAACAGAAATGTAAACCGAGAGAAATAATTCTCTGCTGTTTAGGGGAATTAAACAAATTAATACAATTAATGAAAAAGGTGTTTTGTGTGTACTTGTGTGTTCGTGTAATTAACCACAGTTAGAAAAACAAGCTCAACTTGAATTAACTGAAGATCTGGCCATCTGGGCGCACCTGCCATCCAATTTCCCCCCACCTGCAGAATCCTGCAGCGGATTTTTGTACTTTTCCAAGATTGAACTTTTGCTGCAGCAGCAGGGAATAAAGACAAGCGGGCCAAAGAAGAGTTTGAAAGCGAACTGGCGCTCACACCAGACGTACATTACAAAAGCTTCACCCAGCACGGGTGTGACTTCCTCTGTCCTAATTATAAAGGCTTAAACGACACGGAGGACTTTATTTACAATTTCCTCCACTACTCTTTGTGTGTAATGGGCTAATTTCATTCGGGCCCATACCTGTGCCTCGCCTCCAACATTGCAACTCCCGAATATTTACCCCACATGTGAAAGATAGGCTCAGTGTGTGTGTGCGAGTGGCCAAAAATCTCCTCCTGTTCCTGCCGCTTTAGTCTTTCATTTCTGCACCTTCTTTTCAGGTGGACATCAGCGTAAATCGTTTTCTGTCCTTGTGCCGCCTGTGGGGTGCCACGGCTCTTTTGTATTTAACCCACTTCCTACCCAGTGTCCGTTCAATCACACACCATGCCAGTTCTGAAAGACAGGAGCTGGCTTGTTGTGTGTCCGCTCATTTGTGTTTGAGGACAAGGTTACACAAAGCCATCCGGGTGTTTTTCAATGAGGAGGCAGGCTGTGTTTTTTTCTTCGTTCTTAATTCGAACAGAGTGCAGACTTCACCTGATGAGCTGTTAGCCGCGTAGCGCGTCAGCGAGGATGAATAGGATGAAATGACAGAGTGTGTTTTCGTTTTATCTGTTAACAAAGAGAAGAGTGATGTAATCAGTTAATGGCTAGCTCAAGTGTCACAATTCGAATGAAGGGACATTGAACGATTTTTCCTTTTTGTTGTCAAGTCACGAGGGCCTTTTGTGTGCCGAAGTAGAAAATAAAAGTGCAGATCAGAAAAGTATAATTTTCCTCCATTAAATCTGCTATTCGTTACGTTTCCATCAATACTGCCATCTCTGTTTAAAACATAAAATTGCAGGTTGCATTAAGTACTTTTAGTCTGACTGACAGTTCTCACAAAACAAACCCAATAGCTTAACTTATAAATCATTATTTTTCATATAGCTTACCTTAGAAAATCATGGGGAGGGAAGATTTTGCTATATAAATAATTAATATAATATTGCAAATGATCAAAACTGCTTATTGTGGCCATTCCAGTCCAGTTGAATTCAAAAATAAAAGTAATTCAAAAGCAATGTGAAAATGTTTCATTAAAACTTTTCTAAATGCTTGTACAAATAATACATTTGTATTGCAAAAAATTAATTTGTACAATAAACGTTTAAATTGCAGCATTTTCTTCAAATAAATGCAAATAAAAACAATACATTTGTTTGAAATATGGAAGAAATATCGTTAGATATATTGACGAAAAATATTACCATAAAATTTTAAATGGTCTCTTATTTTTTTCTGCAGTTTTTTGATTGATATATAATATATTTAATTATTTAAAAATTTATTTGATTCAAAATACTGTAAGTGGGTCCGAAATACTTCTGTTTGTCTTTGTCCGCCATAAATCTGATAATTTACAGACATAGAGTAAAAAACACAACACTTCATAAGAAGCCATCTGTATTAAGATGTGTCTGTAGTGCAAAGACTGTAGGAGGTATGTGCCAAAGTGTAATGCTTATGGGCCATATAAATTAACATTAGAATAAAAAATAAAGCTTATAGTGTAAACACAATTTCCAAAAGATTTCCTTGTGTGATTACTGGAAGCTGTAGCTGAATTAATAAGCTTGTAGTTTTAATGCACATGTTGCAGAGATATTGTTCTATAATGGATTGTTTGTTGTGAGCTTAATGTTTAAAAGCTTTGTGTTACATTATCTATAGCGGAGAGAAAATAACTGTGTGTTTATAGAGACCAAAGCCAGTGATTCACTTTCCTTGAATCTGAGTTTCGGGCAGCAGTGCTATGGAAAGCTTGTAAACACACTCAGAAGAGCACTCGTACGTAAATACACACATACATAAAACTATACCCCGTATAATAGACCCGATTCCACTTTTTACAGATCCAAGAGCACACTCAAATGTCTACATTTGTTGAAACGCGACATATCCAGCGATCCATAAAAATAGCCCGGCCTCTCCACCCACAATGTGGCTTTCATGTGTGTGTTTTGAAGGTTAGCACATTCTCTTTGAAAGGCCAACAGATCTTACCACCACAGGTGAGTGCTACGGTCCATAGGTCTACATTGAGCCCCCTGCCGCGAGAGGAGAAAAACATCTTTCGCTACCCTCTTTCCCCATCCCTCCATGGTCATTCTCTACCTTTCACTCTGTGTCTCGTTTCACGTATTGCCGATTTCGAGGAGGTCCTGCGTGTGAATGGACATCGATTTGGCTTTGCGTGTTTGTTTGGAGTCGTCTCCTTCGTCTACTACGCTTGGGGCGGGCTACCCTGAGGCCTCGGCTTAGAGCAACTTAACCAGGCATTAGCTGCCTGCTGCTTGGCTCAGTGAATGCGTAATGAAAAGAAGCGTTTGATCGAAAGACATTTGTCCTTGGCTTAGTTGAAGCGTCTCCGCGTTCCCTCCGCATTTTTGGAAGGCTTGTCGATGAGCCTCCCCAGAGTCCATCGGCATTTGATTCTTACCTACCTACCTCAGTTGTCCTGAAAAGCAATGAGTGGTTTGCATTCCTTTTTACGTTTTAGATATGAGGTTTGATACTTTAGATGCTTAGGTGTTTAAAGATCGATGGATATATATAAAAGTAAAAAAAAGTTTAAAACAGTCACTTTTATTGTATTATTTGTGCTTTTTTGTAATTTGGTTTTTGTGAGTCTAGACAATTTTAAATATAAATTATTTGCATGCTTGAAAAGGAAATTACCTATAATATCAATATAAGCAAATATTCAGTGCATATGGTTAATATCTGGCATTAAGAGAGTAATCTGATCAAATTAATTTAATGCATTTTTAATTAAGTAAGTTACATTTGTTATGCAAAAAAACATGTTTATACACGTTTAGTTAATTATTACTATTAGATTAGAAAGGTTAAAAAATAATTCAATATTTATTGAATTTAAGATGATCTTACCCCATTGAAAGCACAGAAGATGCTCCCAAAACATTTTAAATAATAAACTTAAGTAAAGTTATTCTACTAATAATTTTCATGTAATTTGTAATAAAAACCTGTTAAAATTTCACAGCATTTTTATTTACAAGCTCAGACCTTGCCTTTTTATGTGTTGAAAAAAGAGAGATCCACATGCGTTAAACACAAAAAACATGCACACCGGTGCATCAGCAGGCTGTCACAAAGCCCACGAGGATCTGTTTCAGCTGTTTCAGAGGAATGAAGTACAAGGCCAAATACATACACATATCCCCTACCCATGCGCCCCCAGTCTGCCATGGCACAGTTGCTGGTTCTCTGATGGTGTCCCGTTCACGCTGAGCGGGCGTATCATACCGTCTACACAGAGCTTGTGTTCATGATCCCCTCCCCACTGTGATTCTGTCCTGTCACGTCCCTCCATTCCACAGAATCCTTGAATGTCGTTCCTTTTCAAATAAAAGTGTGCACAGATTTTTCAAAGCTATGGTGCTAACCTGATGTGGATTTTATAAAAGCTCTGTTTAACTGTGTGCTTGAGACGACTTGTCAATTAAATCAATATTGAATTAATTGTTTTTAACCTCAATTATTAATGAATAATAATTGTAAACATGTGTTGATTATGCACAACAGATAAAAAATTACAAAATGTAATTTTACGTAATAACACTTTCCCTATATATCTTCATATTCACCTCTAGAATTTCAAAATCAAGGTGTGTAGTAGTTTGTTCTATTATTTTGCTCCTTCATGTCAGAAGTTTTTTAATCATGACAAATAAAGGCTGATTTGTAATTATTATCTTGTACCATCATATACTCCATGTGCCCCTACTGGCAGGAGATTGAGAACGGAGGAGGGAGAGGAAATTGATGTTGGCCGGTGAGGCCACAAGAAAACAGGAAGTCAGTAGGGTGGCGCTGAGAAGGGGAGGGGTCATTGGCGAATGAGCACAGAGACAAGAAACGACAGCACTGAAAAATGAGATGCTAATAAAAGATTTGGCAGGAGGCCTTAATGCACCGAGTCAGAATACACTATCTGTCTTTCTTTCTGTCTCACACACTCTCTTTCCCTGCCGGAGAATCAAATAAAGCACACATGCACCCAAATCCTTCTGGAGAGGAAAAGAAGCAATAGACAGAAAACCTGGCACGTGAAATCCTCCTCCGTAACTAGAAGTGTGAGGTGTTTGTTAACTGGCTTCAGATTCCTAAGTGTCCTTAATTCTCCTCCCTGTCTTTTTCACTTTCTGCACCTTTCTCTCTCCCACCAGGCTCAGAGGTAGGTTTCTGTGGCTAAAACTTAAATGAGGATGTGCATGTAGCGTAGGACTGCGTTCATTATGTCGGTTCTGGAGGTTGGCTCATTAAACTGCCAAGACAGTGCTGAGAGTTTAACTGTGGGTGTGAGCAGAGACCTCAGGCCCCATTAATACATAAAATCTTTGTAAATTTGGATCAACTATGACTTTGAATTTAAAATCAACCAATGTATAGAAATTCTATCATTATTTTTTCACCCTTATGTATTTTAAAAGCTCTACAACTTAGTTGACTCCTCTTTTTCATGGAAGACAAGAGGAGATATTTTGAGAAATGTGTAGGAGGTTTTGTAGACATACAATGGGAGCCAGTGTTGCTGGTTACCAGTGTTCTTCAAAATGTCTTCTTTTGTTTTCTGCAGAAATGACATGAAAGTGAGTAAAAAAACCTTTCCTATAAACTGAACCTGCAAATTCGAGTAAAAAATGATAAATTTTATTAATTGATTTGGCGGACGCTTTTTATCCAATGGGACTAACAAGTATTACGCAGTGTCCGAACTTTACATTTACATTTAGCTGATGCTTTTATCTAAAGTGACTCACAAAAAGAGGTTTACAAAAGAAGCATTTAGTACAAGAGGTATAAAGCTATCGAAAGTTGTTTTTTTATTACATTTTTTGATATAAAGAGTAAGGATTTTAAAAGAGGTTTATTATTGGGTTAGGTGCAAGCGTAAAAGATGAGTATTAGGCTGTTTTTAAAGATGGGAGCAGAGTCTGCCAAAGGCGTTGTAATGGGCAGATCATCCCACTATTTATTTCATTAAATGACTTCATTTATATTATTAGTTATTTACTTTTTTTATTAACGTTATTTACTTTTTTTTCCATTGAGTATACTCCTCCATTTCAAACAGAAATATGTCACATGACAAAGGAAAATGGGTTGTGAATCATCCAACCGATGCAATTTTCTTGAGGTTTAACATTAAAAGACATCTTCACTCCCTTCCTGTTTCCAAATAAGGCAACAGACTAAAACAAATCGTATACTGTGTGAAAATATATTATGATGTGACCTTCTGTTAAGCTTGTCATATAACTCCGTCGTCCTCTCAAGCGGCTACTCTGCCTGTAGTGTTTGAGCGTAAAATGAGATTTGTCCCACACACATCATTAGCTTGATGAGCGGGACAAGGCCGATGCTAGCGGACGCCTGGTGCACCAAAACCCAAGCTCACGGTCCTCGTGAAATGGTTGTCGCATGTGCTGTTTATGATGATAATTGGCTGGTTGATTTGTCATCCCTGCGGCAGAGCCCATATTTGATAAAGAACGTCAGAGCTCTCCAGCATTGGATATATAGATCTACGTGAGGAGCGTTAAGCAGCAACAGGCACACCATACAATTATAATGAAGTGTGCCCAACGCAAGTGCTAACCTTGTGTGCTGACTGGATGGTATGGGTGTGTGTTGAAGGAGGGGTTGGGGTGGCAATATTTCACACCGGGCTTCCCGCTTCGTATCTGGCAACGAATTAGTGGCCTCGGCTGGTGTCACATGTCTTATTGTTAGTCATGGCGACCCTGCCAGCACTCAAGGTCACCTGTTCCGCCCAGGCATGAATAATCTATTGAAGGATTGGTTCCTCCTCGCTGGCTGCGAAGAGATGTGTCAGCATGGATTATTTATGCTTTATTGTGCCTCCATTGAATGAGCAGTCATTCCTGAGCAGTTGGAGAAGCCAGTCTGATTTGGGATTTTGTAGCATGGATGTTTTTTGTTTTTTTGCATTTTTATACTTTAAAAAAATGTTTGCTTGTGGTTGTCATTGAGTTATGCTGCTGATATGAACGTGTGGAATTTGAGATCAGATGCAGGTTAACCTGCTGAAAAAAGAACTGTCGGAAGATCCGTCCAGACCAGCGTGACGAAAACGTTATGCGTTATGTAAGATTTATACACTGAAAAAATAGATATGTCATTTCAAACCAATGTACATCATACAATTTAGTTCTTTTAACACATTTTTTTTCAAGTAAATAAAAAGAATGTTACAAAAATGTATTTAATCACGTGGAACATATACAAATAAAAAATAAGTAATTTCAGCATTTTTTCAATGCACAAGATTTTCATTAGCTGTCAGTGTTTTTACTGTCCACTAAAAACAGATGTAAAGGGATCTCAGTGGTTTCTTTCCCAATTTTGGTATAGTGTTGGTGCTGATTCACATCACACCAGCTTAGACTTATAGGAGTAGTTCAACCCAAAATAAAAATACTGTCATCATTTATTCATCCTCTTGACATTTCAAGGCTCTATGTCTTTCTTTCCTCCACAAACAACAATAGAAAACATTACTAGCATTATTATTATTATTAAACATTATTAACATCATTGGTTTTGTGTCCAAGCTATAAAAGTGAATAGGCACCAATGTTTGTTAATGACCAAATTCTTAGAAAATAGAAAGACATACAGGTTTAGAATGAAAAGAGGGGGATTCAATGACAGAATGGTATTTCGGTAAGCTATCGCTGTAAGGCGACACTAAAAATAGGGTTTGTTGAATTACTCTAAATTCAATCATGAACGACGGTTCAACTCAATTGTTTAACATAACGCTTTTCAAATTTGAAGAGAAATTATGTAAAAAATAAATTGCGTGGAACCGATGCACATGATTAAATTGAATAATTCCAACAATGCATTTTTGCAGTGTGTATATCTGAGAGTTATGTTGTGTTGACGTGTGTGTGCGTGGGAGATCTCATTATTTAAAGTGGACAGAACATTCTTTCTCACCTTGTCACACATGCTAGTTTGTGCCACTCAGGACTAGCCCTTGTATACCTCTGCCACAACACAAAAGCACCACATGCTAAATGTCAAGCGCTCTCTCTCTCCTCTTATTAAGTACTTACCTCTCTCTCACACCCTTGTCTATATGCCACACAGAGCTTTTTCCCAGGGGACGCACCAGCGGGGTCCAAAATTAACGCTAGCCGAGCGCCAAACACAAGAAGAAATTGGCTTTGGTAGATATAGAAAGTGGATTTAGTTGCCAGTTGGCTTAAAGTTTTATTGGGAAGCGGAACATAGTAATACATGATTTAAATAGGATCGTAAGAGTGATACTCTGACCCTCGCAGATGTAATTGATGCCAACTATTTAAATAAGAAACGCTGATGGTCATTTGAAGAAAGCATCTACTTAAAAAGAGC
The DNA here is from genome assembly GCA_033220385.1 of Triplophysa yarkandensis. Taxonomy (NCBI): domain Eukaryota; kingdom Metazoa; phylum Chordata; class Actinopteri; order Cypriniformes; family Nemacheilidae; genus Triplophysa; species Triplophysa yarkandensis. Next base: position 14,674,714 of record CM065662.1, on the reverse strand, counting down.
ATCTTCAGTTTATTTCGCTGTGCGGAATACAGCTAACATTAAAAGGATAGCTCATCCAAAAATGAAAATTCTGCATTGAAGTCGTTGTTCCAAGCCTGGTTTCGTTGAACAGAGTGAACGATATTTGGACGAAAAGTTTTGTTGTCAAACATTCTTCTAAAAATCTCATGTTGTGTTCTTCCAAATATCTTCCAAATATCAGGCGAGCTGAACAGTGCAATATTTTTGTTTTAGATTCAACCATACACAGAGTTAATGCATTGCGAATATGAGACTACTTGACATCCCATTCTTTTTGTCTAAAAAACAAATGAAAAGACGAAGTAAATTCCCATTTGTTCAGTCCGCAGATTCCCAGCAGATATCCCTGTGTGTCTATGCGATTGTGTGTTTTGTGTACTGGACATTTTGACCTCGGGAGAAGCAGGTGCAGCGTACCGTTACCACCACGAAAGACGTTTTTATGAGTTTTAGAACTTTTTCAGGGTTAGCAAAAACCCCACAGACCAGAAACAAACCAAAGGAACCCCGGGGACGGGCCTTTGTTGGCCAGACACTTACAGTGAAATAGGGAACAATAGAGTTTGGGAAGAGAAAAGCGAAGGATCATTTTTCATGACATGCTGTGGCCTTTAGCAGAGAAATGTATGAAAGAATTATTTGAAAAATGATTAATGAGGATAATAAGGTCAAGTGGTCATAATTTATACATGTCAAGCATCGCCTCGGTGCATGAAGAAACAGACCAGATAGACTTCGGCAAAAGTAAACACGGATATCTTTTCATCCGTGAACACTTTAGCACTGTCACAACAGACAATTCTCCCACTTTTACTGGATACGGATTGAGGTTTTATCATATAACCTGATCGTATATCTGTCGAGTTCAGTTCTTTGATCATAGTGTAGCCTTCTTCACAACCTATTGGTTTGTTTATATATATGATCTTGCCTTTGAAAACCCAGACAAGTCATTTTTTGTGATTTTCGTTTAATACATTTAAATCATTTTACACAATATGAGGAACATTCTTTGAGAATATAACAGAGATATCTTTTATGATGACTTATAAAGGCCAGGCTAAAGATTGGAATCATAGTGGAATGAATGGGTCAAATAAACAGAATTTAATTTCGGACTTCAGCTTGGCTTTTACAGGCAGGGTCACATTTATTCCTAATTTATTCCTAAACATATACTAAACAGTATATTAAACATATACTGTTGTACCAAATGTTAAAAAAGACACCAAAGGCAGCAATAGACACATTTACATTGACATTTACATAAAGATAAAAGTGACATCATCCAGTCATGCAGATTAAAAAAGACGGCATTTTCCCTGAAGCTAAAATATCTAAATATATATTTACCTCTCTATTAATGCATCTCGGTATATTTAGAGACATTTTAACAAACATCTGTTATCTGAAGGCTTCATGGTCCGGTTTAAATATTACATTCAAAACATTCCTTTGATACATTTATAAGGTTGCTTGTGTATTTGTTCCCAAAAGCCAGACATTACTGAGCTTTTAAAAATGGATGAAATACTTTTGTTTGTTCTACTCTAATTGTTGCGCTTCTTTGTGACACGTCACAACCGATGTTGCTGTGTTTGATGCTTGCGGATGGGTCAGCCCTGGGCTGCAGCTCCACCTGAGCTCTCCGAACATTTATATTCAAAGGACATCAGCTGCTCCTTCATCTTCCCTTTATATTTGTGCTTTTTGCTTTAATTTAATATGCGTGTATTCCGCTTTGTTTGTTCCATTTCTCATTTTCTTTTATTTACCATTTTAAAATACATAATTTTTTATCCTCTTCACAATCCTGGAACCGTTTGACACACCATCACAATCAGCCCGCAATAATCCAAAATATGGTTTCTTCTGAGCTAAGATGAAAGAAGGCAAACACACACCAGACACACACACGCACGCACACACAGACATAAAGTGACGCAGTGACGCACTACACACTTGGCTCCGTGATATGGCAGGGCTGCCTTGGGATAGCTTCAAAGCCCAGTGACATAAATTTATGATAGCAGCACCACACATTTTGCCAAAACTGAGCTGTTGTTGTTCTACTGAGGAGGTGGATTTAGAATGCACATGTTTCATGGGGGGTGTCTGGAGGGGGGCTGTTCCGTTTTTTGCCATCTCCTTGATCATGTTCACAGAAAACTCGTTTAGCCACTCTAAAAGGCGGAAGCTTTATGTTATATAATTCATTACTTTGTTGAGCTTGTTTGTGGTGTTTCAGAAGTGAACTTTACCGCAGTGTTTCCTGCAATGCTGTTTGGAAGCCATGCTGCTGTATTTGCTGCTACACCGCCAACAAAAATACACAGATTTTGCTTTGTGAATTATATGTGATGAGAAAGAAAGAGCGGGCGCTACTGTATACTGTAGTTGATTCTGAATAACAAAATGAAAAGCATGGTCCAATTGTGTTACTGACAGTGTGCAACTTGTTTATGCAAGGAATATGCAATTGTTTGTATAATACACTATATCTATAAATTATTTTATTTATGTCTTTGAAATACCTTTTTGACCTTCAAATCAAACATACTTGAAAAAGAACTCTCTTGTATTCCAGTTTAATAATAGTGCAATTATCTGTCAAATATAATAAGTTATTTGGGGTTTTTCGAATACTTTAATGTTTCAAATATGTTTGAATGAAAGGTTTAGTTTAATTACTTATAATATCTTTGTTTAATAATAGTGCAACTATTTTTTCTTATTAGATTATTATTAAATTACTTTATTATTGTGTTTTGTATTTAAATACAGAAAAATACAAACATACTTCCTTGGATCCCAGTTTATTATAGAGAATGTAGAAACAGTAATGTAGAAACCATTTTTATTAAAAGAAATATAAACAAAAGAAATATAAAAAAATTTTGAATATAGAAAGTCATTACAGTGAAAAAATAGAAGATTGTTCAGAAAACCTGTATGAAACACTCTGGTGTTGTGTCTCTCTGTTAACCGTCTTTTTTCTCATTCTTTTTTCCATAGAGGAGGATTGTGTGAATTGCACCGAGGAGTGTCGAGTGCTGGGTCACTCCGACCGTTGCTGGATGCCTCAGTTTCCTGCAGCGGGGGCCGGAGGAGCAGGTACTCCCCAGGCCGAGGGCTCGGATTACCGCACTAACCTCTTCGTCCCTGCCGGCATGGAAGCGGTCGCCGTTGAGACCGAGCCCTACGAGACCGTTTGCAATCCCAATGGCAAAAAAACATTCTGCACGTTCGGCAAAGAACGTCGGGACCACACTATCCTGGTGGCGAACGTTAAACCCTACCTAAAGACCAAACGTGCCCTCAGCCCTCTGTTGCAAGAGGTCCCTTCAGCCTCATGTAGTCCCACCAAGGGCTGTAACACAGGTTCCCCCTGTTCAGTCAAAGGTATGGGCGATGGAGCAGAAGGCAAACCCAGCACCAGTCACTACGGACCTCCAGATGGACAGTACATCTCCCCTAACAAGCAGAACAAAGAGCAGGGCTATTCCACGCTGCCTCCTTCCGACCCGGTTGCCAAAGTTTTGGCCGAGGCACGCTCGCGGATCAGCCAGGAGACGGCGGTGGAAATAGACTGTGTCTTGGAGCAGGGAGGAGGAGCAATGGGCCGTGGCACCATGGATGCAGACCAGGTAGTCAGAGACATTGACAAACTGCTGCAGGATTGTCGGGGGAGTGAGAACACCCCTATCCGAAAGTGAGATCGGACGAGCGTTGGAAATACAGATTGAGTCGAGACGCTCTCAAAGAGAGCCACGAGAAAATTGAAAAGGACAACAACTTGAAGAATTTGACTGGAGAAAAAACAGTTTGCCTTTGTTTGTGTTGTGTTTGGGGGGCAAGTGAGTTCATTTTTGGAGTTGCGGAAGTTGCTAATTCTGGCTTCTAGCAAGCTTTTCTTCTTCAAGTGCCCACCAGCTTACAAAAACGTATTCTTATAGTGACCGCAGATGGAACATAGCACCCCTCTTTGACTAAGGGACTTCCGGAGGGGTGGACAAAGCGGCTTGATATGACAATCGTTGTCAAAAGGATGGAGCTATCAAACGCTCCGGAGTGATCGGACCACACCAAGACAGAGACATTCTCTTTCACTTTTAACGGCTTTGTAATATCAGCATAAGAAGTGCTAATGATATCCACAGACTCGGAGGGGTGTGTGGGGCGGTGATTCTTAAGGGAGGGCTGGGCAGGGTTGATTATGAAATATAACCATTCTTCACCTGTCATTTCTAGTCACATGTGTAAACTGTGTCCTCCCCATGTATACGTACGTACAGAACATTCCAGAACGGTGAACCTGTTGCTCTCACTTATTGGTCTTCTGTGTGATCGCATCTGTCTTCTGCTTTTCACTCCTTTTAAAGTGACTCTTCTCGTGTCTGAGGTTAAGTTATAACAGTCACCCTCTTGTATATTAGGGACATTTTTCCTCAACTGTGAAAAGATATATCTATATATACATATAGATAAATATATATATAAATATATGAACTTATGTATAGTGTTCAGCTAACAATGGAAATATTTATACATTTTGTAAAAAAGTGGAAAAAACAAACATCCTCCGGAGAAATGAGGTTGCGCACAGGAGGAAATGCAGTTGGTGAAGATATTTATTAAACTGCGAAGGACACTGTTTCAAAGAACAAAAAACACGACATGAACCGAAAAGATTTAAAAAAGGAAATGTCCCTTCACATTGTCACCTATACACAATCATTTAATGTGCAAAATGTATCCGATTTAATGTGTTTACATCAAAGCGACATATTTTTATTGATTTTCCTGCCGTTTCTGTGCATTTGAGCCAAATTGTTACGTGTACAAGAGCTATATTGTGTATTTTATTAAATTAATATATGGTTGTGTTGTAATATACATGGGCTTATATTGTACTTGGCAGCTGATGCCTTATTAGTCGACAAACTCTATGAGTTTATTTTCCATTTGGCTTTCGCTTGTCGCTTAAAAGATCAACTCGCTGTTGTGCGTTTGGACAGGCTGTGTTTTTTTAAAAAGTGAAAAAATGTTGGAAAACTTCTTAAATGTTCACTACTTGCTGAGCAACTTGTCTTTTGTCTAAAAGAAACTTATGAGTATACAAGAGCCACACACGACTACAGTTTGCATACTTTTTGTATAATACAAAAACTATGGGGCAGCTAAATATCAACATTATCTCTGTTTTTATTCATTCCTAAACCTACCAGACAACATCAAGTTTCTCGCGAGCATATAGGGATGTTGGTCATTGTAATCCAAGATGGATTTGAGAAGGTGCTGTTCGGTTTATAAAAAGCGAGTAGTGCGCTTATTACTTCATAGTCTCCCGCATATCACAATTCATGAATTATTTATTTTGTCTATACTTTGTCTATTCAAAGTTACACTATAAATGCATAAACCTGCCACTTTTATGTGCACTTTTGCACTCTTGTAATGAGATGTTTTTGCCTTTTCGGCTCAATTGTAGCAGTTAAACAATCCATCCTTCTGGTTTAGTTTATGCTTCGTAATAACCTTGTGCACTCTCTACATATCATGACTTTTTTCCAAACATTGAATATATGAATATATATTTATTTTAATAGAAGCTACCCTGCCCACACAGTGTTTCTGACGTTTAAACTGTTCCCAGAACGAGCAATTTAATCAAAAACCTTTCTCATCTTCTGTCATTTCCAAACTTTTGCCTGTACCTGAAATGAGCTGCCACAATCACAAAAGTCACATTAAAAATCGAAGAAACCCGAGGGAAGGAAAACCATTTTCATGATCGACTATTTATGTCATAAGAAAGCCGTGCTTGGGGTGCGAGTTAAACACGGGTCGACCTGAACAACCACCACCGGGAGGAAGACAACTCCTCTCATCTTCTGCAAAGACACAATCATGTCTGTTCGGTTATTTATTTATTTCATTGCTGCTTGGTTTATTTATTCACTGCTCTACCAGCGCATCTGTTTTCCTACCTCAAAGAAGACAATCCTAGACTTTCACGTTTGTTTTTGCCTTTACCCAGTAGGCCTATCAGTACTTGGGCTTGGAGATGGCAAGAAAGAGGTTTGTTGTGTGCGAGTGAAAGAGAAGCATTGTGTTCATATCTAAATTAGTTTTTTTTTCAAAACAATGACAAGTTTAACACTCCAACGCACTCAACACAATCGTGACAAATAACAATACACAGTGCGGCGGTTGGCACCTCAGATCTCGTCGTGTTGCCTGACATAAGCTGTTTTTATTTTCAACCGAACCGATTCTCCGTCGCAAGCGCACTGCCACGGTTCAGTCTGTTTCATTTACGTGAACAACGCCTGCGAGAGACTTCAAGGCTCTTATGAAGGTTTTAACCCAAAGCTAGACAGATGGAAATAACTTTGCTGTTTGTCGTCAGTCTCAGTAGTTTGTTTCTTTGTTTCCTGTACTTTAGTGAAACTTTGCCACGTCTCTGAACGACTCAGTCGAGTGGTGTTTGTTAGAGCTAGTTTGGGTGTTTGAAAAAACCTTATAGAACTTTTTCTATGTTAAAACGTAAAAAGTAAGATTACTTGGCAAACTAATTTTTACAGGAGTTAAAGGGATAGTTCATCCAAAAAATTTAATTATGTCATGAATTACTCAACCTCAAATTGTTCAAAAACCTGTATGACTTTGTTCTTTTGAAAACAAAGAAAGATATTTGGAAGAATGTTAGCAACTGTGATTCCCAGGGCGCCGTAGCAGAAACCACAGTAGAAAAAATTAAATAGGTTCCCACTAACTGTTTTGTTTTTCTTAAATTCTTCAAAATATGATCTTTTGTGTTAAACTATCGAATCTTGTCTCCACTATGAAAGTCAATAGTCTCCAGAATTTTTTTAATTGCTAAAATTTTTCCAAACATCGCTCTTTGTGTTTAACCGCACAAAGAAAGTCAAACAGGTTTTGAACAACTTTAGGTTAAGTAGTCCCTTTAAAATAAAAAAAGACTTCTTTTGAATTGACTTCTCACTAAATTTTACTGTCAGCTCAGCTTATAAATAATTATTCTAAGAATATAATTGATCATCGGTTTCAGGAAAGGAGACGCTGTTTTGGTTTACAATAAAATAAATATACCATTTTCCCGTAGTATACATGATACCATGTTGTCTTTTTCAGTCGCGCAGTTGCCATCAGTCGTAGGAATCTGTGTATTCGCCTGAACTTGGATGATATCTGTAAAGTGTAGCTCCAGGCTAATGATTTTTTTTTGGAAAAAATTAATGGATTACATATCTTTTATATATAACAAGACATATCTTTTTATATATAACAAGACAGATTTCCTTGAATAATCAAAATAAGAACGAAATGTAATGCAACATTAAAAGGTGTAATACTCTTAAAAACATTAAACATTACATAAACTTATTTTAAACTATGATAAAACCAATATCAATTGTTGAATTCAGCAGGAGCCCGATACAGGAATGTCACCCTCACAATGCCCGTACAAAAATGAACTCTCTCGGTTGAGGTGCAGGGCATGTTTTATTATGCCGGCCTTGTGAGCTATTTGCTGTCTAATGGACTATAAGTTGCTGAGGTCAACACATAGTCTGAGATCCAGCATAAAGCAGTGTTTCCTCATTAATGTGTAATTACACTCAGTAGGCACAGAGAGAGATTGATTGCAGTATTAGTGAGGGCTATTTTTGGCCATCAAAGTCTAATGTTTAAATCCATAATTGAAAACGACCTCATACAAACCCCTCTCCTGAACATGTGTGTTTGCTCGCCCGGCACACACATAAACAGAGCACAACTTGAACAAGCAATGAAAAGCAAGGCATAGATCAGTGTGATATAGGACATTCAAAACAACAATCTTAAGATTAGATACGTCTTCCTGGGTAATGCTCTTTAATAAAATGCAACCTTGAAAATTAAAATGAAGTTTTCAACCCAAAATGAAAATGTGATGATTGTTTACTCACCTACAAGAATGACTTTGTGCATTACACACAAGAAGATATCTGGTGTGTTGGTCCAATGGATACAATCAAAGTTATTTGGGGCTGACGAAATGACATCTACATAGCTTTCCTGTAGTTTGCATTATCGCATGTTGTTATCTTAGGCCCCATTTTGCTATGAGTTGAAGGAATCTATGTTTTCTGCCTAACATGGACAATATCTGTAAAGTTTAGCTTCAGGCTAATGATTCTTAATTTATCTCATTAGTTTACATTCCCAGCACTTGGAGAGATTAAAGCGAGAAGGCTGCCGACAGGCATGAGGCAGGCGTCGGTTTAAGTGAAGGATGCTCCGGATGGTACCGATGGCACTTTTGCACAGTTCAGCGGCTCCAGGCAGACGGCCAGAGGAACCTACAGGCAGATTTATACACAAGAGCAGCTTTGCTAAATGACAGACAGGGCTTATAATGTAAATATCATCACATTTTTGCATAATTCGAGCTGTTAAGCCCATTAACGAAGTTTTCATTTGCTTGAACAGAGTGAATAGATGGGCTCTAGGTGAATCGGAAAACTTCAGCACTTAAATTGAAAATACTTCTCCTTTTTCGATTAAATGTTATATTTTGTAAAGTATTTTTTGCTTCAAGTTAATCAGTCAAATATAGGGGATAGTTGTGGTCTTGTGGTAAGAGTTGGACTTCAAATCTCAATAATATATAACATTTTTGTAATATAATTTGTAATATATATATATATATATATATATATATATATATATATATATATATATATATATATATATATATATATATATATATATATATATATATAACTATATTGATTTTATTTTAGAAACGTTGTTGAATTTGAGTGACTATTAAATAAGGGTAAAGGAAAAAATATATTTTATGGATATATTTATTTGTAAAAAATTTTATTTGTTTAAAATAGTTTGATTAAAAACAATTGTAATATATTATATATATATATATATCATTTCGTCATATATACATGCATATATTAATGTAGTTATATATACATTATAAATTATAATATTCCTTTGAATATGGTTTTGATAAAGAGTATAAAATAGGTTTACTTATGATGAAGACTTTTTAATCATTTTTTTCCGGCTGCGCATAATAAGATTTGCCTTTGAATTGAAGGAATAACTGATATCAGTAGCCCCCTGAAATTAAACACAAAAGTAATTCACTCTCTGGGTTCTAAGCCAATTAAGAAATTCATGAAAATGCATAATGTGAGCTACAATATTTATTTTTTTATAATAATGTTGGATGAAAATTCATTTCCATCTCTTATCTTGTATTTGCCTTAATTCCAGCCGCATTTCATTTGCGTTTCTTGGTGTTTGTATATATCAGTAGCTCGGGGGCAGGTATTAATTAATGAGAGGGAGGATTGTGGGAGAAATAAAGTCTGGTCTTTTTTCCACCGTGCTTTCCTGTGCCAAGCTCATTTAGCTCGAAGCTTTTTCTCTGGGTGCCTGTCCTCCGTAAGCTCCGCAGACAGACCTCCAGCTAAGACTTAAACACAGGGCCAACTAACAAGCACTATTTGACACTTGCAAGAACTGCTTAATTTTACCAGACTTTAATGGCCCTGTGGATTTATAAAGATAATACGAGGAATAGAAAGTTCACCGTGAACCAGTGCAAAGGTGCATAATTCATACTTGTCATTTCACATACTCTGAAAGAGATACAAGAACTCAAATACAAGAATCCACATCAATGACTATCGGTAGATAAATATGTCCGTTTTATAAAAAGCCAAAACGGTGACCTTGTTGTGAAAGCCCACACCAAGAAGATGCTAACACAAGAGGTAACAGTAGACCCGTTGCCTGCTCGGGTGCTGAAAACCCATGACATCAAACATCCCTAACATCCGCAGCAGAAAACCGATACCATGGCTCAGCATGAGCGAATCAAACTCTTCATTCAGGCCTTTGGAAACATACTCAATGAGACCTTGATTAAACAAGAGGAAAATGCTACTTTAAGAAGAGACGTTCCTTGTTTTGCCATAAAAAATATAATATCTCTGGAGGCATTAGAATTAAGCAATGCCAGAAAAGAGGCAGAAAACTGCATTTAAAAGTTCCAATTACCAATATCAGATCGTCGCATGGCGGCCATGTTGTTTTTTTATTGGATTAAGTGAAATGTCAGGCAGCTAATTAGAGAAGTCGAGCGCGTTCTACCCGGCCGTCATATCCTCAACATTACATTCAAAAGGTTAATCTCTAATACTTTGGAAAATATTGTAGCCTGAGAGTATGTGCTGCATTTTCGGTCTGGCCAAATCTCTATCAGCCTGTGCCTGGCTTGAAATGATATTTCAAGCTTTAAGATTCTCTCGTGGTATGCATGAATACTTCTTTAGTATGCATGCAAAGTACTTCTCTCATAAAGAGACACTACAAAATATAGAATAAACAAAAATAAAATAACATGTTGATGTTATTTATGACAAAAATGTCTACATAATTTACTCCAAACGTGATTACACTGTAGATTTATGAGGCTGTGATTAAGGGATAGTTCACCTAAAATGATAATTGTGCAATCATATACTTTTGTCATTTCAGATCTGAATGACATAAAAACAATATTTTGAAGAATGCTGATAACCAAACAACTGCTGTACCTATTGACTTATATTGAACAAATACAAACCAGTCAAAACAATACGAAATATCATCTGCAGGAAAACGTAAGATGCACAGACATGAAATAACAAAAAGGATTTTTTTATCCCTTTAAACTTTCAGATGTAGATGCAGTAAACTTGGATAATTGTATTCACTCTTTCCATCAGCCAATCAGCATTATCATATCATCACCTTCCTTATTTTAATCTCTCAAACTATTTAGCACCGACAGTGTGTGAATCCAAAAACATGGCCTCACCAACTGGCTGTGGTCTTATAACTATTTATGGCTCCGTTTATAAGATAAATTCTCACCACTTGCGACGTGAGGGGGCAAAATATGATTGTCGTCTCCACCTAGTCACTTAACACACACACACACACACACACACACACACACACACACACACACACACACACACACACACACACACACACACACCAGTGATCCGTTATAAACAGGGCGAGTACCCCAACACCCTGGGCATCTGTTTTTTATCCCTTTGTTTTACAGACTATAAACGTCAGTTCTCTTGCAAACACACACACACACATCTGCTCAGCGTACAGATTCTCTCTCTCTTAACAAAGCAGCAGTCAAAACATAATGAGTCCTGACAAGCCCGTAGATGTGAAGAATCGTGTACTATTTGCAGAAAAAATGAAAAGGTCAGTAACCAGTGAGGAAACTTAATATGAAGTAGACATATGAATCCCATCCAATGGATTATCGCCATTAGCAAAGAGCAGCAACGGCCGACACCGTCAAATCAATTCATAAATATCAGACACAGAGTTTACGCTCGCCGTAATTTAGCTCAAAGGGCTTTGCTTAATGTGACCTGTAAGTTTGAGTGGTGTTCTTTCAGGACACTGTAAACTAATAAATCGATTTTCGGCCAGCAAATGAGAGCCTGCGAGATTATAATAATAATTCAGATGTCAGAGCAGAAGACATACGGCTAGCCTGGCGGTCAGTAAATAAATTACGCCGGCTGTTTTAATGTGAACTTAAAGGTGAAATATCGAGCAGACTGACAGCAACTTTGGCTCAATCGATGTAAGTTTGGAGCAGGAAAATCTGTTTGAATGACCAATGGAAAAGGACAATTTAAGAAACCAGCTCAAAAGCAAACAAGTAATATTGTACAAAATTAGTAAAACAATATTTTGCAGCTCTGTACATTATCTTGATATCTAACCCAGATTCCCAATGTATTGAAGAAAGTTCAATAGGAACTTAGAAACATCACCAAACTATTAAGCTAAAGATGCAATTAAATAAAATTAATAAACATTATCATGCATATTTATTTTAGTAGCCGGGTGCTTTCACAAAAGCAATGTTAGCCAACATCTATCGCACCATCTGTCGTTTCAACATAGATCGTCAATTTAAGTGTTTCTTAAAAGCTTCGTTCAAATGAACCTTTGCAACCAAAGAAGGGCGACAAAGTAACTTTGCTTTCAGAAAACAGTCACAAGTAGTTTCTAAAAATGAGTTTCTCAAACAATGAATCGTTCTATTGTGATAATACCAGCGAATTATGACATTGTACGAGAAAATAACCCTGGACCGATTAACAAACACAGGCACATACATCCAATGAAAAAATGAAAGTTAAGTTTGGTTATGAAAAGATTCTATATTTGTCATTTGTTGCCTCCCAACTGTATTCAATTCCTGCACTTCAAAAAAAGATAAAATATAGCTATTAAAATGTAAAGAGAGTTAATAGATACTGTTATACTTTTTTTCAAAAGATTTATCCAAAATGTAACCAAAATGTACGAGGGGTTTCATACAAGTATATTATTTTATAAAATTTTCCAAAGATAGCATAATTTATAATAATGACTTTCCAAGACACTTTTATTCAAAGCGATTCACATTTTCTAACTATACATTTTCTGTCAAAGTAGGTGTTACCCTGGGATTAAACCCACGATCTTGGCGTTGTCAGCGCCATGCTCTAATCACAGGAAAGCTTAGCGTATTTCTGCATCTGTTCACATGCCCGACCACCCATTCAAGTTTAGCTTGTTGTGTCATATACACATTGAAGTGCCAGCCAGACTGCCGTGAGAAGTATAATGAAGTGTGTATAATATATAATTCAGATCAGCTGTTAACAGATGCTAAAATGTTACTCATTAAATGATCTGTTTTTGAGTGAATGAAGTGCGGCACAAGTGTCGGCCATGCCATGATTAACACGCTGGCGCTAAAAATAAAACATTGGAACATTGATCTGTGGAAATGCAAAGGGCTCTTGTATAATTACGGATACATTCAATCCGTGCTGTTGTTTGTGATGTTACATTGGCACAGACAGTCACCTTTAATTCACGCTTGTGGAAGTAGAAGGTAGAACAGGTGGAGGGCTCATTTCTCATGCTGTGTCGGAGCGCTTTGTTCCAGCTCCTGCCAATATGAGGACATCGCATGGCGGAATTCATGTCCTGTAATCATGTTTGAAGACTGAAAGGAATAACAGAGGAAGAAGGTAGTGATTCAAATGACGATGGAGAAATAAAATTAAAAGAACAGTAGGGATTCTCTCAACTTAACTTTTTCTGCCACATTACATATTTAGAGTGTAGTTTAAAAAAATGGTTGTGATTTACTCACCCTCATGTTTTTCCAAAAATTAAATAATAATAAGTGATGGTAATAAAAGTAATTGTAGATTTTTTCTGATCTGTTTTATAAAAAAAAAGTTCAATATTGTTCAATTTAAACACACACACACACACACACACACACACACACACACACACACACACACACACACACACACACACACACACACACACATACACATACACGCCTAATTTCCCTCCAGGCACTAATATCTTGAATGCAAATTGAAGACGCATAATCATATTTAAATTAATACTTACTGCATTCCGCTCCCCTTTTTTTCTCTTTAAACTTTGTGTTGACACTTGTGTTGCTCTCCAGGAGACCACATCCTGAGACATCTAATTAAGTTTGCTTTGTTACGGGATGCTAAGGCAAACAACAACACAAGGTAATTAAAGCCCCCCAATCATCACTCTTTTGTTTTGGCCCAAGTGACCCGCTATGAGGCCTTGACGGGATTTTAATTCTCTTAATCTCGGGACGCTGGCGCCCGTGTCCCAGCAAACAGGCTGACACGGTAGCTGTCACCTCTCTGAGGAGAGTCTTGCCTGCCACGTCAATGCTGACGGCGCAATGTCTCCGGTAATTAGGAAGATAGGGCCGCGCATTAGCATGCGGCATCCAGTACGCGTCAGGCACATGGGGCGAGCCATGCCCAAAATGATCTTCTCGAAGTGCAGCTCTTGACAGAGGCAGGTTACGTTCTGTCAGGACTTTTTTCACACTTTTAACTCAGAAATTGGTCCATAATTACAGACGTGAGGAAAACTATTATCATCGTGTCTGCTGTCACAGTTTGCCGTGCGTCGGGGTTAGAGTGATTAAAAAAAGAGTGAAGGCTGCTATGAATCTCTAAGAAGGTGTCATGAAGATTGACTGGTTTACTAGTTGTCCAATAACTAACTAGTCCCAGAGACTGTGGAGTTAAGAGGTGGTGTTAGGGAGGGAGGTTCGTTCTGGGCTTTAGAGGTTCATTCTGGACTTTTTGTATTTAAATTGGATGAATAATTAAATTTGTTCAATACATAAATAATTTTCTGTCATCATTTCCCCATCCTTTTGTAATTTCAAACCAAAAGGTGATAACCAAATGGATAACATTGTTGTTTGGTGAATTAACATTCTAAAAATATTTTTTTTGTGTGTTCTGCAAAAAAGGAGACAGGCACACAGGTGACAAGAGAGAGAGTCAATTATTACAGAATGTTAATTTTTGGTTGAACTATCCCTTTAGGACACTCTTTCAAAAATACATATTCTGTTCAGTGGGATATGTTAACAGAATATCTAACAAATACAACTAAGATTTTTGGTTCATTCTGCTAGAAATATAAAATTTTAAATCTATAAAATGTATCTTTTGATTGTGTAAATTGTTTTAAAAAATTATCGTAGATACAGAGTGTATCAACTACACCCATTCCAGTCAAATTGATTTTCTTGATTTTTTACCATATATTGTCCCTGCTGAAAAGCATTGTAATTATTTTAAAAGGTATTTCTAATGGTTTAAGTGGAAACCATAATGGTGTTATGGTGAGATGTTACATACTGCTGGAATATGAACTGAAACACAATAGAAAAATTCTATTGATTAGGGTTTTATTGTAAAAGCCTATTGGTTTATAATAGTATTTAAATGTAAAGTATTAGATCATTTATGTTGGGTACCCATTGTCCTATTTTAGCCGGCAAGTCTTGATATCTTTTTTTAACTTCTCACTCAAAATGATTCAAAACGAAATTGAGAAAGCAAAATGACTTCCTAAATACAATGCAGTAGCTTGTTTTAGTTCATTAAGTCTTTTGAATCCATCTTTGCATATTTCCTTCCTCGTACGAACATCCTATTCATAACCTTCCCCCAATCTGTGGCTCACAACACACAATTCTTTTCCAGCACGCTTAAGCTCGGCGCGGTGTCTCCGGTCTGATTGGTGGGCCTCTGCTATTTGAAAGCTCCCATGATGACAATGAAAGGCAAAGCGAGTTGATGAGACAGGCCAGCTTCGGCCCCGGTGGACCCACTATCAAAGCAAATCAGCAGGAGACAAACAGAGAGACAAAGTGATGCTAAGCTAACAGTCCAGGTGCGCTGATGAAACTGCCATTGAAAGCAGCAGTTTGGAATGGATGTCTCATTGATAATGAATGCATGGTAACCGTGTAACCATTTTCTTCCAATAACAATCTACGGTTGACTTATTTTCTTTGTCTTCAGTCAATACAGATGTTAAAACAGCAAGCTAATTGGCTTTACATAGAACCATGTGCACTTCTGCAGTATACAATGGAATACGTTTATCACGAAAAAAATGAAAGTTATGATTTACTCACACCTCAATGTGATCGAGAAGTTATTTTGCAATAAATATGTAATATATATATATACATATATGTATATATATATGTATATATATATATATATATATATATATATATATATATATATATATATATATATGTATATATGTATAAAGTTCAATGCGAAGTGAAGTGTGGCCCAGTATGATGTCCCATACTTGAAATTTGTTCTCTGCATTTCATCGTTCCCAGTGTACACACACAGTAAGTGAACACACACTCACTGTGAACACGCACCCGGAGCAATGGGCAGTCATGGAGCAGTTGGGGGGAACGGTGCCTTGCTCAAGGGATTCACCACAGTCGTGGAATCCCCACTAGTACCGAGTCTCAAACCAGCGACCTTGGATCACGAGTCCAACCTTCAAACCGCCGGGCCACAACTGCCCCATGCGTGAACTCAAGCGAGATATTTTATTTAACAGACATCGCTTACATCGAACGGACAGTTTGTAGTACATCCCTCTACTTCCTTCTATGATGACATCACTAGAACAGTTTTTCGACTGACAGGAACTCACAAAAAGAAGGCGTGGTGTTGTTGTGCTCCGACAGAGAAGAATAAGATTTAAGTTTGTAGAGTGTGTTCGTCGCCATGTTGTCGAAACTCTTGTTATTTTCATCCTGGAGACCAGTCATCTTTGTTAGGACTTACCAGGGACACTGTACATAGAGATCAATGATTACAACTTGTGTTTAAATCTGTTCCCAAAAAAATTTTATAAAAAAATTTTAAAAAGTAAATGTAGTGAGACCGGACACCATCGATTGTTGGTGTTTGTAATGATTAGTTTAAACTTATTTGTTGATTATATAGTATCTACTCTTTGCCATTTAACCACATCCTGGTTCAGCTGCAGTGACGCGAACCACTGTTCTATGTTCAGGCTTATGCAAAAGTCATACTTGTACAAGTTGAGTTTACTCAATGCTCTACATCCATGATGTCAGGGTCTGATTCTGGTTCAAATTGATAATATTAAAGATATGTTTGCAATCTTAGTATGCATCTACACGTTATGGTAAGAGGAATGACCTTTGCGGGCAATGCGCACTAGACTGCTCTTGAATCCCAAAATAGGAACCGCTGGCACAATCAGAACTCATTACGTATTTCTGAAGGAGGGACTTCATCAGTACGGGGAAGTTATCAGCCGTTTTAATGACAGTGCAAACAGCGGTGTACAGATAATTACACTATGTGAAAAACACTATTGTTTTAACATGCGAAACATTAACAAATGTTATACTGCACACCATAAACACCATCAAAGCTCCAAAAAACATGAAAAATTTGACCTTAAATAGTAGTGTAAAATATGATAAAGTTGTGACAAATAATATAGTCTGGGCCTACTATGATATTTGCTATGGTAAGACCCAAAACAATAGCATGTATATGAACCTAATAAATACTAAAGGGAAAAATTTTTTCAAACTGAGACATATTTCGTTTTTTACTTGAAAAAGTCAAATTTTACACAGGCTTTAACAAAGGTTGTGGGTTGCATTTCTTAATGGATCACTGAATCAATGAACTAATTCGTTCAAAACACATGATTTTGTTAAAAACGAGGCAATAATCCAGATTTTTTTAATGCTACCGTAGCATAAGCATATAATAGGCACACTGTACCCTTTTGGTAAATTAAACCATGTTTTTATTACATTTTTATTTAATTGCCCATCTCAAATTTATAATATTGTTTATATTTGGTGTAATACAATGTGCATCGCATTATCTAACACATACTGTACATTTCTGTATCATTCCCACCTCTCTAAAATGTGTCAACAACACTCATCGTCATTACCCTCAGAAGTGTAACATGATGATTTTTTGTAATGTATGTGAGAATCAACTCATGTTTGATGTTGAAGGTAAATTTGGAATGTAGAGTGAGTACTTAAGTTGTACTGATTCTTTTACTTTTGAGGTTATTTATGTCTTCAATTAAAATACAAAAGACAAAAGTCAGCAGTATATAATAGGATAAAAAGGTTTGAGAACTTGGATCATGTTCCTGTTAGTGTAAAGCTATGTTTGTGGTTAACAGTAACATGATTTGACTGACAGGTGAACAGAGAAACCTCTGTGACTGTCCACAAAAACACAACATGTCTCACAGGATGTGTGACGATCGTGTTACACGTGGCACATCTCTCTCTCTCCTCTCGATTCTCCATGTCAACGAAAAACTCGAGCCATTTAATCCACAAGCTCTATCGCATCAGACAGCGGCATTGTTGTTTGGTGAATAAATTTGATATGAAACTTAATCATTAGGCATCTGATAACACGGAGCTCCAGTCACGCGATCGCCTTCACAGCGGCAGACTATTTTAGTGCTCTTTCATTCATCATAAAGAAATGCATCATAGTACAAATGCCATTCAGGAGAGCAAATTAACTGGAGTGATCTTGGAGGAGGTGGAGGAGACGATAGTACAATTTGGAACCCGCTCATTAGTTCCAGAACTTAGGCCCTCCAAACATAAAAGAGCTCTCTTCTTCATTACCAACCATGTGGTTATCAAACCTCCCCTGGCGCGTGAGAGACGTGCCCACGTCTGATCATCAAGATCAGATTTTTGATAACGATTTTCATCCATTCTGGGTCCCGGGGTGTCGTTAATTCGGATTTGAAATACATAAATACCTCCCAGCCCAGATGGTAGACCATGCTGCCTTTGAACCATTCAATTTGCGGGGCATGTGCCCATGCCATGGGTAGAAGAGATGCAGCTGGTATGGGGCATTGAAGAGAGGAAGTACTTTGTGTGTGTCTATGTGAGTAACAGACAGAAAAATAGAAAGAATTGAAAGTCAAAATGTGCGTGCATGTGTGTGATTTCTAGACCACATCAGAGCCTGATGGCCCTACACGGAGATACTGGAGCAGAAAATTATCTCGTGTGTCAGGCCACATGGCTAGCATGGAAGCCCTTTCTGTCAAAACAACGTCCAAAACATTCATAATTAAAAATTGAATATTTAAGCAATATCTTACAACCTGCTCCTTGCTCCCAGCCAAATCGCAAAGCTGCTTCGCACACATACAACAAGAGACAGCGAAATGTCTCACACTGTATACTAAATGTAAAGGAATGGAATTTGACTACCGGACTGTTTTATAATTAATGATATAAAAGCACTCCATCTGTTAGACCTCAGTTGTTTTTCAATATTTAAAGCATCTTGGAATTCACAAGGAAACATCTAAATAAAAAACGATTTTCGAAATAACCGCAATGTCAAATAGGAAACACACAATTATGGATAATTTACACACTGGCTTTATCGTAACATTGCAAACTTTGCAAACCCATTAGGAATGGGATACAAAATAGTCACGATAGTTACAAACTTTCTCACTGCTTCCACAAAAATTGCTTTTGAGCCTCCCACGAGTGTCATGGATGTGACATTTTACGTCATGGACGTAACATGGAAACATACAAAATATGTGTTAGTTTAAAACATACTGAACCATTTGTTTATAATTTAAAACGCCTTAGGACTGAGTTTTACATTAGAAAAATATCAGTCATTCACAAGTTTACTATGTAATAAGGGACATGCGTTGTGGATATGACAAAAAATTACATGGTTTTAGGGAGATGAAAAAACTTGTGAAATGTCTAAATTAAAATGAACAAACCAGAAGCAACAGATGGATATTTACATGATGGGCCTATAGGATGGTTTCTTCTAGCCCGGGTTGGTTTTGAATTCAAGATCTCTGCAGGACTTTCTGCGTTTTGGTGGCAGAATGCTTGTGTTGGAATTTGTAATGAAGAGGGGAATGCTGGGATGTGCCTGGCCCACTGCTCTTCACATTATAGATGTGTCCAAGGCCGTGTGTCTCCATGACATCTCTCTCTCTCTCTCTCTCTCTCTCTCTCTCTCTCTCTCTCCCTGTCTGTCCTGTCTCTCTGTGTCTGCTGTCTGCTCCAGGACGACCAATGCATTATGAACACTGCAGATCTAACAGAGGAGAAAGGGGTGTTTGTCATATGTTGGGCTGGTTATGCCGTACGAGTAGAAAGAAGAGCAGCGCACAGTGAGCTTCGAAACACAGCGCCATCGTAAATACTGCAGATGGAAGGTTTGTCATTCCGGAGCACTGGAGTCACATTGCCTGAGACTTGGCAATATGCCTGTTGGCTCTACAGTGACAGCGCCATATATTGTGATGTATTGTTGTAAATGTTTAAATGCTTTCGCTTCTAAGATGGCAGAATTGGGCTGTAATGTAATTCCTTACAAGCTATAGGGTGGAAATAGTCTCGCATTGATGTTTCGGAATGCATTCGAGCGTGTTTCCCTCGTGAGTGATTGATGTGAGGGAGCAAGCCTTGTGCATTACCATGTGTAATTCAGCCTGGTTGCTGTGTTGATAGAGTAAGCTTTGGGAAGATGGGTGTCATCTGGGTGCCTGATTTCTCTAAACTCAGTTGCTCCTCACCTGTTTAGGGTACAAACAGAAGTCACCGTTAGAGCACCTGTGCCGCAGCTTACTGAGAGATGTCATAAAGCTTGAATTTGAATAACTCCACCAAGAGAGTTTGGATGATACGGATGCCAAGACTTAACGCGCCTACTGACACTTGTTTACACGTCGAGTTCAAATCTGGCTTACAAGGAGCTCCGGCGCTTATTTGGATGAGAACTAACCGGTGCCCCCCTAAAATATTTCATTTGCATAAAAGCTTTCATTTAGCGCAGATGAACGTGAGAGGCGAGCGCCGAGCTCACGGTAGATTAGAGCAGTTCATTTGTCACATTAAGAAGAATTACGTGTGTTTGTGTGACTGAACAGAAGGACGGAGCGAGGTTTTGTAAAAGACAGAAAAGAGGGGAAAAGTTGTCGAGCGCTGGCAACCAAATTAAAAAATAAATTAGTTGAGCGAAAACAAACAGATAAATATGATCTTGAAACAACAAAAAATGACAGGAACGGTATTGACAGGATATTCAGGAGTTGTCAACGATGCTGCTTAATGAGCGCTAAAGAGAAAAGAATTTAAATGAAGCCTGACTTATTTGGAGGGGAAAGTAAATTAACTTGATGATTATAAAAAAACATGACTCTTTCTCTTTAAAGTATCTAATAGGGTGGGATAAACGACAAAAAAAAACACAGTTTACCATACAGTAGCTTTTTAATTGATTCATACCTGTATTGTAGACTATTAATAGTGTAAATAGATAAATAATAAATATTTCAATTAACTAAAACTTAAAAAAAAGCTATAAAAAGAATACAATTACTACAAACTAACCCCTAATATTGGTGCCCAACTTGAGCATTTACAAATAAATAGGGTTGTTTCTGTTCGCTGAGCTTCTGAAGATAATACTATTTTGAAATGTCATCAAGCTGGGATTGTCATATATAAATTCTTTGCTGATTTTTTTTATTTAAACAATGTTAGACTTCATACCCTCTCAAAAAACAAACATCGAAAAATCTATTAATAGAAGCGATTTTTTTGCACGTTGATTGTGTTTCAATAATATTACTTATATTTTAAAATTATATTATGTTTTAGTTATAATAGACCACTTCAGAAGTAAATATCGGTGGTCCAGCTCTGGTCAAGATGAATTTCGGCATCTGTTTGCAATTTCTTAAAAGTTTAAACAAAAAAAACGTTTAAATTTATAATGTATTAAAATGTTAAACAAACATCTTGAATATATAATTGCAATGCATGCTGTGTTAGTCCTGTTGTGTCTAGAAAATTCCCATAGTAAAGCTATGGAACCCACATTGGCTTACAAATCCTATTAAATACCATTCATCTTTAACCAAAACCTGTTAAATTTATTTGCCGTCTTTTGAGTGGTCAGTGTGAGACAATGCGCGTTTGTGTACGCGAGCATGTGATAAATGATTAAGATGATACATGAACAAACACACAACACTGGCTGTCTGTAGGACAGCAGACGTTTGAACAGATGATTGATCGGACATTGACGAATAGAAGACAAACGAGTTTAATGTTCCAGGTTCATACAAATCTAGAATGCAAATCTAGAAATTTTCACAGACCCCAAAGACAGAACCTTCCCCTTACAGACATTGGGCTGTTTATTGAACTTAGGCACGAGAGAAACAAAATTGTATCTTTCTCTTTATGTTCTCTCTTTTGTAAAAATCTCTGCACCCTTTTACTAACCCAGAGCTGTGCTCTGCCTCATAGTGGGTGGAATAAAGGAAACTTTTTGTTCACCTGGTTGGCATTTTTCTCTTTCTCCTGGCATAGATGAAGGTCAAATGAATGAGACCGCTGTGCAGGGGGATCTTGACAAGGGCTGGCAGTGTGTATCCGTTTCAGCCGGGCTTGCTGGACGAGGCTTTTATGTGTGAAACTCTCACGGTTAATCACAGGGGAGGGCCAGGGCGTGACATGAGCGGGTCTTTTGTGAAGCTGTGGACAAAATGACACACAATTTAACCTACAATGTCTTTCTTTCAGCGGTCTGAAATCCAATGCACTATATCGCAAGCTTATTTTGGTCTCCTGCTAAGTAAGAAAAGGTCAAATGTATTTGTGCACCACCAAAATCACAGTTTTAAACTTATTTCTGAACTATTTCTTCTGGTCTGCTTTTCTATATTTTCTAAATGACAGTTCACCCAAGAATGAAAATTCATTCATCATTTACTCAATCCTTTGTTCTAAAAAACTGTATAACTTGTATACATTTTTTCCCTTTAGAACATAAAAGAAGATATTTCAAGGAGTGTTGGTAACCAAACAGCATTATTCAAAATCTTCATTTATGTTCGGTGTAGAAAAGTCATACAGGTTTTAAATGACATGAGGGAAAAGAAATAATAAGAGAACTTTCCCTCTTGGTTATACAATAACTTTATTACTTTATAATTGAATGTTATGCATGAAGGTTTTAGTAAAACATGGTACTAGTTATGATAAGACCAGAAGTTTGATACATGCCAAACTCATATTATAAATGTAATTATTGTAACAAAATTTTATCTGTTAGAGGAAAAGTGAATTTTAATTTGTGAGCATAAATCGGATTCATAGCAGTGTCTTTTACTCACGTCTTTTAGGACCAAAATGCATTAAGTATAAGATCCTGAAACTAAAGCAAGTGGTTTGTCTACACAGCTCTTTAAAATACCTCACGACTCACATTTGCAATTCTAAGAATACAACTACACCCGCAAAATTATAAACAACTTCATCAAAAGTGAAATAATTCTCCTGAACTCTTATTTGTGACGGGTAAGACGGTCGGTTTGCAAGACACATGGCTGAAGCCAGACATTGTGCATTTCAACATTTTCCACTATAATTCAAATACGCAGACCAAATGCAGATTTGGGAAGGTTAGTAAGCCACCTTTAAACTGCAAATTGCTTTGCCAATGTGCATCTGCGAGTGTGTGAATTGCTGTGGTTTTTCCATTCTGATGCCTGACGGCAAAATAATGGGAATGTCTCACCTGTTTTAATGCCCTGAATGTATTAAACGCCTGGAGGGCCAGCACGTGCCAAGACCGCATCATTCCACCTGTAAAATAAATAAATAAATAATGTAATCTATTTTTAAGTCTCCCCACTCACGCTGCATTTATTACATCCCACTTCGCTTGCCATAGTTAACGACAAACCAATTTCTTGACACCTTTTTAACCCGATGTCTTACTTCTGTTTAAGAGCGTCGCTGCTCCTCCTGCAAGCGCGTGCCAGTGGAAAGTCTTTCGTAAGCGAGCCAGCAGCGTTAGTTGGAACAGCTGGAGGTGTTTGAGGGAGACGCTCTTTGGCCCATCTTCAGTTCGGCAGCACATGGCAGCTGGCCCACACCTGTAAGCCTTGACCTCCATTTCAGACCCTGTGGACACTTTCCACTATATACAGCTCATCGGAGCGCTGTACATCCTACGCTCTTGACCAGGAGGCTCTGGAGTACAAACATTAGTGGAGTTATTCAGGAACGGGGGATTTGATGACTTTTACCCTTCTGACCGTTTGCGCTTGGCCACATGACTCCAAGAAAACCGGCCTTGGAGTAATTGTAATGGACATCACTGGGGTGCCTGCAAAATAATGAGTAAAAATAATGAGGTTTTTCTCACATCTTTTATATTTGTTTCGGCATGTGGATGAAGTGGACGTTTTTTTTAGATTAGTGTGCAACGTTAGGAATGCTTTTGCACCAAATGAATGTAGCAATTATTTTGAATAATATCTACTACTAGTTATATACTATTGTAGTGCTGTTGAGGTCACTTACTGTACCATAGCATAATAAAGAATATCTTTTTGGCAAGAATTGCTCGACAGCATTTGTGTACATTATTGCACACATCGGTTTCACGCCTTGTGCTTCCGATGCCAGCTCTCTGTAACCCGTATGACCCCAACTCCAAATTGATATGCATTAATCGGATCTATACTGCGAGGTACAACGTGACCTCTCTAGGTCTTTTTACACTTCTAATGGCACATACATTTACTCTTTACTTCAGTTCACTCTCTCAAATTCAGCTGCCGTTGAACAATGAAGATTTGGCTCTCTACCCTATCTGAAATGATTTCTAAGTTGTGCATCTCTAATGATCTCGGGGCGTCTGTGCTATCTCGCCTGCTTCAACAGGCATCTGCCACCAGTCCTCGACACCATGCATCACGCAGGAGTCAATAGAGGCCGCTTGTGAAAATCAATTCATTAAAACAATACTTATGCTTAGTAAAGCATCAAACAATAAGGGCAGAAGGCTGTTCAAGTCCTATTTCTGGTGAATTTCACCACTTGATGTGAATGTTTCGAGCCCTGAAAGGTTGTACTGATGACTCAATGTGCAATAAATGACATTAGTATGTTGGTTTGGAAGAATGCTGTCAATTTATTACTTTTCTCATCTGCAAACAGACAGTGTGATGTATTAAAATGCTTTAAATTATTTATAAATAGTTAAAGGTTCCAATATAGGGCTGCACTAAAAAAATCTAAACAAATGTTCTTGCAAAAATTTAAAAAAGATGTGATATCCTATAATATGTCTAAATGAAGTCAATATTTGATAAAAAAATTACATACTTTACCAACCACTCATATAAAAAGCAAGACACACTTAATATATGTAAAACATTAAGGTTGGGTCTGTCTATACAAAATTGCACATCATTTGTGGCAAGTTTATAAATAAATACAGAGGTAAAAAAAAAATAAAAGGAAAATAAAATTAAAAAGTTAAAAAAAGTCTCAGCCAAATGCCTATGTGGCTGTTCCCGAGATCAATCTCTATATTCCATTCTTTCCGGATCCTTCTCAACTTTGCATTCCCAATAAAGGTGAAACATCTTCTAAAAAATAAGATCATAAACAGTCATAATTTACAGTTAACTCAGATCTCCCTGCACACAAGACCACCGCATCTTACATGTATTTTAACGATAACAACCTACACTTCACTATACTCAAAGGTTGTTGTTTTGTTCATGTTACGGCACCAGTTGAGCCGAGATACCTCTGGCTGTGGTTTACTCTGTAATTACCCTTTACTTTTTCAGGGTTAATTTCTATAAACGCCCTTTGTGAGACCTGATACTGGCAGATGTGAAATATACTGACCCTCTGCCGGTACCCTCTTGCCCAGTCAAAGTGATTACCCACAATGCACCAGCTGGCACCGTCTCTGTGCCATCTGCGTGAAATCAAGGAGTGGTGGTGGCTCCTGTCCAGATGTGACACTGGAGAGTCTCTTGACCAACTGATTGGAGGAGAGACTGAAGGGGTGACAGGGCGGGGGTTGAAGGTCCGGGTGCCAGGATGAATGAGCCGTGGGGATATGCGAGGATCCAGACCAAACAGCTGGTACGTGCTTGTGCATGTGAGGCATTAACCCGAGCAGCAACCCGAGATCTGATTCGGGCGTAGGCTCAGCGAGAGACACCTTGGGATAGGGTAAGCGGAAGATTGTAGTAACGTACAAAGATTGTATTCACTTTACGATGTCACTGACCTGGCAAACAAAGTCTTCTCTCTTCATCTTACTGATTTCTTGGACAAGTCGGCTGCTTCGAAGTACTAAGCATTGCTCTGTGACAGCCGGCTTGACCGAGCTTATAGAAGGCCCATCTGTGTTGATGTGTTAGAGGCTGACAGTGAGATTTCTCAGGTACGTTTAATGGCCATATCTAATAGAAAGGTGAAGAGAGAAGAGTAGTTTATTACACTAACAGCATTATGTGTATATCTGGGCAAAGCACTGCTATAAATTTGTGCAATGCCTTTACTCTCATACCTTGACACTTTTGATTCACTGTGACAAACATCTCAAATATATGCCTTAATCCTCTTTGCTTCTTCTTTGATGCCACTATCTCTTTTCTTCCTAACACTCTTAAAGGGATAGTTCACCTAAAAATAAATATGAGCAAATAACAAAAATGTTTCCTTACCAATCAAATATAAAGTTTTAACCAAAGGTTAAAATTTGGTTCAAATTCAAATGAGTTCTCCCTTTAAGTTTAATGAGCATTATTTTCTATTTTAGTGGATGATTTTTTTATCGTCAGGTATGGGCTATGCTGAGGATTGTCACACCAATAATGCCACTATTTGCTCATATACGAACACATGTAAATAACATTTTAAATTAATTTAATTTTGTTTTTAAGATGCATCCATTCTTCATGTGTCGAATATTACTGATTGTTGTTTGCACACATGTAAAAATATTGAGAAGTTTGACGTCTCTTAAAGGACTGCGGCCATAATTTTGTCACTTCCATAACTCGAATAGAAAAAAGTTTCTATAAAATAGAAAACTTATGGCTAAATTGAAATTTTTCTAATGTTTAAAACGTTTAAAGAGTTTGTTTTTATTTTACTGGCAACAATTATATTGTCTGAGCATGTTTATATCAGGTTTAGAACACTGGATTGCCCATGTATAGAACCATTTCATATTTTATAAGCTAGACAGACCAGTTTTCATGAAAAATGGGACACAAAAATGTACCTTTTGTATTCCCTTGAAAACAAGAAAGTCATATGGATTAGGAGCGATATATAAAGGTGACTCAATGATGACACAATATTCATTTTTCGGGAACAATTCTCTTATTCGCAGAAGTTTTACAGCAGTAAATAGAGCGAAACTTTGGAGGTTCTTAAAAAATGATCTACTAAACATTAATATATGTCAATTTTTAGAACAGGAAACGCTAAAGCGTTCGACAGCGGCGCAGCAAGCACATAATGCAGACAGATTCAGGATGGAACAGAACAGGCGGTGCAAAAGTGATACAGTTTGAGCCGATTTTTATGATTCTGTTCTTTTTGATTTATAGCATGGCTCTTCCTCATAAGTGTTGAGTGTGTAATGTCAGGGAGATATATCGATGGCGGAGCGGGAAAGTTTTTCTCGGTTGTAGGGATTTTATATCTTTGCCAATTGATGGACGATTATGGAAAAAGGCGGCAGGTTGTGGCATAAATCACAGTTTAGTCAATGAGCAAAGGAGATCTGGCGTTGATGTTTACTAATTCTCCAGGCGATATTGTAAAAAAAGAATGTTCAATGTAGGGCTGTCAACTCTTAGGTTAACACGTGTGAAATATTAAACGCAACATTTATTGTTTTCTGTCTCCATTGTCTATAGTGTTACATTATACAATCATTCTTCATATAGTTATATAATTATTTATATAATAAAATATTTAAAATTAGATTAAGGCAAGTATTCAAATGTGTGTAATGACACATAAGACAGCTTGTGGTTTCGGGAAAATATATATGTATTTAATCAAGACATTTTTTGCATTGTTAATATAAGAATGCCGGCTTTCATAAATTGAAGCTGTTAAAGAAATGTTGTTTCTACACTGGTTGCAGATACAAAAAAAATTAGAATTTTGTTTAATTTATTATTTTAATTGTTTGACCACACTAATTCAGTAAGCATAATATGGGTCTTGAGGATGATATGGTTTGTCTCTCTCTTTCATTGCTGTTCGTCTGGCCCATCATGGTGACCATGAGTAGAATCCTTGTAAAATGCTCTTTTTATGAAGCTGTAACTCCCCGCCTAGCATATTGATACAGATGAATACACACGTTTTATAAGCTTTACAATTTTTTTCTTGTTTTATCTTCTACCATGAAGTCGTTTAAAGAGGCTACTGGGTGTTTTACAAATATTTCTCTTTGAAACATCAATACAATAGAAAAACATATATACTTCTGGAAGAACTATACACAGACAATTTTGTTTTATCACAGCTGGCTTTCCCATGGTTTTCTTTACAGTGTTTACAAAGAAGCACAGTGCTGAACTATTATGCCATGGTGGTATCATTTCTATCCATTTCAATTTTTCACATAAATGAATATGAAATAAATACCACGGTGTATCATTTGGTATTATGTATTGACCGTGTATGATGTACAATCATACTTTTCTGTTTTTGCCAGGGAGGAGGGTCAATAATTCATTCATGTCTGAAATACAGTAAATAGTATAACATTTAGAATTACATAAGAAATTATGTATTTAATGAATTAAGAAAAAATCATTTGATCACTATGCAACAGAGGGTTTCTATGGTACAAAAATAACTTCATTCGAAAGTTGTGCGAATTTGTCTGAATGTTGGAATTCTTCGCTACTAAAATTATTTCAAACTCCATGACAAAATAATTTTTCGGCTATTTTTCATATTTGTGATATTCAGTAACATACTTTTATGAATGGGGCCATTAAAACAGATTTCAAAAATTGTAAAGACATTTTTAGCTGTTATTTTCTATGTTTTCGATCGGGGAACATTCCATATACCCATATAGGTTCTGGAGCATTATTCTTAAAACTCAACATTAAAATGACTCATGACCTGAATCACTTACATCACTGAGCCAGGGCCGGACTTTTATTTTTAAAGGATAAAATATATTAAATCTTTAAAAACCGATTCTTAGAGACAAATTATACCAACGTTTCACAAAAACCAAAGCAGTTGAATGTTTCCAAGCTTCCCAGTAAAATGGCGTACAATACCTAACGTGACATTAAAAGCAACAATGTCGCGTTTTGTCACGCTTCATCACTACGTGTGAATTAATTGTTCATGTATCATGGTTGCCCTGTTCAATCCGTATTTGATTAGCGCTTCAGTGAACCCGTACAATAAGGTTGCATACACTTAGCATCAATTAGCATCTTTGCATCTGCCCCAGCAGCATGGGTTAACTGCTAATCTTCTCATAATTACCTCTCTTGTTATGAGGAGTCTCCATAGAGCCTATCATAACAACACAGTTCATCCAAAGCATTCCTTCAATTAAACACTGTACGTGCATTCGATGAAATAACTCTTAAAAGTATAGTATCGTAATGTATTGTGCGATGTACTGCGTGTTTTGAGAGAAATAGAAAAATCGCACCAGAATCAAATGTGACCCTGCCTGTAAACACCGGCTTAAGTTTGAAAATCTAATTCTGAGATTTTGAGCGTCAACGTGAGATTTCTGTCATTTGTTTATAGTATTTCAATCTTTGACATGGCCTTACACAAATTGTTCTTTACATTTTGTTGAATGATTTTATAGAGATGACAGTAAATCACAAAAAAGCAGTTTAGCTGATTTTTCATGGGCAGGGCTGCAAATATTAAATCGAATATTAAAGGACTTTAAGGAATAGTTCCCAAAAAATCAGTCAAGAATTACTCATTCTCATGTTGCTCCAAACCTTTATAAATGTATTTGTTTGATTGAACACTAGTATAGATATTTGGACAAATGCTTGTAACCAAAAAATACTTGCGTACAGTACCAAAGTAGGAAAAATGACAATAATTGTCAAAATCAACCCAACCCCAACCCCAACTTTTGCTGCCATTTAAAAAACTTCTAATATAACATACTGTGTGACTTCTTTCTTCCTCCAAATAAGATATTATGAAAAATGTTGGCAGCACAATCAGGGATTGGTTTTGTGTCCATATACAAGAAAGGGTAATGCCATTGTTTGGTACCAACATTCTTCAAAGTATTTTCTTTTGTTTTGGACCAAAGGAAGAAAGAGGTTTAACAAGATGACTGGTATATTCATTTTCGAGTGAACAATCCCTTTAATATTTTGTTGTAAGATGTGTTCACTTTTGTTTATTTGTTTGGTCTGTGTTTGTCCTAAAGACAAGTTTTGGATGTGGACTTTTAGGTTTCTTTGGGTCTGTGTGTTGCTATATCTTTCAATTTCACCATAACAGACAACTGACATGAAAATGTGTTGATATGTATTATACAATTCTCTATTTTTTAGTTTTTTATTTCTATCCAGCATGGCGTGTGTGTGTGTGGTAACACTTCAAGCCTATATTCTCTTTGTACTTGTTTTTTTTCTCAAGGAACAAAGAGCTGTTTTGAGGAGTCAATGCATTTAATTATGCCTCTTATTGAAACTGAGACAGTGTTAAGCGTTGTTTGCGTCTGTGTGGGTGTTTGTGTGAGCGTGTTTGTTTTCAGTCACTTTGAATTACAATGTTATCAAGGGAGAGCACTTGAAAACAAGGCCAACAGCTCAGACTTCTAAATGGAAGGAGAATCGTTCATCACCGCAGTATGTGATCGACATCCGGTGTTTTTCCTCTGTCAATATGCTTATTAGCTTTAGAAATAAGTGTCATGTGTTTTAGGGCTGTCTTCATCTTACCAGTGGGAGGGTGTTTGGTTTGACAGTTAATTCAGAAGGCGACATGTGTTTCTTCAGAGGAAGTTCATTACGGGCCAGACTGCTGAAGATGGATGTGCTTTAAACGCCTTCTTGCCACTTAAGCCATAACCGATCAGTCACCATTTGCTTTCATAATTCTGAGATGGACTCTCTCACATGTGTAAAGGATGTTTTTCATAATGCATGTGGTTATTGATATGATATGATTGATATGAATGCACTTGCTCAATAAGATGGAATTGCTGGGAGGACTTTGCATGTGTTTGTACATGTGTTTCACTATAACGTGTGACACAGACTACAAGTAATATTGCATGTTGATGGCAATGTTATTATCACTATTATAATTTCTTATATTCAGAGACATTCTATGGGTCACAACATGATTTTCTTGAGGAAGTTCATCAAATATGTGGTAAATGTAATCGCGGAGGTGACAGCTCCCGATTCCGACTTAAAAATAGGGGAAAAAAATGTGTTAATTATTTTGTTATGTGAGAAGAGATCATGGAGTGCACAGGAGATCCAGCATAGTGTAGGAGTGGTTGCCAGTGACAACAACAAATATAGTTTCACACAAAATGCAATCATTAACCAATCAGAAAACAGCATCACTTTGAGGCATGTAAAAAAACTCAACCACTTTTTTTACTGTAAAAAAATGTATGTCACTTAAGAATATAAAAAATAAAAGTTATATTAAGGTAAAAAATCTTAAATAGTTAAAAACGTTAAATAGTTTTTTGTGGAAATAAAATGGTTAAATTGTTAAAATAATGAAAACGTAAACATGCCATAATTGTATGTAAATTGTAATACACACCTATGTTTGATGATTTGTTATAAAAAATATTTACTTAATATTTACTCATATTTAATTGATTATTTTACTAACATATACACACATTTAAACAGTATATTTACTTAATTTCAAAACTTTAAAATGTAAAATTTTTATTGTAAATTTGTTTCATCTGAAAACACAGTTATTTTGAGTTTATGTTTTCCGCTTAAGTTCATTCTGATCGCTGTTCTGAGGTCAGCCCACTGCAACGCTCAATGTCTCACTTTTACTGCAAGCCCTCTGACCACAGCTCTCAGACCAGCCCTTTGTCATAAAGTAATAAATCAGTTGTGCTGAAACGCTTCCACGCTTTCATTTCATTCTGTCAAACAGTCGAAAAGGGTTTGAAAGGGGAGCAAAGCTTCACATTGATCTTCTGCCAGAGCTCTCGGCCACCACGACTAGACGGCTTTTGGGAAAGATGTCGCGAGGAGCTCAGCCTCAAATCCGAAATGTCTGGGAGAGCTTGAGCAAAGAAAACTCTGTCAGTGATGCAGGTCTCATTATTTGTGAACTAGTGTTTAGATTTGCTCTGGGTTTTTTTAAGTTGCTGCAGCATTTTCTACAGTGGATGTAAGCTTGGTGAAGCGTGTTCTTTAACTTTTAGGAACTTTCCAAAGCAATGGAGTGGAAGAGACTGTGAAGTACAAATCCACATTAAAGCATGTGCTTGAAAACTCAGCCGCTAAAGTAAATAGTGTAACACATAATGTAAGGTTGTTTACATTTGTTTCAAATGCCAAAAAGTTTCACATGTGCACAAGTTTACACATTTTTTGTACGTATTGTATTGTTTCATAATTTCATATCACAAGTATTAAGTATTGTTTACACAGAACTACTTTAAAATGGTTAAAATTAAAGACCCCCCCCAAAAATGTATATAATTATTCACTCGCCCTCCTGACACTTCCAACCTGAATGATTTTTTTCATCTTCAAAACACATAAGATGTTTTGGAGAATGATGGTTAAAGACAACAATTGGTTTCCATTTACTTGCATTGCTTTTGTTTCCACACACTAGAAGTCAATGAAGACAAACAGTTTCAGACCACGTTCTTCTAAATATCTCCTTTGAGTTTTTGCAGATTAAACAAAGGGTGATTATATAATAACCGAAATTTTTACTTTATTGATCCCTTTTAAAAAAAGAATTTAAATGATTTTTTTTATTTTCAATCTAATATTAATACACATGTCACGCTATATCATTTGATACCTTGATAGTAGTTTGGATGTAAGATTGCACAATATATGAATATGGTATTCATAGTCTGATGGCGTTTAATGAAGTCCATAATATTAGAATCATGCCACTGCAATAAAAAGTTTTCTTAAAAAGCACACAAACCGAAAATGAAGTCTTCCAGCAACTTATGCTATGCTATAATATACTCTTTAGATTCACCTCTACCGTTAGTTTCCAAGGTGATCCATTATGCATTCCGTAAATTGTCTCGTTTGTGTTTTCTTGTTGTCTGTATTCATTATATTCACTGTTTTGAAAACAAATGTTTAACGCAGGTTGTTACACCCCCAACACAGACATGCATGTTTTAATTGCGATAAAGATGGTATGCAAAACCCAAATTATTGACATTGTTACAAGTGATCTGTTTATTTAAGCTATTACCGTGTTCTTATTGAAAATCACAGGTAGCAGTCGAAAAATGAGAACTACTTTATCGTGCATCAAATGGTTTGTTATTTAAATATCTGCTTGTGACCTACATGTTTTTAGATCTAATATTTTAAGCATAGTTTCAGCTATGCCAGAAGGATATTTTTTTGTAGAGAAAACTTCAAACAAGCTTCTTGACTGTTTCTCTCTTTCCTTTCCCGTCAGCCCAGGCATTCGTTTCCTTTGAGCAAAACACAGCTAAATATTTTGTCTCTAAAAGAGCAAATTTACATACTGTTTTGGAGGTAATGGAGCAAAAAGCTTGACGCGCTCACACGCAGACACCGAATGAAATGAACTATTAGCCATTTTCTGTCGACGTGGCCATACCTCATTTGCGTTGGGTTGCATAATTGTGTTTCACACTTTTCAGACGGGCGGGGGCTTTATTTCCAAAGACTTTGAAAAAAGAATACTCTCTTTCTATCTGCGTAAAGGAACTTAAGATGGAAAATGGGACGGAGATAAAGCGGAAAATAAACCCTATAGTGCATTTTGTGTGGGTTTGGCAAACTAATTGAATGTACTTTAGTTTTGTGATTGAGGGTTTTATGATCTAGAGGCAAAGCTGTGTCTGCCAGTGCAGTTATGGCTCCAGAGACTCAGTCTAATCAAAATGGGTTTGGTGGCATAGCCCTTCAGCACTGCGATATCTCAACAGACACTTGTGGGTTTAAGCCATCTGCCCTCAATAATACACCCACCACACACAAGCTAAAGCTCAGCGACTATACCGCATTACTGCTCACCAACACCCGATTTAGAGTTTAAAGGCACAGAGAAGTCCAAACCCCAACAGGCCGGCGGATCTTTTGATATGAAATGGAAGCCTGGAAATTGAAATGCAAGGTTATCATATTGCAGAGAAAGCGTTTTCAACAAGAGCAAACACACACACAGATTTTTGATGACCCTTAATTCTGTGGAGAACAGAGAATAAACTAGAGACAGTGTCCTAATCACATTTAAGACAAGAGGATTTTCTGGTTCACTGTTAAGGTCGTTTTAAGAGATTTTGTCTCTGTTTTGGAATTATATGTTGGAAGAACTGAAGTCCTGATGTCATGTGGACATAATTTGCATCAACGAGCCAAGCGGAATTGTTTGAATTAAACTAAAGTTAGGTTATTGGGTAATTGACACAACTAAGGATTAGGAATTAACAAAAGTGTGCATGTGTTTGAAATAAAGATGGTTAACATGTTCCTCACAGGGTCTCTGTATTATTTATTTTATATTCTATTTCTAAACAGACATTCTATGTGATTCTATGTCTACTGTGATTTTGATCTCTTAAGTGGATTTACTTTATCAACATTAAATGCACAGTCTCAATGTTATATTGTATTTTTATTTTAATGTCCCAGAATTTCCTTTAGATTAAGTAGAATTGTTTCATGTGGAAACCAATAAATAGCAAAATACATTTCGGTTTTCAAAGTCACCTTTTAGGGTTTTGCAATAATCACATCTATACACATAAAGCTGCTGCCGAAAATTATTCCTTAACAGCGTACTCACTGACGCACATATATTTTCCAAATTCACAGTCTAGAGTACCAGATTATTACTGAATGTAATACAGGTTGTTATGTGTATGTGATTTGAAAATAACAGGACTGATTACCTCCTTATTTAGCAGAGATCACAGCCTGTGCATCCTTAAGATCCATCAGTCTGCCTGAGGTTCCTCTCTCTCTCTCTGGGATGGATCTATGCCGTTGGCATTGATCCTGAGTCATGCCCATCACCTTCTGTAGCTGCTCTCTCTCAAGTGCCAGATGTGCTCTCCTCAAGACCTGCCAGCTCTATTGTGTTGGCACAGCAGGATCTGATTGGAACTATGTGTGTACACCTATGGTCCCATGTACACAGAGCAGATTCAGACATTTATATTTATTTTTTACGCACCAAAAAGATATAAATATATAGTCCTTAATAAAGATTAAACATTAATAAACCAGCATTCATCATATACTCACTTATTTTACAAGAACATATTTTGAAGAAAGATGGAAACCCAACAACACTGGTATCCATTCACTTCTATTGTGCAAACACAAAAACATTGCCATTGTTGTTTAGTTCCCACATTCTTCAAAATATCTTCTATTGCATGGCATTCTGGGGCTAGGCTTTCTTCAAAAAATGCATGTTTGGATTAAAATGGCAGAACTGCATGTTAAGCAGTCATGGAATGCTGCATCTGTAGTCAGCACACTATGTTTTGGAATGGAGCAGTAGTCAACTTCACAGTCATGGACACAAGCTCATGAACAAATAATCTCATGCACTAGAGGACACATGCAATTCCATTACATGCAGATGCACTGGCGAAGGATCCGCGCGGCAAACACGCCGTCTCTATCACTCTCTTTCTGTCTCACACACTCATACGGCTCATCCTTTGATGAGTTTAATCCTTTGCTGTTCCAGTCCACGGGAAGGAAAGCGAAAATGTGTCCGGAATGATTGGCCTATTTGTGCAGAAAAACACACTCTTTCATTTGCTTAACTCTTTCATGGCGCTTTGTTTTGACATGTTCTTTAATCTGTAAACAGGTTAACTTAGTCAGGGCACAGAGAAAGAGGCAAAGAGATGCAGTACGCCACGGCATCTAATTTAATTCTCAAGCCTATACTTTTTTCAGTTTTATGAGGAGTTATTAACCTTTAACACTCACACACCCTTCATCCTCTCGAGTGTATTGAAGGAATCCGCCATAGATGAGATGTGATGTATTCTGCTGGAAATCACCGGATACCACTCAAAAGCTTCGCTTGAAACACACAATTGACAAAGTAATACTTGGGACATTTCCAAATTGTTGTATTTTCTTTCTCTTTTTGCGTTTTTGGTTTTGATGAAATGAATGACCTTCATATTAAAGAATTACCTTATATGCACTTGTTGCTCCTGAAAGCTCGGAAGTTCAGCATTTAAAACAGGAATACATTTTTTTGTGGTGTCTGAACATCTGCATGTTTCCCACCAATGTGAATTCCTATCCTCACCGGTCTCAAAACATGAACGTTCCGGCCTGTCATGTTCACTGTGGATGCGTCTGGCTTCAACATCTTCAACATCTGGTCCACTGGGCCCTCTAGAGTCTGTGGGTCCACATTCGTTGGCACATAAATCACACCTTTCATTACAGCCCACAGTGGAGAAAATACACTTTTTACATGCATGCACAAACACGCGCACATATACAGGATGAGCTGACAGGGATTTCGCTGTCGTGTGTATTTTGGCTGTTCAATTCAGCCTTGAAACGACAGATTGATGGAGAACGTGTTTTTTTATGCATGAGCACACTTTCATTAATGATTTCTGTAAAAAATGTTTTCGAACAAGTCTCCTCCCTACCGAAACGGAAGGAAGGTTATTTTTCTACGGTTGCCAGATTGACAGACATACTTCAAGGTACTTGATGGTAAAATTAGCATAGGTGATAGATCTGTCGTAAAACATTGAGTGTATGTTAAAGTGTGTGGGAGAAAGAAAAATTAAGGCCTACAGCAGTCATCTTAAAGCTAATTATTTAAGCTGAAATTTAGCTGTTTTTAAAACATAAACAATAATCTGTTATTGAGCAACAGAACATATTTTAACATCATTATTACATTAAGGCATTTGCAGACATTACCAGCAGACGCTTTTAACTAAAGTGACTTTTGCTTCAACAATATGAAAAGTTGTGTGTTATTAACTGTATTCTTATCTTACTTTAATCGGGAGAGCATGCTTATAAGGATTTATAGGTTGAGGTGTTAGGTATGATTTTGCTGAAATAAATTCATATTTGTTTGGTTCTGTTGAACACAAAATTAGATATTTTGAAGAATGCAGGACGACAAAAATTTGGGGAGTAATTTCGAATAGCAATTTTTTTTTTCCTAGAATGGTGGTAGATCTAATAACTGTTGGCATTTGTTAAAATATCTTTCTCCGTGTTCATCAGAACAAATATAAAAAAGGTTTGTAACACCTGGAGAGCGAGTGATATATGCCAGAATGTCCTCTTCGGTTGAACTATCCCTTTAAGGCTTATGATATTCAACCGAGTTAAAGTATCTCATTACAGAGATAGAAATCACCTTGGTCAGCCTGTTTTCTCTGTCAGTATTGATTGTTGTAGTTTGAGAGTAAATCATTGCAATAATGAACACTTGAACAGTATTGCAGCTCATGCAATATGATATCCAGTACATTGTGAGTTAAAAGATATATATTGTTTTGATGCCATTAAAGGAACATCTGTATGTATGACTGCTTGGAGGTCAAGGTTTAAAAAGAATTGTGGCATTCACTGAAATTGAAAGCCATTTTGGAAAAAACAATTGTTTTATTTTGATTGAAGATTATGTAGACTTTTTGCCTTTAGAATATTGCAAAATTGATTTCAACTCGACAGTACAAAACAAAAACGCAAAGCTCTTTCATATTTAATATCTAATGAACACTTTAACCAATTTATCATGTTCCTCTGGAACATTTCCGTTTATATTTTATTAAAAACAGATAAAAACAGTAGGCAGCTATTACGTTCCCCAGGAGACTCCCGTTAATGCCGTAAAATAATTCACTCTCACACTACATAGGGACTTTTACAGGGATTTTATTTTTTTTTACTGCTTTTCGCATGACATGTCTATTTTTCATGCCTTTGTCTCGCCTTGCAGTGGACCGTGTTTTTCTCTTTGGAAGACTTGTTATTGTCTTTAAGAAATCACCTGGGGATAAGAAAGTCTCTCCAGCAAAACCTGTAGGTGATTGTTCTTTAACAAACCCCATTCCTTCAACCATCTGTTGCCTTCACCAAAGTCCATGTCTTCATTCTTTTTCTCTCACGTATCACACATATGCAATTCTCTCTGACCATCTCCCTTCCAGTTTAGCAGATGAGTTTGTTTATATAAAGAGTTTTTATAATCACCTTGCCTGCAAGTGCTTTTCTAAGTGTGTAGTTTTAAAGAAATAGTTAACCTGAAAATAAAATCACTTCAACCTGTATGACTTTTTTCTTCTGCAGAACACAAAAGAAGATATTTTGAAGATTGCTGGTGCAGTTTAAAAATCATTCACGTGGCTTAGTAAAAATCACAGAAATAAACAGATATATTAACTTAATTAAATCTTTTAAAAAACGTCAATAGTCTTTTAGATAAAAAATCCAAATATATTTTTTCAAATAGTTAAATAATGAAATACTATTCAACAAATACAGTATATATTTGTA
Organism: Triplophysa yarkandensis; assembly: GCA_033220385.1. Classification (NCBI taxonomy): domain Eukaryota; kingdom Metazoa; phylum Chordata; class Actinopteri; order Cypriniformes; family Nemacheilidae; genus Triplophysa; species Triplophysa yarkandensis. The sequence continues at coordinate 14,636,551 of CM065662.1, read as the reverse complement.
ATATACATCAATATTTTCGGTGATAGAAATCATAAGAAATGTAGAAATATACAATTTAATCAGATTTAACTATTAATTTCTCCAAATTTATACATAAAATATTTAATTAAATTAGTTAAAAAATGTTGAGTGTATCCGAACTACGATGAACTTACTATGTCTTTGTATTAGCAAGATTCCTACAAATATCTTCTTTTAAGTCCTTTAAATAAAATTCATACAGGTTTAAAATTTCAAGATGGTGACTAAATGATGACCGAACCTTCATTTTTGGGTGAATTATCCCTTTAATGCTGTTCTCTGTCTTTGCTCCATTTCTTTTTCTCTAGGGAATCGGCGGGTTCAGGCTCATGAGCTCTAATCTTATACCATATTTCCAATTCAGTGAGATCAATGACAGCGGGTCATTCAGAGACTGTTCTACATTCCTGATTTAGTAAAACCGCTGATCCATGGTCAGTTTGACCTGTTGAGTGCGTCAGTGACCTCTACTTCTTTATGTAACGTGTGTGTCAATGTGAAGGAGTTTAATGGCTGCTCTCGTACATACTTTTAATAACATGCTTAAGAAGTCAGAACAAAAAGGAATTACATGCTCAAAGAGCTCAACGCAGGCGTTAATGCATTTTCTGTGCCTTGTATATGCTTAATGAATAGCTCGCCTTTTCCTCTTCAGGCACATCAAGTGTGCACTGTTTTTCTGATATATTTGTTAAATGGGACGTTGGAGGTTATTTATGTCATCTGCCAGATGAGGAACGAATTACGATTACGCTATTGTGCCACCGTTTTGTTTCTTTGCTTTCTTTCATTTTGTATTGCAGTAGTATGTGACATCGTTTCTGTGTTTTCTCTACTGTAAACTCGTGTCTGTCGTGTGCGTTCCTCACATTGTCTTTCAGTTTTCCTTCCCGTCCTTGGTCTCAGCATCCTGCAAAGTGGCCTTCTTATCCCTGCTGACTGTGCTAGGCTGACATTTCACCCCAGATCGATGGCCGCTGTCGCCCGGGTCTCTCAGGACCTCACCAGTCGGAGAGGATGTGACCCTGAGTTTGCCTCGCAAATTCAGCAAGGTTAGCGAGGAGTCAGGAGGTCAAGAAAGCCTATTGTAAAAAAGTCACAGGTCAAAGAAACAGTAACAGTGTAGGAGTGAATCTCCAGCCTCTGCAGATTCTCAAGGTTTTGTTCGAATGATTGCCTTTAAACGGAAATATATAACGTCTGCATATTAAACCAGAATTCATACTTCAGCTGTAATAGCAAAGAACACACAACTTATCTTTATTTTTAATATAGTACGGGTTAAGAAAAGATAAGAGCAATGATGAAAATGTAGGTTGCATTTCCTTTTTACCACTCTCAGTGTGTATTATAATAAATATTACCAGCTCTTCCTTGATTTGTTGGGTTGGCATATGAAACGGAGGCAAAGCATCCGTATCCATACTAAAGTTTGGCCCAGCCACACTGTGGATGTATTGGCTTGCTCTGTGCGACTATGAAATGACAGGTGACATTGGGATAGCTGCCAGGAACACTTAAATATATCCCACTTCCAGCCCAGCTGCTGAACTATTAACTGGACTTTAAACGGAAAAAAAAGGTTTTCTTAAAGGAAGAGCTAATATTCTATCATTGTTCACCTTTAGGTAATATGTCCGTGTCTGGGTTTAAGCACCGTCACTAAAACCAAAGGTCACAGTTCTCATGATTCAACTAAAGGGAACGACGGATTAAACCCAGCAGGGAGTTGGATCCTTTGAAAATAACTTGCACAGCTCTTCAAATCTTAAGATTACAAAATCAATGTTAACATTAAAGAAAAAAGTAATTAAAAATGATAATGAATATGGTATTCTGCCACATTTCATCATCATTTACACATTGTTTTTTCCCACCTGTATGACCTTCTTTCTTCAGCAGAACCCAGAAGAAAATATTTTATAAAATGTTAATAACTAAATGCCAGCTGTACCCATTCATTTGATTTTTCAATGACATTGTATAATTTTTTTCAATGGGAATATGAAAATAATTTTTTGAAAATCTAACAGGCGTTTTCAGTAATTAAAAAAAAAAGGGTTTATTTAACCATTTTATTTGTGACATACACCAATATTATTGTTATTATAATAGAACAGCTAATGGTTTTTCTTAATTTTGTTACATCTACATTACAATTTTAAACAATATATTTACTTTATTTCAAAATTTTTAAATGTCTAATATATTGAGTGAACATTTGTAGATAAAGTAAAAAAAATGTTTATGTACAAATTAGAAGGGTATTGCCATTGATCAATTACGATTCTTTAAAATATCTTCTTTTTTGATTAAATAAAGTCACAAATTTTGCATTCGTGGTGAAATATTGTGGTTGCTTGAACACAACATTTTGCTAAACTAAAACACTTTAAAGACAGTCCTGAGAATTTATCTACGGTAGCAATATTTGTTTGCAGACACCATTTGCTTTGATGTCTTTTGATTCCATTTCGCTTTGATATCTAATGCGATGACATTTATACATTTTTAAGTTACATTTGAGTCTTCAAAAGCAGTCAGTGCTCACTGTGTAGATCAAGCTCTGACTGAAACAAACAAAGTGTCATTAATAGTTACAGATCAGAAACCCAGACAGGATGATAAAAACTATCCCCAGTCCCTCTACGGAATGTTACGGAATGTTCTGATTTGAGTCCTGATTGGCTGTGGCTTACAGTGGCCACATTGGGCTCACAGAAGTGGGCTTCTTTGTAGTTGGGCTGTTGTGATGCCTGTTCCAGAGCATCTGTGGTTCTTGGGCAAATATCTAACAGGGCTACTGTGAGATATTCTCATTCATTTCCGTCCATTATTTATATGAAAGGATTTCATTGGCTGCCACGGAGAGCGCCCGCCGTACCATGAAACTCCGTTGGGATCCCCGATGTTAGGTAACCACAAGGACAGCCAGACGGTCGGTTGGTTTTGTCCCTGGGGCTTGGAACCTCTCAGCCTCCAAACGAACTACTTCCTGTTCCAGCTGGGAGGAAATTGTGCTGTAATGGAAGGCCTTGAACAGTCCTTGCTTGGCGTTGCTTCAATGGTTAACATTTTTGTTTCTCAAAACCCATTGTTAGAGAAACGACGTGAATAGGTACGGATCTAAATATACCATTCCGTGTTAAAATCATTCGGCAAAGGTCACAAATTGATAATTGACTTTCAGCCTTAAGGCGTGATTTGTCCCATTTCTTTTATTCTTCTTCCATACGCTTTTCGGGAACCTCCATTTCACAGAAGCAGTTTATCAAATACGGCCGCACCTCTACTCATCCATTAGGGAATATTAAGAAGAGGGTGCTCTGTTTCCACCGACTGCTTCGTATATAGGTCTAGGTGATTAAAACGGCGTGATATACCCATGATACATCTTAACTGAAGTGCCGCCAAGGAGTTTGCTTCTCTTTTTCTTCATATCTTCCATGTAAAATCACACTTTGCTCCCGGCGTCTCACCCTTGACAGAGGCATTGAAGATCCTACACCTGCATTTGGCATCATCATTTGCGCAAATGACAGATAAAAAAGGTGGAAATTAATGGATACCGAGGGCATATCCTTCTTTCACCTTCTCTCCCAAAGCTTCTGCTACGATATCCACCACATGCGGAAAATGCCAGAGAACATCTCATGGGCTTTCAGCATCTAACCCAAATCCTTCACTTTGCCTGAGAAATGGCTAGCGGAGGCCAGCCCAAAGAGACCAGCATGCCCCGCGCCAGCATGGGTTTACTTATTAAATATAAGATTTCTTACTCTTCTCCCTTTCTTCTTCTTCTCAGCCCCTCTCCGTCTTCTGCTTCAATCCTTTCGCATCCTCTCACAGGCTGCACCAAAGCACCCCAAGAGTCCAGGCCCTGTGTTTGTTTGAAGAGCAGTGGAGAGCATCAGTACACTGGGAGAGGTACACGGGGTATGGGGGGTTAGCTGGTCGCCCGGGCTGGATGGATGTTCTGTCACAGCTTGGCTCTATGATGTGAGGCACTATCTAAAAGGCCCCGATGGAGAGATAGGAAGACTATAAACCAGCGAGCTTCAAAGTCTGATGATCCTGTTTGATCCTCGAGAGGACCCGATGGGGAAGAATTGGGGGTGTGGGAGAGATTTAATGATGAACAAATATTGTAAAAAGCAAGAAAACAGAGAAGCGTAAATGAGGTGATGGAAATGAATTTTCCAACACTAAAAGCAGAGAGACAATATGAAGGGTTGGAATAGAGATGACTCTAAACTTAAAGTCCCCCTGTGGACTATGATTGGAACCATTAAAACTCCTAGACTACCAAAGTTTCATATGTAAGCATTGTGTCCGCTGAAAATATCTTTATTTATTATTATTTATATTTATTATAGGCAGATCTGTAGACACACTAATTCACCTCTGAAAGTGAAACTGAGAGCTGGCAAAGCAGTGTGGCAATCCAATCATGGCATAGAATGAGTTAATGTGATTGGTGAAGGGTTTATGACACATTTTTAGATGCATTTTAATTATTTGGTAAATTTTAAATAGTTAAAATATGTACATTTGCACAGGGTTGGTCTTTAAGCATATTAAAAACCTCAATTAAACATAAACGGCATTAAAAACTATATTTCCACCACAGGGGGGTCTTAAGGATATAACCATGTTAAAAAATTTTTTATCTCTTTTAGCTCCTATAATAACAATTTATACATTGCTCTTTATCATCCGCTTTAATTAAAATAAAAAAAATGCCACAAGATAGAAATAGAAACTTACACAAGTTAATTCAATAACAGTTGATTTTTAGTTTACACGTTAAAACCAGCAACATCAAAAAATTCAGTTGAAAGCGCAAGGGAAACAAAATAAAAGATTCAGAGCTGTAATAACCCTGATCCAAGCTTCATCAGTGCCTCTTTTCGATTTTTTCCATACTGGCAATCGGGTACTTTTCCGTCCCCACTGAAAGACGTAAGGCACTCAGTCAATTAGGCACAGATGGCCAGATTACAGCGAGAAAGAGAGAGAGAGAGAGAGAGAGAGAGAGAGAGAGAGAGAGAGAGAGAGAGAGAGAGAGAGAGAGAGAGAGAGAGAGAGAGAGAGAGAGAGAGAGAGAGAGAGAGAGAGAGAGAGAGAGAGAGAGAGAGAGAGAGAGAGAGAGAGAGAGAGAGAGGGGTGAGAGGGGCCCGTGTTAAACGCTCAGGAACACACTCACCAGACAGGAGAAACAGCACTGCAGGGACAACCCAACATGAGAGAGACATTGAGAGGAAAAGAACGCATAGGGTCACAGAGGCTATGAGACAAAAAGCGGGAAGTAGCTCATTGAATATTGAGAAGAGCTGTTGTTCCCTGCATCATGTAGTGCTATAGATGTAGAGCCGTTAAATGGATTTTTGTGTGATGGCGAGCCAGGAATAGAATACAATCCCTGCAAACCATTTCATTGCAGAGAAAATGTGTTTTGCTCAAATCTACTGCATTTATGGATTAGATATTGCCAGTAATTTAAAGGAAATGCTCGACACAGGATAAGCTTTAACCTTACCTGTGATGTGTGGTCCGTTAAAGTAGAAAATAATTACAACTCCACTCCTGCATGAAAACAAATATTGTGTGCAGCATTTACAATGGAAAGGAATTGCTTTTGCAGGGATGAAATTCTGGAGTGCATGAACATTCTATGCTATGGGTGGAATGTTCTCGATGTACACAGCTCTCTGTGACATGAACTTAAGTTGTTTTGATCCCGAAAGATTCAGAAATAAATATGAACATGAAGACAAAAAACGATCCAATTGGCTTTGTGAAATTTGGGTTGTTTTATTCGGAGCCACGTTCTCAAAAAATGTAAAGAATTGATTTCAAAAGAGGTATTTGCATGATTTACTCACTTGTAAATATTTATCCGGAATATCCTCCCAACGTGCCGCTGATAGTGTAAGAGACTTTCACTGCAGTGACTGTAGGATGGCCTGCCAGGGAGAGTGGATTAAAAGAGAGAGAAAGAGAGAGAGATAGAGAGAGAGAGAGAGAGAGAGAGAGAGAGAGAGAGAGAGAGAGAGAGAGAGAGAGAGAGAGAGAGAGAGAGAGAGAGAGAGAGAGAGAGATGGAAAACGAGTTTGTCCTAGATAAGGACAGTCGAGCATTTGGAAAGTGCCTGATTCATCGAGCTTGAAGTGCAACGAAGGTTAAGTAAGATTTAGAAGGTGTGTATTTTATGTGTGTGTGTAAAGGCCCATCATTCTTAAAGGTGCACACTGGGCCACCAGGACACCATTAACCCGGAAAGAAATGT